>OX411557.1:9041385-9499871 GCA_948146395.1 Fragum whitleyi
TTTTTAGGGTGTATGTTTACTAAAGTTGTTAAAAGAATACAATTCCATCAATAATTCTGGTGGCCATGGTAACAGAAAGGTTGTAAATTTATAAAGATTTAAAAAAATAATATCACATTGCTGTAGGGCGGAATTAATGTCTGTTTCTTTCACAACCACCCTAAATGCACATCAAACAACATCTGGTATTTATTGTATGGTTGACAAATTATGAGTTGACTGACTGAGCTATATAATACCATCATGGTCCTCTTGTATAGAAACAGCGTTAGTGTAGGCTTTGGCAGCGGGACAAAATTTTACCCTAGTGTGTGTGTACATATTACAGATATTTTCTAGAACTTGACATGTAAATTCTCCATGGCAATCCATTATGTCGAAATGGGGATGGTACCTGTATTATTATTATCTCTCTTTTTTTAAAAAAAAGATCCCCCTTTTCGATCTTAATTATTTCACTATGAAGATCCTGCAGCAGATTTCCACGAAACTATCACAGGATGATTTGGAATGTTCCTTTCGAAAGAAAAACGGATCCGTTGGAAAACATGTGAAAAGAGTCCTTGTGGATTTTCAGTCAAATCATTCGTGCTAACGAGGAAAGGGTCCACACATATGATCCATTCATTTGAAAGTTTGACAATATGATTGTAGTGACATAGGGAAGGTTCCTTGTGAAAGATGAGTTTGATCAGTCGGAATTAATGGGAAATAGGCCTTAATGATTTTTTAATTACATTATTAAGTCCACAAATATTATGTAACTCTCTTAAAACTTTTGCAAGAATAATTAAGGATTAACATTTAACACACCCCCCCCCCCCTTTAAGCTCCACTGGCCGTAGTACATCGAGTCATGGTTGACACTTAAATAAAGTTTTTTAAGAGATCTTGTTTCGGGCATGGCAGGGTGGGACCATTTTCACGTTGAAACCTTAAAATCCAAAAACAATCTGCACGTATCAGCAAAACTCACCATGAATGTTCCTTGGGTGACTCTACTTAATCTGTTCATGAAATTTGAATCGCCCAAAAATACGGTATTCAGGGTGGCGCTTATTTTCACTTGGATATTTTTTTAAATCCTCTCAAACCAGATCAATTCAGATTTTTGAAAAGATGTCGTTAAAAATGATGATTCTATGGAATAACTTATGTGAATCTTAATGTCTTGAAATATACTGAGTTCCATAAGAAAGTGTGCATTTTCACTTTTTGCATTTTTCTTGATTTTTACAAAGTTGGAGTAAAATTATGGAGTTAATTTGATACCATACTTTAGTCAAGACCTTTTGAAATTAAAAGTCAAATCAGTTTTGGATAAAGTATCGCATGCTGCATACGCGCAGGCAGGACTTAAATTGTTGAGATTTTGAACTGCTTACAACTTTTTCTTTGGTAAGAGCCATGTGTTGATGTTGCATTATAGAGTTTTAGTAGCCATTCTAAGCCATTTCCAAACAAAAGTTTTGATTTTTATGCAGACGTTACGTGTACGTCAACGTTAGAAAATGAAACGTTGCTAGGCCAGTAACTTGTTGAATTGTGCTATGGCGTTCTATGACATCTCGATTTGCTTTATAAAGCCCTAACGAAATGCCGACCTCGATTTCTATTGGAACATGAATGTTCAAACAATTTTAATGACGTTCTAAATCTGACAAGATTAGATTTTGTTCAACAATGTTTATTGGTTGTCAGACCATGCTGTAACATCACGCATAATTGTATTGAAGATGTGATTTTATGCTTAAGAAAGCCGCAAAGATTCGTCTGAGTGCATTTTCAGAACAATTATTCGTCCAACGCGTGATGCACATGCAAAATATGCAAAATCAAATGTCTCAATTTAGCAGAAAAATATTTGCTCATAGCGCGTTTTTCGTTTTCAAATATCGTTTGCACATACTCCTGGGGATAACCATACGACGTTTCATGACGATAAATTGTGTAGTTTTAGAGATATTCAAAATTCAAAAGTGCACACTTTACTTTGGAACTAAGTATACATTGTTTATGTTGTATATTTTCGGTATCTATTTTTAAAAGCTGTTTGTCTAAAAGGCAGTGGAGCGGTGCATGTTCTCTTGGGCCTCTTGCCTTGAAGTGCTAGATAATGAAAACACTTAAAAGCCAGCAGACTGCGTCAATCGTCCAAGGCCCTCATTTGCCTCTTGTTTATCCCACCTTGGGACGATTTGCCTTTTTTGGTCAATCCAAAATTCATTTTGTTGCTTCAAAATCTAACCTTCTGATTGACTGATAAATGTGATATACCAGAAAGAAAACAATTCCATGCACGTTGCTATTTATTATGCTTGAAAACAAGGTTAATCTACGAGTATGTATTTATATCATCAACATATTTAGAGCGGGGGGGGGGGGTAAATCATTGGAAGCATTTTTTTTAAAATCAGGTTGGTATGAAACAAAATACTTAATCCAACTTATACATGGATAATCGTAGTTCGATTTGCTGTTATAGTATTTCTTATTTAATTTGATACCCAAATAACTTTGGAAGGAAATCGAGAATGCGTCTAGCCAAAAGATTTTATCTAAAAAACTTCGTTTAACTGGTACCAATTGGAATTTCCAAACAAAATTTTTTTATGGATACTTTCGGTTTGTACAGGGATGGAGGACAGTACTGACAGTATTTGTGACGCCTGCTTGTGATCGGGAAATATATGTAACAAAAACAGATCACTGAATGGATTAGTCCGTTCTTTAAGCCGTTGATCCAATTTTGCCCTAACAATAACTGGAGGTTAAAAGCCTTACATGAGTAAACACCCAAACGAATCATTCAATTCTACTATGTGAAACTAAAATAACGTTACAAGACCAAAAAGCAGTCGCAACCAGGGCTCGTGTTTGAAATTAAAGAGTCGTTGACTCCTTAACTTTTGAAATTCTAGGGGTTGAAAACTGATTTAAAAGGGTCAAAACAACAAAAAGATTATATAATGAAATTCAGCTAATCTTGTATAGATATGAAGTAAGCAATTAATTTGTAAAACTTTCAGATCATTCATTGAAAATTCGATGGATAATACATAGAACTTTTTGACCCCTTAGAAATTTCTGCCAAGAGGGTAAAAATGACTCCTTGGGAGAAATTTTAAAGGGTCAAATAAAGGTATTTACAGATGTTTGTGGGATCAAAACCCTTGTTTAAGGGCCAAAGACAAGCCCTGGTACACTTATGTTCAAGTGATGCGGCTGGATAAAGATGGACTGGTGTGATATTATGACGATGAAAGGTGTGGATGAAGACTGTCAGCAATGCAGACAAACATGAGTAAGTTGAGAGACATACTTAGTACAGACAGACGCTAGATATTTCCGCTTACATTTCGAGAAATGTGCACGATATTGAGATCATTATTGTTACCAAATTGTTAAGTCAGTCAATCGATTTGCCGGTGCCAAATATGGAATTTCAATCGAAAATTTGAAAATAAATCGAGCGGTTTGACCAAAACTTTTGTAGGTGCTTATATATACTTAACCACAAAATAAATGTCGCGCAAGAAAAGTTTTACTTATACAATAGTCACTTGGCAAAAGGGTTTATTTTTAAACTTTCAATGAATAGCCATTTTCCAAAATTATATAAAAGAGAAGTTATAGCAAAAGTTGAGATAACGGTGATACGTTCGTCTATTTCGACCTCCAAACATAGGACCCTGGGGCCCGTTTAACTAAACATCTTACGATCATTTTTTGCGTGAGTCAAAAATAAAAATTGCTCTTAAAATAGTACCTAAATATTGAATTCTGCCAGGCAATATCTCATTAGAACCGTCTTCTAAAGACGATTCCAATGAGATATTGCAAGGCAGAATCTAAACATGAATGAAAACACCAGGTACGATTTTTGATTTTGACTTACGATTAAATTTTTCGTAAGAATTTTAGTAAAACGGGCCCCATGGGTATATCGAAACCAAAACTTAAATCTAGATAGGGGCCTGTATTATCGTCTCTGATTGGATACGTGTATTCAAATTGGATGGATTGTGGGTGTTGGTTCCTTGTAGGAGACTTGTTCCAAAGATATATTGTCAATAAATCGAATTTTCTTGAAAAAACGTGCGTTCCATTATTTAGTTACCTATACAAGCTGTTTGTGAAATTTAGATGATCTTAGGTCTTTACGTGATTAACTGTCTGTCACAAAAAGCATGGTTGATTTCTGTTCAAGAATCCTCTAAAGCTTATTAGGAAAGGAATTTCGGAGCCTTTTACAAAATTGACACCGATCACCAATACCTTTTCGGTCGTTTTAACACCAGTATCTACTCTAAAAATATAGAGTATTTGATTTTAGCATAAATCCACTGACTAATACTTGCCACCTAGTGCAGATAGTACAAACGCTATGCCCAAGCCATTTAAATAACATAGTAAATATTGGACCAAATGGGTTTTTCATTTTTTCTTTACACTGGAGTCTAATAGAAGTTAATGTCACATCTTATGTCTCTTTATTTCTCCTATTTCCTATAAGTCAATAATCCGACGTTACTTTTGTGCTTCAGTATCTATAGGTAGTAAGTAAATCGATTTTACCAAGCCAAATATGGAAATTCCAACCAAAAATTTGTTATAAATTATAGATTTATTTACATTTTTCTTCTTTGGAAAATAACCCTTGTTTAAATTGACCAATCATCCTAAAAGAGACGCTTGAATTTCTAATAATGGAAAGAACTGACATTTCGCCTAGGCTATGCAGTCCCTCTTTCAGTCAAAAATTTGAAAATCATGCCACCCTTCCGATTTTACCGTACTGATTACGTGAAAAGAAACAAATCATGATCGGATTCCGTAACATAAATATGTGACCTATCTCATAAATGATCGACCTTTTGAGAACTCCGTAAAAAAAGACTACTTAAAAATGGGGCTGTTTACAGTCAAGGTTAAGTGGAAGTTGAAATTTGAAAAAATATTTCTTTGGAAATAGGATATCATTCTGGATAAAGAAATTCAGCCGAGTGCGAAACGTTGTTTATCTTAAAACTATACAAATATCCGTGTGATAACAACCCGTATGATATTTTTTATAATATCACATAGTTATTTTTAGAACAAAAATACAATGCATTATTTTTTAGAAACTTGCATTTCAGTTAGAAACATCGACAAAAACAAGACAATAGATGTTATAAGATAAATATAATACGTACTTAGTGTTATGTATGAAAGAATATCTAACTTGGTTGTGATAATTGTATAATTGTCTCGGCAGAGCCTCGACAATGATTAATGCTCCCAACCTCGTTAGATATTTTATTTCATACAAAACACTAAGTATGCATTAAATATGCCCGAAGTCAGCTTGTGCAATCCGCGCTGTCTGACTTTGGTCGACACTTTAACACTTTACTGTTTTACAAAATTTGGGCCCTGTCCAAATTCAAAGGTCTTACAGACGAAAATTTAAAGTGGATTTAATTTTAAAAATAACCATTCAGTACGGTAGAAAATAGTGTGGAAATAGAAGAAAGTGCTTGTCAGAAGCAATTTCTTCTTTTTTTCACAATGTTTTCTCAATTTACGGAAATTTTATGGAAGAATCTTAAGTCTATTGCAAAAATAAATCAGTCGGACGAATTAACGTTGCCTATAAATAATTACAAAATTCGAATCGGTTATTCGGGGTATTCTTAACATATTAAACGAATTAAACAGACACTTCGTTGGTATATCGGATATCTTGACTAAGACATATTTTTGTGAAACAAATTTTAAATCCCTAGAAAAGATACATGATAAGAAAATAAATCAAAATGAGTTCAATATTCCATTCATTACGACACTTGAAGTTTACACATATATAAGCAAACTAGATTCGAATAAAGCAACAGGCTTAGATGGTCTAGGTCCGAAAATTCTTAAACAGTGCGGAAAAATTATAACCCCATTAATAACATCAATTACATGTGTATTAACAATAGCATTGCTTCGGGTGTTTATCCAGATGCATTGAAAGTGGCCCGAGTCATACCGATATTTAAAAGCGGGGATAAAGATGACCCCAACAATTACAGGCCCATATCGATTCTGTCTACAATGTCAAAAATTTTTGAACGACACATTGCCAATCACTTACAAAAATTCTTTAAAAGTACAAATATCATCAACAATTCACAGTCAGGCCTCAGAGCAAATCATTCGTGCACTACAGCTCTGGCTAAAATGATAGACGCTTGGCTAACAGATATTGATGAAGGAAAACTAATCGGAGCTCTTTTCTTAGATTTACGCAAAGCCTTCGATCTTGTTGACCACGAAATACTATTACACAAACTTAAGCTGTATCATTTTTCACAAAACGCGCATGAACTTATGAAATCATATTTGTCACAGAGAAGGCAGCTCGTACAGCACGGCAATTTAAAGTCTAACTCACTTGAAATTAAATCTGGAGTTCCTCAGGGATCAATTTTAGGTCCTCTATTATTTCTCATTTATATAAATGATATATCATTTTCTTGTTCTGAAGTTGATATTGATTTGTACGCCGATGATTCTACCATGTATAAGTCAGGATATGATGTAGTCTCAATAGAAAGTACTCTCCAAAAAAATCTTATTCGCGTTCAAAATTGGTGTACTCTCAATAATATGTCTCTACATCCATCTAAAACAACGTGCATATTAATTGGTTCGAGACACAGGCTTACTGGTGTTGAAAAACTAAGTTTGGATTTAAATGGCAATGCCTTGGAAAATGTGAAAGTACAGAAAGTACTAGGTGTTCACATTGATAACCATTTAAATTGGAAGTGTCATGTTGATTTTGTCTGTAAAGCACCGGATAAGAAAATAGCTCTCTTAAAACATATTTCTTTTTATCTCACAGATGAGATGAAATTACTTTTTTATAAGTCTTACATACTACCAATTATGGACTATTGCTGTATAATTTGGGGTAAATCTGAGCAATGCTGTGTTAACAAAGTATTTGTTTTATAAAAACGTGTGGCCAAACTAATTCTTGGTAAGTCTATAAGATTTCCTACCGAGAAGTTATTCAAAGAATTAGGTTGGTTGACTTTTCAAAATAGATGTAAATACCATGCTGCAATCCTTATCTATTAAACCATAGGAAATTATACACCAACTTACATGTCCGATATAATCCGTGTATCAATCAATGAAGATTATCAATTACGTTCTAAAACGAAAAACGACCTAATTCTCACAAAAAAGCCTCGAACGAATATGTATAAAAGCAGCCTTTGTTATTTTAGCGTTAATTTGTGGAACTCGATTCCAATGGAAATAAGAAAAGAATCTAAACTCACAAAATTTAAAGAAAAAATAAAACAATATTTAATGGCTTACGGGAAATAATTTCGTTTATTGAATCCTGTCATTTCACGAGTATCTGTCAGATATTAGATAATTGATGATTATTATTGTTGCTATATTTTTGTGATATTTAATGAATATGTGAAAATATTTTATTAGTTTAAAGTGTGTGACTGTGAATGTTGATTATTTGCATGAATGTTGTTTGAAGGCCTTATTGTAAATAAGTTAATCATTATGATGTTGTTTTGTAATGTTGTCTTAATAAGTAACCTTCGTTAAATAAAGATATTATTATTATTATTATTATAATCATAAAAACACAGACACGTAAAAAGCAGGGATTAAATAGCAAAGGGTTAAACACTATCCGGATGTACCTTTTCGCCTGACGGGTAACGTCACGAAAAGAAAGATCATTTAAGCACTCCATACATTTGTGACCAGTCATGCGAAAAGGGACCATCTGAGAACTCTATAAAAATTGATATTTGAAATGAGATTGGGTCCATCATAGGTCAAACAAGGGTAGATTGATCACTCTATATTCAGATTAAGCAAAGTGCTAAAAAAATTCGACCCTAGTCGGCGATCCGCGCAGTCTGACTGGGGTCAATACTTTATGCACTGCCCAGATGGTCCCTTGTCGGGTCACATTGAGTCAAGCATGGGGACAACATAATGTGTGTTTTGAGGGAAAAAAACCCTAAAGACGATAATTATCAAAATTTTATGGGATAGCAGCTGGAGGCTAGGAAAAGTTGTAATTGTGGTACTGGTGTGAGAAGTACTAGGAATCCATTGTTAGGTGATTCAGTCTCCGCGATGTAGCTTAAAGAAAGCGGGATGGATAAATCCCAGTCAAACAAATGAACTCAAAATATTATCAACTAATAATGATCGTCAAGCACTTAATGAAATCTGACCCGTCTAAATGTTCG
Organism: Fragum whitleyi; assembly: GCA_948146395.1. Lineage (NCBI taxonomy): Eukaryota > Metazoa > Mollusca > Bivalvia > Cardiida > Cardiidae > Fragum > Fragum whitleyi. Next base: position 9,049,656 of record OX411557.1, read on the forward strand.
GTAAACGCACATCATATAATAGTCACCGCTATGGCAAGATCGACGGTATTTGAGCCTGTGCGTGACATTTCCATCAATTTGAAATATAAGTGAGGTGCAAACATAAGGTAGCATAGACAACCACCAACTGTAAATAGAAAGTTACCTGATGGTCTACAGATACTTTTAGACCTTTTTTATCTACTAAACGCATAGTGAAGACTCTGGTCAGACTGTGCGGATGCACAGGCTGGTAAGAGTTTTTACTTTGCGCATATTCGAACTTGTTGGAAATCCCACGCACAGGCTTATTTGGAAGTGTCATCAGAACAGTGGATCGAAATCAGATAAGACTGCACGAAGAAATGTATATTGTTGCTGTAATTGTTGTTGTTGTTTTTAACTTTTTTCGTATCTATCTTTAAGTATTGAATGTAGGGAAGCAATACAATTTAGTTATAAACTAGAGCTGTCACAAAGCGAACTAATACTCCTACCAACGCTTTGTCCAACCAGCGCTTTGTCCCAGTAAAATTATTTGTCTCTCTCCAACGGGTTGATAATCATAGACCTATGTGAGATAGCAGCTGAAGGCTAGGAAAGGATTTGATGGTTGCACTTGTGAGAGAAATACCAGGAATCCATTGTTAGGTGCTCCAGAGGTGGCGATATAACTGAAAAAATGTTGATTGTGGCGTTAAACTCAATTCAATCAATAAAAAAACCAGTAAAACTGCCATTTTGGAGGGTTTCCAAAATAGATAAGAAGAACAGTTTGAAACTAGCGCATTGTCCCATTTGAAGGGGTATTAGTACATAAAAAGGCACTGTTAAAGCACTACCAGTCTTTTGCTCTATGAGTTCATGAGTGTCTGGAAACTTTTTTTTAATAAGTTGAATTGTGACCTTGACTTTTGACATTTACAATCCCAAAACAAAAGGGCACTCTCTTGGGATATGGGCAAAACTGTATACAGTTTTTGAGAAGTTTGTAGGTCAATTGGTTCTAGAGTTAGAATCCGGAAACGTCTACAGACGGACGGACAGCCAGACATTCGTTGTGAAACCAATATGCCCCTCTACATTCGTTGATGGATATGTTTTTTTACATGAAAGCCTTTTCCAGACGACAGTTCTTGTTCACGCACTCTAGCAAAGAGAATTCAGAAGAGCATTGTGGAAAATGATGAAATCGCTTCTAACAAGGATTTTCTGCACAAAATAACTAAACAACACAAGAATCCATCCAATCTAGTTCTTTTTTTTTTTGTCTACAACTTCTATAGAAAAATCTGTAGAAGTTTCAAATCTAGTGTCGTTGCAATGATGTATAAGACGACTCTTTGAACTATTAGGTTCTATGTCAGCTAGGGCGTAACTCCCGTCACGCAATTTACGCAAGTGCGTAAAAGAATTAATCCTCTGTTGAAATACATCGTTGAATGATCATAACATCGAAACTACAGCTTATTTAAGCTGTAGCTACGATGCTTTGATTATTCTCCAATCCTCAAATCATAAAAAAGGAGCAGACGAAGGGCATCCATTTTTTTGCTGCAGTCCTTAATTGTCGCCTTCTGAGACTGCGTTAATTTCAAATTCCTAGATACACCTATGTATCTCAGTATTTAAGATGAATGCAGATCTGAAGATTCCCCCATGATATATATCGCTTGAAATATGAGCCTGTGCGTGACATTTCCAACAATTTGAAATATTCACGAGGTGCAAAAATCAAGTAGCAAACACAACCACATACTTTAGATATACTGTTACCTGATGGTCTACATATATTTTGAGATCTTATCTATCTACTAAACGCACTGCGAAGGCTCTGGTCAGACTGTGCGGATGCACAGGCTGGTCAGAGCCTTTGCTTCGCGCTTATTTGAAATTGTTGGAAATGTCACGCACAGGCTCATATATGTATGACGCCACGGCCGAGGACTTGGCGCATAGATGCATCACTTCGCTGTTTTAAAGTAAGAAATTTGAAGCTTTGTTGTAGAAATTTATTTTGGCCGCCCAAGCATGACCTATTTTCATGGGCATGACAGGGAAATAAAGATACATTGTCAAATAAGAAAAAGAAAAAAAGGAAAACTCCAGATTATTAATGTACTTTTTTTATTACTTATTCCTTTTTTTTAATCTAAAATGTGCATTAAAACGGTATTTGCAGAAGCAGATTATAAAAGTTATGTGTATAGCTCCGTCTAATAGCTAGGCAATACGTCGGAAATTTCCAATGGGTTTTTACACAACGTAAATACTATATATTTGAAGGGCCTATGACGGTCTGTGCAAACTGCGTTATATAGTTAAACGATTTTGTAATAGGAAAACATAGGTAAGTATATTGAAAAGTGAAAACATGCATGAAATGGAGAAAACGATTCAAGGTTTATTCTAAAAGATATTTTCATAAAAAAAATATTGAGTGCGTTAAACGTAATCTAATTTGATTTTTGTCGGAAAAAAATGCGAGAAATGCACTGAGTGCGTGGCACGAGTTCTCATTCGCAGAAGCTCGAAAAGCAGCCATCATTGCTCAAATAGCATAAAAAGTAACATTAAATAAATACCTGCATTGTTTTTTGTTTGTTTTTTTGTTACTTGGTATTTTTTGCATTTTTTGAGTATCTGCACGGCGTTTCAAAAGAATGCTTGAAGTCTTCGGTTAACTTTTATCATAAAATTTGTTAACGTTTGAGTTTTTGTTTATGAAAGAGCGAACGAGAACGCATGTCGCGTTGTGTGTCTCGATATTTGATTTCTTTTTTATTTATTATTGCTTTATTTTATTTTTGCAAAAGGTTTATTTGAAATAGTTCATAAATAAAGATGTGAACAGTTTGACCGTCTAGGTAAAATAAAATTACAGTGCAAATATCGAGTTTCATCCCTGGTCAACCAATACTAGACTAAGTAATTGCTGACAAAAAAAGTATGATGAGTCAAATAGGGCAAAAGTTTGTTCTAATTTGCTTTAGAATTAAAGAAAAAAATGTTTGCGCTTAAAAAATATATGTGCAGATGCCATAGTCTTTGCTTGGCACACATTTGAAATTGTATGAAATGTCACGCACAGGCTCAAGTATATCTTTTTCTCCAAACTCCGGTTGTCATACCAACACATCAAAGGTAAAAATATCTTCCTCTAGCCAAATTAGAACTCTTATTTTCTAGATATTATGAAAAGAGAATCAATTCGTGGACTTTTATCAAAAACCTGCTAAAACCCCAGACCTTATGACATTCTTAAAAGGAGTTCAAACAAAATGACCGTTTGGTACCCCATTTGGAAATTGCAAATGCTATGGCAATAAAAAGTAGAAAATATAAAAGAAAAATCGGGTTCTTATTCTTCTAAATCGGCTGCGACCTGTCAATTTCAGAGCGTGAAAATAAGAATTAGAAACTAAGATAAGAAATCTGCCTCATTCTGTATAAATCTTCGTATCTTTGCTACTTTGGTTAAGGTTATAAGATAAGAAGAAGGTATCTTTGCATGGGGGTATGCAACTAAAAACACCGGCAATCACGCATTCATAGTTATCCGCTTCGAGTATTCATACAGTGTGATTAGGTTTTAAGTTCATCCATGAAATCACGAAGTACTCTCTTCATTTATTGCTTCCAGGGCTGAAGTGATGAATGTCATCAATATCTCGATAATACTTCTCTCAAAGAATTTATACTATCCGTGTGTGGCGGTTTAAGGAGGTGGGATATTTTGCAGGATAATTGTCACACACAGGTTTAATTGAAACCTATTTTTTAAAAACATTTTGAAAATTCTTCAAAAGTTGGCGTCAAATTACTAGTAAATAGTAAATCCGCTTAAAACAATACGCCACTGCGTTTCTAAATCGTTTCTAAGGAAATAAAGAGAAGAATGAATAAATGATTATATAAATGAATTGACGCATATTTTTTAGTAATTTGAGAGTATAGTAACTTTTGTAGAAAATATAGAGCTATTCTAATCCGTTATAATGTACAGTACTGTCGGCTAACCCTGCGCACTTAAGAAATGTACTCGCTGACCATTTTGGCTATGTAAAAGACATTTTATCTAGGACAAAATGTCACTAGAATTGCACAATCCGGCGATGAACAGAGGCACTGTCGCGTATTATCAACGCAGTTTTCATCGGCTAAACCTGCGCAGTCGAGGAAAGAACTTAAAATTACTGTCCGCAATCTGTTCATATAAATGAAAAACACAGAGACAAAAATGGGAATCTTTTTGCTTTGAAATACACACATTAACTTTTTGGTTTAAATTGGTGGAATCTATCAAATTTTAAGTATGAAAAATAGGTTGTTCTGCTTTTATTTTTACTGGCCATTTTCTGAGTTTACATGACGTCATATAGCTGCGCAGCTTTAGACGACGAGCAGGATTACCCGACATGAGTGTACATATAATGGGTTACAAGGAAGAAAGGGTATATTTCCTACAATTAAAAAAAAATAGATGAATTAAAAGAAAAATAAAAATAATGTTCAAGCGCTATAGAATTGACATTTTAAAAAAAAAGCTTTCTTGGGTTTAAAAATGGTTTACTTTGAGGTCCCCGCAAAGCCTACTTGTGGAAAACCATGATTAAAGTTTCCTTGGCCTGTGGAAAGTTCGGCAATAATTCCTTCTTTACTAATGCATGGTGTATAAGGCAAAGCAAGTTAGAAATACGGTTCTATGTAGTAAAGAATCGGAAAAATCCTGATTTGTTGATTCACAGGCTTAACATGAATATTGATAATAACAAACCTTAACAGAAGAAATTTAATCGAAAATGCATAACTAAATTTACAAGATCATATCACAAGAAGTAGAAATTTGAAACCCCGAATGGTAACATTAAACTCAGAATTAGATTTATTTGGCCTAATCTGAGTATTTTCATGCGGAAATTTTTGTTACTAAAAATAACTCGCATATTGATTGTTTGGTAAGCTCATGTACACAGCAAATCTACGTTGGGAATTTTGGTGTTCAGGATGAATTTCCAACGTAATTTTAGTAAGTTTTGAATTGTTTGTGTTTTGGCGACATTTCCAACATATTTGTTAAAGCTTGGTGATCATACATGCATCGATGATGTTTGTCAGTTCTCTTAGTACAAAATTCAGTTCCAGCGATTTATTGCTGCATCACATTGAATAATTCAGCATAGGATGATTCATAAATAAAGTAGATCCATTCGAGTAAATTTTTATGTCAATCCAACACATTATTGCAGTAAAATAATATTTGCATGCCGCTTTCAAACGCATGGAGTCTGGAGTACGCTGTTTGCAAATCTTCATTTCGCGCCTTAAAAGATAGGCCAAACAAACTTAAGATTTAGTTTTCAGGCTTCTTTCCGGTATATTCTCTCTATTGAATCATCAGCATTCACAAGTGCGGGATATTCGTTTCGTGATCATTTGAAGGCTATCACAATGAATAAAGGTCTACTCCCCTTGAAACCTTATATATGTAGTTATAATAGAACATTTCCCTACAAAACTTTTTTTTTTATAAATCTAGTTCCTAAATTGTTTTGTAAAGAGGTTTACTAAATCATAGTTTTCTATTTTTATGTTCCCATAAGGGAGAGCATATAGCCGCCACTTCGTCTGTCCGTCCGTTATTCCGTCCGTCCGTCCCCAGCGATTTCTCCATAACCATTGGGCCAAATCAAATGAAACTTACCCTGAATTTAATGAAAGTTCATATTTGATTAGCAAATCAGATGCCCTTTACTATTAACAATTTGAAATTTATGTAAAAATATATCATGGAAAAGGGGGGGGCTTAATCAGTGTTTGTTACCTTTACATTAGCTCGTAAAATACAGTTATCCTTTCATTTCTCCTAGTCTTTTGTTCAGAATTAGATGAAATTTCACATTTGAGTAGCAAATCAGATGCCCTTTACCATATACTATTTGAAATTTGTGTCTAAAGATATGTCATGCAAAAAGGGGGTTTAATGTTTTGTTACCCTTATGTTAGCTGTATAAGATAACACCTAATTTGAGTCCTTGTAATCTGACCACAGAGCATATCTCCTAAAGTATAATAGCTATCAACTTGAAACTTTATTGGTGGATGGATCTTATGGAGGAGAAGTGCAGTGCATAAGAACTACAACTTTTGGTTGCATATTTTTCTAGTTATCGCCCTTTGTTTTTTTAATACTAAATTAGTGAAATCATGTCTGGAACATATCTCCTTACATGTTGTCGAACTACAACTCTTGCTTGCATAATTTTGGAGTTATTGCCCTTTGTTATTTTTGATACTTAGATTTTGTCTGGAGCACATCTCCTAAAGTATAATAGCTATCAACTTGAAATTTTATGGGTGGATAGATCTCATGGAGGAGAAGTTCAGTGCTTAAGAACTACAACTCAGGTGAGCGATATAGGACCACCATGGTCCTCTTGTTTCTATTAGTAGACTTTCAGCCAAAAAAGTCTCTATTTGGGAAGAGAGAAAATGTCGAGGCTGGTCAACTGTGCGATAAGAAACTTCGCATTTCACAGACTCTCTTAATTTACAACGGCCATCATCAGCAGCGTTATTTCAGTTTTATCCATTTTTAAAGCCAGGTATACTTTCAGTATACTGGCTTTATTGCTGCCAGACGGGGTAGAAATTGTTGACCTCTTCACCGCCAAAATCAAAAAGTAGTTCCTCGTGTGCACAGACCGAAAACCGCTAATTGCTGTATCATTTCGGCTCTAACGTAACTGCCATTTTAGTTAAATCAAAATAAAGACAAGACAATTCTTTTGGGTCCGTAAACTATATGAATATTTTATACACAATCGTAAATCGCGTAGGAAAGGATCCTATTTTAGGAAATCAATAATATATAGTCTTTAAAATTCGCTGACGTTTAGTCGGAGTGGCCATAGCCTAACGTATACGTCTGAAACCCTTAAACTTTTGTACATTCGCGGCGTGGGTTCGAGGCGCACAATCGGCAAACCAGGTGAGTTTTTTTTTTTTTAGTTTTTTAACGTCTGTAACACCCTAAAAATTTCAACAAAGATCCGATCCAGGGATCATTTTGGGGCAAGATATTGAGAAGTTCTCTCATTTTTCTATTATTTCTATTTTTCTTTTTTCTTTTATTATTTTTTTTTATAATTTGAGACGCAACATATGCGACGTCTTTAAGCAATAAGCATGACCTTCGCAACAGCGGTGTGCTTTGCTGGGCTGATACGTCGGCAATTTTCATAATATCTTTGGATTTTTTATACCAAATGACTCATTAGGAGCATATTTTGCTTTTGAATCAATCTATTTTAAAGTCGTCTGCTACAGGATACAAGATGCTGGCGTTGAATAGTTAATGGGGTGATATAGGATTATCTCAACCAATCATCTCGGAAGTACTGCATATCATCAAGAGAAAAAGGAAAACAATTTTCTATCGTTTGAAATATTTTTTATTATTTTAGATGTGTTTCATATCCTCTGACCATAACAATGTACTCATGTACTCACACACTGTGTGGTGTCCGTGGTCTAGAGGTAGAGCGTCTGCCTCTTGACCCAGTTCGATTCCCGGGAGCGGCTATCGATCTTGGGTCTTTCATTGGCCCACACATTCGGCGCGAGTACTGGTGAATTTTCCAGGAAGCAGAATCGAGAGGGATTAATCTAAGTTGTAAGAACTTGTTTCCCAATCGATGTAAAATAAATAGGTTTAAACCAAAACTCATGATATTGCGTATGTATATTTTTGTAATGCTTTTTTTTCTTTTGTGAGATTTTATGCAAGTCTCTTAAATTTGAGGTTACAATTACTTTTTTGTACTTTATTATGTTTTGTTTCTCCCTGAAAGGAGAACGAGTTCAACCATTTACATGTACTCAAGACCTGGCTTTCAGCACTGTCAGTACTTTGATTGATATACCAACTCTCGATGACTTTCGCTGTAGACGGTTTCTTTATATACACCACCGAAAGTGGTGGTTTATTTGAATTTTCATCTCCGTCTATCTGTCCGTTCCGACGGCAGTACGTCAGTCCGTCTGTACGCCCACATCTAGCGGTGAATTTTGGTGTTATTTGACTCTAAATTTTAAATTTCTTTGAAATTTAAAGTAGTGGACCCGTAATCAGAAATCATGAACTTTAGCGAGTTAATCGAGATTTCCTTATGATTTCATTTAGAAACCGCAGTCAACATTGTGAAAGATCATGAGTATGAAATGATGCCAGGGATATTTTTGGATCAATTTCATGATGGGCCATTGAAATGGGCCAAAGGCCCATGTCCCATTCATTTCCATGTGAAATCTAAGATTTTGATGGGCCATCTGCAAAATTGATGGGCCATCAGGCAAGAGTGGTGGGCCGAAGAATCCTTAATACCTATCCTAGATTAAAACAAGCATTAGATTTGGATAGATTATATATGGGGCCCATCCAAACCTGTAATCAGATTTAATCTAGATCAAATAGTTTGTCCTCAAAATCAGTACGGCCCATCCCAAAATAATCCCTGGATGCAGAACTTTAACTGGTCTCAGGCTACCTTAAGTTGATTTTTAGCGATGCTCAATGTACATGTCCGTCAATCGTGACAGTGTCATTGGGCGATCATAACCTAGTAATATTGAAAGCTGTAGTTACGATGTTTTGGCTGCCAAAATACAACAGTTATAGATAGAGGGGTGGGGGGATGGATTTAGATCAAAGTGTTTCAATAATTGTAGCACAAACTCTATGTTGTTGGGGGCTCATTAGAATCGTCTTTTCAAGACGATTCTAATGAGTACCCTCAACATAGGGGTTCATGGAGAAATAGATAATTTATCTGTACCTCTGAACAATTGATTTCTTTTTCAGGTATCCAGAAAAGTGTTACATGTATACTAAAACATCTGCAAGAATATTGATAAAATTGTTTTGAATTTACCGGCATAGGGACCCGGGTTCTCTAATAACCATGGCGGAGAAGAGACAACATCTTTACGACGTGTTTCTCGTGCATAGTTCCGACGATGAAGAAAGGGCAAGAATTATAGACCAAGCAATGGTTTCAAATGAACTCAGAACGTACGCTCACTACAGATCGGGAGATGACAGCCCGCAAGATAGGGCTGGTGGATTTTTTGTTGGCAAATTCGTCATTGACAATATCAGCTATGCTGTTCAAAACTCTAAATGCGTTTTGATTCTTGTGACTGAAAGCGCTGTACGGTCCGGATGGGTTACATTTGAAATCATATTGTCGCTGGAAAAATCTTTGCGTGAAAACTCAATGTGTGTTAGATTGGTGTTCATAGACCTTACAAAAGAGGAAAGAGAACAGTTTAAAACGGGTGATCTACAATATATACCGGATTTTATTCTTGATTTAAATGATTCAAAATGGCAAGGGAAGTTAGTTGCATTTGTTAAAGGTAAGTTCAATTATTTTCAGAGAATCATAAAACGCTAAAAAAACACCTTTGTTCATGAGGTTTAAAGGGGAAATGACGTTCATTTTACCCCGATGCTTTTTTTAAATTGATATTTTCAAAAAAATATATATCATTTCAGTACTTTCCAGGCTAAAATCTTAATTAGCTGTTTCCATGACAACAAATAAGAATATAAAAAAGGAAGGTCACTTTTTGTTTCTACTTTTTGGTACTCTTTGAATATATCGGTTCCATCAATCCATGACTAGGCGTTTCCACGTATTTCCGCTTTTGCTTACATGGAACAGCTCTTAAGCTCTAACCTTGCATCTATTCTTATTGTGACAAGTCTCCTACGTTAGTAACTGAGTGGTCTCTGAGTGGCTTTTTACAATGGCCAATCAAGAGGGGGTTTGGGGTTGTGTTTAAAACAAACCTCTATGTTGTCCAATTATTTCATTTCCAGGCCTAATTTCTTTCAAATTTGTATAATATATATAGGACGTACCCCTTTAACAGAAATCCTGGATCTGCCACAGTTTTTGGGTGGTAGTGAGATTTCTAAGTTCATTGTCTTGAGATAAAGCCGAAAATGTAAGGGAAACAATTTAGAAATGGTTCTCCTGATTCGCACGTGCTTGCATGCAAAATGGGGAGACTATTTGATATGGTTTGCAAATGTACTTACATTCAGAACACAGGGCTGATTCAACTTAACCCTTTCCTGTTTTACAAAATTTTGGACCTGTCCAAATTCAAAGGTTTTGCAGACGAAAATTTAAAGTTGATTTAATTTGAAAAATAACCATTCTGTAGGGTAGAAAATAGTGCGGAAAAGGAGAAATTGCTTGTCAGAAGCAATTTCTTCTTTTTTCACAATGTTTTCTCAATCATAAAATCACAGGCACGTAAAAAGCAGGGATTAAACAGCAAAGGGTTAAATATGTTTTATTATTTCTTATAATGTACTGGTGTGTTGAAAATAATGACTATAATCATTTGCTAACTTACAACAAGTTGAAAATTGTGCATTTTGGAGTGAGCTGTTTGCAAAATGGCTGTTGCATACACATCATAACATTAATAAAAAGGGACAGAGGGATAAAAGCTATAGAAATTATTATACATGGAATGAGACTAGACTTGTAAACTTTAAGTAGGAAAAAATCTGGGGTAGAAACACAAGTCCTTCTTGTCACAGGGATTACCCCTACCTGCTATAACAGAGCCCTTTCGATGATTAACTGATGGAGAATCTCAATCAGCTTTTCAGACAGGGACTAAATTATATAAGCCTGTGCTTGAGATTTCCAACAATTTTAAGTATGGGCAAATGAAAAGACTCTGACCAGCCTGTGCATCTGCACAGTCTGACCAGATTCTTCACCATTTGCTAAGTAGAAAGCTAAGATCTCAAAGTATCTATAGACCATCAGGTAACTTTATAATTACAGTATGTGGCTATCAATGCTTCTCAAAGTTTGCATCTCACAAAATTTCAAATTGTTGGAAATGTCTCACTGGCTGATAAAGAAGTTAGGTCACCCCTCTCACACATACCCATTGTACATCAAGCTTTGTCCCTGTCATGTGTATTTTACTCATATTTTGTATGTGTTTAGTTTAGTCATATTTTGTATATGTATATATTTTGTTTATGTTCATTAATATTTCTTATTTGTGTATATTTACTCATATTTTGTATGTGTTAATGTTTATTCATATTATGTTAATGTAGATATCTATTCATATTTTGTAAGTTTATTCATGTCTTTTATATGTTCTTATTTATTCATATATGTATATTCATATTTTATATATGTACATATTTATTCATATGTTGTAGAAGAGAATCCAGAATTGAAAGATGTGTTACCAATGGGAAATGTTGCTCATGGGCTGGTCTTCAATTATTTTGTGGGATTCTTGAAAAATGTTCTGCCTGGTATGTATAATAAATACTATATTGACTCAATTGATGTAAGGTGGTGGACCCTGTAATAGTTCCACAAATTTTTGGACGTAATAAACTTTAACAGTGTTAATCAAGGTTTCCTAATGATTTCATCAGGAAACCTTTGTCAATTTTGTGAGAGATTATGAGTTTCAAAATTTTGCTGAACTATCAAGGGTCCAGTACCTTACACGTCTTACCAGAAGACAACATTTAAGTCTTGTGTAATGAAACAACAGAAGATTGAATGACTTCTAGTTCACACTATAATAGAGATTTGATTACTGGTACTGAAGAATCAGTCATAACAAATGTGAAAATTGCTAAGAACTTGCCTTCTTTTTCTTTCCAATTAATAAGTATACAACTATTGAATTATAGTCTTTTAAAAACTTGTTGTAAGGAAAGCAACCCTAGAAAATGATCTGATGTTAAAGAAAATATTCTGGGGAAAAGAGAAAAATTCTGTTTTTCATGATGTTTCTCAAGTATAATTTCATTTAATCCCTCAACTGTTCGGGCTAATAGCAAACATTCTCTCTGAGAATTATCTCTAGCTAATCATTTGAGAATATAAGCCTTTGTGTGATGAGGAGTTTGGGCCTGTTTCACTGAATATCTAATGATCATTTCTTGCATAAGTCAAAAATTAAAGTTACTTGTACAGTCCTAACTCATTATTGAATTCTGCCACACATTATTTCATAGGAATCGGCTTCTAAAGAGGATTCCAATGAGATATTGCAAGGCAGATTTTAACGCCTGAAGGGGCTTGTCAGTAACCTTGGCTTGTCAGTAATGTGAGCTTGAATGATAGCTAAAAATATTGCAAACAGACAGACAGACAACTGGTGCCATAACATTTAAATATGAAAATATATTTAGTCCTAAGCACAAAAAGACAACCTACAGAGTCATTATGGCAAGTTTCCTTTCATTCCCATCCATAATGTAGTAGAAAATGAGCCGACAAGAAATTTTGTTTTTCATCAACTCAAGGGCAGATAATCCAAGATAACTCTAGAATAACTGGAGCATTTTGAATTGAAAAGTCTTATGCAAAACTAGACATCATAGAGAGTAATTGTGTCTAGTTTCAGCTCATTTCAATTGATAGTTAAGGAGGAGTGTGCACACAAAAAATAGTGATTTTTGTTAAATTCAAGGGCAGATAATTCAAGATTTCTCAGCAATGACGGGAGTAATTTGAATTTCAAAGGTCTTATGCAAAACTAGACATCAAAGAGAGTAATTGTATTTAGTTTCAGCTTATTCCCATTGATAGTTTAGGAGGAGTTGCGTACACAAAATACAGTGATTTTTGTTATATTCAAGGGCAGATAATTCAAGATTTCTCAGGAATGACTGGAGCGATTTGAATTTCAAAGGTCTTATGCACAACTAGACCTCATAGGGAGTAATTGTGTGTAGTTTCAGCTTATTCTCATTGATAGTTTAGGAGGAGTAGCAAACACATAAAATTGCTAACGGACAGACGGACAGGCGGACAGACAGACAGACGGACGGACGACCGAGGCCATAACCTAATACGACCCTTCGGGCCTATAAAAATGAATGATAACACCAGGTACGATTTGTGATTTTGACTTAAATTACGCTTAATTTTTTCGTAAGAAGTTTAGTAAGAAACGGGCCCCTGTAGACTCTGCAAAGATTGTATTACTAGTGTTGTGTCTACCCTGAATCTTTTTTAAAGTGCTCTATCGCTGCAATGGAAATGAAATACTGTTGAAAAATATAAAATACCGGTATATAAAATCCCATTCAAACAAATGTTGTTATTTAATCCTCTCTTTTCAACTGTTTTTTTACTTATTTGGCCTCGTTTTCAGCCCTGAAGGACAGCATAAAAGGTTCCTCATATTACAAAGACAAACTAACCATGCTGAAGTTTGTTATTTTGATTCCTACCTCAAGTACTATACTACCATTTGTCAAGAAATATGGCAGCTGTTTAATAGAAAAGTTAGATGGAACGCTGGTCATTACCCAGGAACACGGGGACAAGAGACGGCCATTTAATATACCTGTATACAGTATCACAAAAGGCAATGAGGTAACATTTTATTTTAACTTATTCACTCCTGCATTTCGGATGAAAATGTTTGCAAACCATTTTATAAATCGTAGTTTGCTTTACATGTATACCTTGGTTTATTGACCTGAACTTGAGCTTTATGAAAAGTTACTTAAATATCAATTACTGACCAATTTATAAAATATTTTTTAATTCATTACTATGCTAAATTTGATCCTATGATAACAAATGCATAGCTGAATTCAAAAGACAAAAGACAATTCCAATGAGATATTGCAATCCATGCAAGGTAGAATCTAATAATAATGAAAAACACCAGGTATTATTTTTTATTTTGACATATGATTAATTTTTTAGTAAGAGGTATATTAAAACAGGCCCCAGGAGAAGGATTAGATTAAAGGATGAAGAGAGTATTCGTCGATTTCATGGAGGATTGAATTTAAAAACATAATCACACGCGAAGCAGATTCATACATGAGTGTGATTACGTTTTTAGTTACATACCTCCGTGAAATCAACAAATATTCTTGTCATATCATACAATTTAATATCATGAAGCTAAGTAACAAAGTCTCCATTAGGCATTATGAAATAGATTCTTATCCGGATAGCTTTCACAACAGGTGCATATTCAAAATTGCTCTTAATGAGAATTAAAACTAATTTTTTAGCCAATCAGATTCCAAAAAATCTTTACTGACATAACTAAAATTAAAATATTAGACTATGGATATTACGTTTTTTCAGACCTACTTTTTCACTGGTGATTGCCCATTCATTCTCCAAACAATGTACAAACTTACCAAGTTTTCTGATGTTGGGCCAGAATTTCTAAAATATCAGGTGGAAAGGTTTCGTAAGACCCTTACAGAGTTAGTCAACCATTGTGGAAATATGAAGTTCAACAATACTGTGTGCTTTGTTAACTTTGACGGTAAGTTTGTTCAGTTCTTTTTCTCAGGACATGGAATCAAATGACCTTGCATAATTCTGGTTTGAATTATTTTCGTTTCACTCTATATAACAGAAAATCAAGGAAAGGCTCTGAAAACATTACTGCAAAAAAGAAGAAAAGATGGATATAAACAAACATTTTATGGTTTAAGTCGAGGTTGTTTGTCATTCTCATGCTATTTCACAATTTTGTTGTCACTTTACGTCTGTATTCTTTTTCTCACATAGTCGCATTTGTGTTCCTCGACAAAAGCCATCAGAGAATTCCTTTTCTTTAATGCTTTTTGGTGGTTTATCGAGAAATAACGGTAGATTATCATTTGATAATCTCATCGCTAAAGCAGTGAAATTTTCAAAAACATATACCTTGCTTTTGTGTATTTCAACCTTTCTTACGTCATCTATGCGGGGCAAAATAAGTGACGTAACAATGAAAGTTGCATAGCAATCACCCACAAAATGACGCGCTTTACAAAATATGTCCTTGAAATTTCACATTTTGTCTCATTTTTGCAAAAAAGAAATAGAATAATCATTTGTTTTTCGAGAAAGATCGATTGATATATCATTTCATGAACAACAAATGCTATATTTTCTCATGACAATTAAGTTTTTCTTGTCACTCAATGAATCCACTGAAACAAACGGTTATCCTCTATGTCTTACACATGTGTAGATATCATGACAGCATCTAAAGTGATATTTTTTTGGTTAGGGGAGTCAAAGTTGTATTTAAAAATAGAAAAATGATGTTTATGTGAGAAAAAGAATCTGTTATTAGATTTTTTTAGATAAGCTGATCTCATCCTCATCTAGAATATAAAAAAAGCTATTTAGTTCAGCAAGGCTCGCTATACAACATTACTATTTAAGCTTCAATTAAGATCAGTTTGTTTTAAAAAAAAAAGATCCCATGACAGATCCTTTTACTGTATTTATATAATTGTTTAGAGGAAATTTACCACAAATTAAGGGGCAAAGGCCTAAAAGATATAAGTTTAATGATTTTTTAAATCAGAAAATGCATGCAAAATAGAAGCTCCCTGACCATGTTAGGTATAGCTCCACGGAGCATTTACTAGGAGAAATACTGTACAATATATTGCACTTATGCCTTCATTTTTCATTTCAGATACAAAGGCAGACTCAGATTTAGGTGAAATATTGTGGGAGAGGGTAAAACAGTCTATTGAAGAAGAAGCAACTCAGGTGAGATTTTTTTTAAATGATCCAGGCCAGAAATTATAAAACTTTTCTCATGCTCAAGTGAGAATTTTCTTAAATTTTCTTTAGAATTCAAAAAACTGTATGAGCATAAAAAAATGATATTGATAAGTTGTTATTTTTAATTTATAAATATTATCTTTAATGTTCAAATATTTATTTCAGTATCATTATAGAATTACGATACAGCGTAAACCCCAGTTTGATGTTTGAGAAAATTTTCAGTTGAGCATGAGAAAAGTTTTACAATCTCAGGCACAGATGGTCATGTTCTATCTTATCATTCAAGTATCATTTCATTCAAAAAATGAAGAGAATATTAGTTGATTTTATTGTGATATGAAACTTGAAACCTAATCACACTGTTTGAATGCACAAGACTGATTCAAACATAAGTGGTATTAAGTTTTTAGTTTCTTAATTCTATGAAATGAATATATACTCTCTTTATATCTTATGATTTAATATATTGAAGCAAAAATGTTCAGATTTTTTAATGAAGAAACAAATTTGTTATGGGACTACTTTGTGCGGAAAATTACAAAATAGCTGCATATACAAAATGAATTTCATGTAGGAATAAAAGCAATTTTTCTTCCAGAATGTATGAATCTTAATGTACACAACTTAAATCAAATTATTATATTCTCAACCAACTTCATATATCTCAAGTTATGACAAGTAATTGGATAAAGACTTGAAATACATTAATTTTTTAGGATGGAGGAATAAAGACTGTCAGGAAAGTTGGTACGTTAGATCCTCAGGAAGGGGATAAGGTAATCATGTATTAATAGATAATTGATGATATAATAATGGAAATAAGTAATGTACTAAGCTATATTTGACCAGAACTGCGCAGACAACCCTGGGTCTAAACTTTTTGCTCTTACTGATTTTCTGGATCTTGAATAATTAATACATGTACACCTATATGTGAAAGATTTTTAGCTCGCCCGGGACGAAAGTCTCGGAAGAGCTATTGTCATACCCTCGGATGTCGGCGTCAGCGTCGGCGTCAGCGTCGGTGTCGGCGTCCGCCTTAGGTTAAAGTTTTTATTTCTATCAATATTTATCCTAGAGGCTTTATTTTTTACAGAAACACTCATTAGGGCATAGGCTTTCATTTGAGACCAACATCCATGTCGAAATGACCTTTAGACTGTGACCTTGACCCTTTCAAAAAACTTTAACCAAAAACTTTAACCAATATAACTTTAACCAATAAAACTTTAACCTTGCTTATATTTTCTGTAAGCTTTTAACTAGAGACATCATTACTTCATATGCACACTCATTAGGAGATAGGCTTTCACCATAGACAAAGGTCCTTGACAATTTGACCTTGACCTTGACCCTTTGTGGACTTAGAAAAACTTTAACCAAAAAACTTTAACCAAAAACTTTAACCTTGCATATATTTTTTAAATACTCAAACCTAGGGACATCATAGCTTCATATATATACTCACCAGGTGATAGGCTTTCACCAGAGACCAAGGTCCTTCACAATTTGACCTTGACCTTTACCATTTGTGGACTTAGAAAAACTTTAACTGAAAACTTTAACCAAAAACTTTAACCTTGCTTATTATTTTCTGAATGCTTTAACCTAGGGACATCATTACTTCATATACATACTCATTAGGTGATAGGCTTTTGTGAGAGATCAAGGTCCTTGATAATTTGACCTTGACCTTTTATGAACTTAGAAATACTTTAACCGAAATTCTTTTACCAAAAACTTTAACCTTGCTTATATTTTCTGAATGCTTTAACCTAGGGACATCATTACTTCATATACATAGTCACCAGATGAAAGGCTTTCACCAGAAACCAAGGGCCTTGACAATTTGACCTTGACCTTGACCTTTTATGGACTTGGAAAAACTTAAACTGAAAAACTTTAACCAAAAATTTAACCTTGCTTATATTTTCTAAATGCTTTACTCAGGGACATTATTACTTCATACACATACTCACTAGGTGATAGGCTTCTACAGAGACCAAGGTCCTTCACAATTTGACCTTGATCTTGACCTTTTGTGGACTTAGAAAAATTTTAAAGAAAAACTTCATGTTTGATACAAAGAAATTCCATTGGTAACCTCATCTGCTTGTAGGCTTTCACTTTACCCTAACCTTATACATGCAATAAAAACAAAAAAGTTTTTATATTTCTTAATTACTACTCAAACAGATATATATATTAGAACATGGACTTTAACATTGAAAGAAACCACTTTGAACTTCGGTCTTCGGTCAAGCGCTGTTTGTGACAAGCAGCTGTTTGGGCGAGCTATGTTGTCCGCTGACAACTCTTGTTGAAATGTGACGTCTCGTTGGCATGTACTAGAACTAATATCTTTTTCAAAAAGTTATTTTATGGAAAACCCAAATTGTCCCTTTTTGTATGGCTGGTCAATATTGATTTAAATAGAGTACTTTGAAAATTGTTGCTTTAAAAACAGTCGCTTAAAAACATGGTCCCTTTTGCGAGACATACTTTATGTTGATGTTATTTACTGCAGTTCAGTGTTAGGACCTGTAAGCTGTGTACTTGTTTATGTAATATACCTTTTTCTGGAAAAAATTGATGAAACTTTTTGATGTTTAGATAAATTGTAATTATCATATTTTTCTTTAATGGGTATGAAATATTTTGAGTAAATAAAATTATGAAACTTTAAAAGTTTAAAATATTTTTTCTGTCCATTTTGAAGACATAAGACACTTGAGAATTACCAGTAAACATGTTGTTTTAAGATTATTTAGATTGTTACAGCAAAAATTATTTCATAAAACAGAAATATTTTGCAACTATCACCCATCAAGACGAAGATAAAGATAGAAAAACAGCAGATGGCATCAGTGACTTTTTGACGGAGAAAAAAGTGAATTTTACAAATGGAGGAGGCAAAATGCATATCAGAATTCTAGACGAAGCAAAATGGAATATTTTTGTGTTATCAAAAGATGTGGATAAAAATCACGAGCTGGTGACACAACTCAACAGCGCACTCCAGCGAAGTATCGATGAAGACGTAATACAGGTATATTAGAGACCTGTGAGTCACCAAAACTTTGTAACCACAGCTTGAATAAGCTTACAAGGTTTGGTTGATCAATGGGTATTTGAGTCTTGGCTATACATAAATATATACAAAAAAAATAATAATTGCAAATTTAAACACCTTTATATACAGATAAAAATGAGAGTTTGACAAGAGTTTGCTTTTGATGCTGAATTAAAATAATTTAGCAATATTTTATGGTCTAATTTTTTGTTTTCTATTCTTAACGGGAATAAAAATCAGAAAAGAATATTATGTCAAATATAACATTGATTTTTAAATTACACATCATACGCATATAAATTTCATAGTGAATAAATAGAGAAAAATATGTAAGTGTCATAAAACATCAATGTTATCTGGTGGAGGTTTGGAGAAATTATCATGATGAGGCCTTGTCATGATAATTTCTCACAGCCGAGACCAGATAACATTGATATTTTAAGACACTTACCAGTACTCATTATTCTATTTATCATGCAGTCATTTTTAAGTACTTAAATTGTAGATAAACATTTAAATCTAAGAAATTAAGGTGAAGGTGGTTCTGGTAAAGACAATGAATATGCAAATCATTTCTAAAAATAGAAGTGCCTGTATCATTTTATGTTGTCAGACATGTTAAATCAGGTCAATACAGGCTTCCTTGCATGATAATCTTTTAATTCAGTGTAAGATTTTTTTAAACATGTTGTTTTTCTTTGAGTGAACAACAAAAGCTACATTTTCATGAGTGGCAGAGCCACAATTGAAAAATAAGCTTTTTCATGGTCATAATATGAAATATCAATTAACCTGACTCAAAAATCAAGCAACTTTTCTATTATAATTCAATTTTTTTAATGCATAATTGAGACAAAATGAGAAATTTGAAGACCAATTTTCTTTAAGAGTATCATTTTGCATGTGATTGCTATGCAATGATCATGGTGATGTGGTTTATTGGGCTCTACTTGAAATGAATAAAATGGGGGTATAAGTTTTCATGACTTCACTGGTTTGGCAGTGAGTCTATCAAATGATAATCTACCCTTTATTTTTGACAATCCACCGAAAAACATTAAAGAATTTTACAATAATAAAAAAAGCATGATTGATGTAAATTAAAACTTATTTTTAGCTCACCTGAGCACAAAGTGCTCAAGGTGAGCTATTGTGATTTCTTACCATCCGTCCATCCGTCTGTCCATCCGTCAACAATTTCTTTAAACATCCTCTTCTCCTAAACTGCTGGGCCACTCAAGCTGAAACTTGGTAGGGATGTTCCTTGGGTGAAGCTCTTAGAAAGTTGTAAAAAGAATTTAACTTCATCTAAAACTCTGGTTGCCATGGTTACATAAAGGCCTAAAATTACCTAAAATCTTAGAAAAAATTCTTCTCCTCCTTAACCACAAGGCCAATCAAGCTAAAACTTGGCAGGGATGTTCCTTGGGTGAAGCTCAACAAAATTTGTTAAAAGAATTTAATTTCTTCAATAACTCTAGTTTCTATGGTAACAGAAAGTCTGAAAAATGGCCGAAAATGGCTGAAAATATTAGAAAAAAGTCTTCTGCACCTAAACTACAAGGCCAATCAAGCTGAAACTTTTTTCAGGAATGTTCCTTGGGTGAAGCTCTTCAAAAATTGTTAAAAGAATTTAATTTTATCAAATCTCTGGTTGCCATGTTAACGAAATGTCTGAAAAATGGCTGAAAATGGCTGATAATTTTAGAAAAAATTCTTCTCCTCGCAAACCACTAGGCCAAACAAGCTGACACTTGGAAGGGATGATCCTTGGGTGAAGCTCTTTAAAAGTTGTTAAAAGAATTTAATTTTATCAAAAACTCTGGTTGCCATGGTAACCGAATGTATGAAAAATGGCCGAAATTGGCGGAAAATTTTAGAAAAATTCCTTCTCCATAAACACTTGGCCAATCAAGCTGAAACTTGGCGGGATGAACCTTAAGTGAAGCTCTTTAAAAGTTGTTAAAAGAATTTCATTTCTTTAAAAAGTCTTGTTTCCATGGTAAAGGCTGAAAATTGGCATAAATTGCCAAAAATCTTAGAACAAATTCTTTTCCTCCTTAACCATAAGGCCAATCAATTTTAAACTTATCAAGGATGTTCTTAACGTGTAGGTCTACTAAAGTTGTTAAAAGACTTTGCCATGGTAAGAGAAAAGTTGAAAATTTATGAAAATTAAAAAAAAAATCAAATTGCAGTGGGACGAAATCAAACCACCCTAAATGTACATCAAACAAATTCTGGTATTCATAACATGGTTGACAAGTTATGAGTGACTTACTCAGGTGAGCAATATAGGACCATCATGGTCCTCTTGTTATAATTAATGACTCATTTTAATAACATCCCTAGAAAACTTACAATATTCAAATGGGAAAATTACTCTCATGTCATAGGGGAATTAAGTTATAAGTCATAAAGTATCAGCTATCCAAGTGATTATTTATTTCTGAAATAGTTCATTATTTTCTTTACTCTAATATTTAATCATAAGAACTGCAACTTTATTAGAACTTACTCATTTCAGGTAATTCCAATTGTAACGAAGGACACAAGTATTAAAGATATACCAGAACATTTGAAATGTGCGACTCTACTCGAGGAGAAAGATGATCGGTCACATCTCGAACAAATGTGGCACATGATGACAGGTATGATGACAGGGACTGAAAAAATGTGGTCTTGTAAGAGAATTAGGGTTAATTCACGTATTTGAGGGTGTTAACATTTGCAGAGACCCAAAAAATGGTTTAATGCCGGAGTGCTTAGCACAAGGGTATAAATGCCTTTTGAGAGTCTCTGCAAATGTTAACACCCAAAAAAACATGAATTGATGCTATTATTGAATAAAAAGAAAGACTTGAGTATTTATTCAGCAGCTTTCTTGAATTGGTGGCACTCTGGTGGGAAAAACTCAATGAATATTTTAACTATTTCCTGAATCAAAAATACTACCACTTTCTTTTTTTGTATATAGTTACCAAACTGTAACCACTTTGTTTTGTGCTGCTGTGCTTTAACTTGTAAATATAGTTTTGTAGAGCGGATAATATTTGACTACTTGTATTGGACTACTCTGTTATTTCTACTTGTTACTCAAAATAAATTAGTCTTTGGGTTGCAGAAACCCTTTAACTACAGATAATTCAAGCTGAGGATGAAGTGTTTTGATTATCCATCATTGGCATGTTCAATGCATTATAATCATTTTAAAGATTAAATGTTAGAATTAGCCAAACGGGAAATAAATCATTATATTTTAGTTTATGAAATTGAAAAAAAATAATTGGACTAAATTTATAGGAAAGAAAAGTTTCTACTTGTCATCAACAGTTCATTCAAGGGACTTGTGCAACACTATTGTAAGTGCATGTAAATATATAGGCACTTGCAGTGGTGTTGCACTGACCCCTTGATTTGTCTCTTCTGTTTCCTGCAAGTTATATTATGAGATTGAATGAGTGAAATTAAGATTTCTTCTTTTTTAAAATAATGAAGAATGGTCAAAATTTTAGATTGAATTTATTTGATCATTAACTTAAGCCTATTTGTAATTCAATCAAGGGAAAATTGAGGTAAAGGGAACAACACTGGTTATCAGCATTTAGTTACATTTATTCCCTAGTCCAACAGAATGCAGGATTGTCTATACTGGGTATAGACCTGCAATAAAGAGTTGGTGATCAAAGGTCAATTTTGTCTATACAGGTATAGACAGAATTGACCTTTGATCACTCACTTAAATTAAATTAAACTTGTGGATCTATATATCAGTCTCAATTCTTTAATAATTGGTATCTCATCTGTTGAAATGTATCATAGTACTGTTTGTTGATTCATCATTGTATTAGATTTGTAAATATTTGTAGAGGCCTACAGGGAAGACTAGGTTGTCCCAACTGTACTGCCTCATTAAATAAAGTCTTTATTATTATTGTTATTATTATATTTCGAAATAATTCATAGAAACGCTTCAAAACGAGCCACAAACCTACAAAAACGCCGGCTAAACTACACCATGCATTGCATCGTCACTTTTGTTAATACCGCCATTGCTTGGTAAATTCATGACGTCAAAAAATTTAGTGCGGGAATTTGATCAACGTCTTTAGTAACGCTCTAAATTAACGTTAACAATAGATATGTAAGATGCATTTTACTCATCAATATGTATACTCGTCAGAATCGAACTTTTGGAGCTTCATTAACAAAATACATTGATTGATATTTTTGAAGTCAACAAATGTTGCAGAAAAAGAAAAGTATCATTGAGATTGATAAGCTGTATAGGCCCCAGATCGAGGATATTTAAAAAAAAAACAGGCGTTCACGGCCCCTGAATTTACACCCAGGTTTTGTCTATTAACGTATGCCCATAATGACCCTAAAACTCACATTTTATGCAATAAGGATGGCTAAATACACATTTTTAGTTTCAATAATAATAATTACCAAGTAAAATTCAGATTTGGCTACTGCTTAATTCAAATTAAATCCTATGATGTTAGAATCATCTCACTAGGACAATTTTAATGAGCTATAGGATTCAATTAAAGTAAAAAGATATGACAAAAAGTATTTTTCTAAGAGGCTCTGCCTTCAGATTTTACCTTTTGCATATAAATCCTCCTCCATTAGACTTAATTCATGGACATATCAACACAAAAATGAAATTATTTCATAAATTGAAAGATTTTAAACAGATATAGACTAGACAGATATTCAAGCTGTTTAAGGTTTGTCACCAATTGTTAATATTGTTTTGCATCCTGTTCCTGTATAGTCCATGAACTCTGTATCCATGTGATTCATACTTGAGAAGTTGAGAAAATGTTATGGAAAAAAAAAAGAGGTTTATATAAATGATAATTGTTTATCTATTTCAGATCGTCCCAGAACTATGAGGGAATCATTACCCCCAGGCCCAGTTTACCAAGGTTTAGCCTATGCATACTTGGTAAATTATCTGGTAATTGCCCTGGAAGGTGTCACCAATGCTGGTAGAGGTAATTTTTCTGAGTTGTAGAATGATGGTGTCAATAGAAAAAATCTTTTGACCAATCAAGTTATTTATTTAAAAAAGAAGTTCAATGTTGACTTTTTAAAATGACCCACGTAACAATACTTACTTTTATTAAATTTCATGGGTGCTATTGAATTAGTGAAATAACTATGTAAATAAGCTTACAGTAATTGCAAAACAATTTTATTTCTGTGAAATTGATGTCATTTTTACTTTATATGGACAATTGTAATCAATGAATATCAAGAAATTTATTGATTTTTTTTTAAAAAAAAAAAGGTCATATTTTATTAATAAATCTTCAAACTTTTAAATACAGCTTGATTAAAGCTTTAATTATGAGGGTTTGGGATTACAATGATAATATTTAATTTATGTTTGTGTCATTCAGGATAGAAAACATGGTGGATAATGACAACAATGCTTATTCTCATGAACCCTCTTTGTATAGGGACATAGAAATTCATGTTTGTGTGTGAGAGGGTCAACAATGGCGGCACCCAATAAACTTTTTTGCAATAATTCAGGCTTGAAGACTCTGTAACTTGTATCAATATTTTCAGGCTTTAAAGAAAGATTTGAAGACGCTATGAAGAAATACAACTTAACCTGCCTATGTGTACCTAGGGTTTTCTCAATCATACAAACATCATGCAAATTTCCTCATTCTGGTTCCCAGTTTAAACGTGAAACACACATTGGTGAACTGGAACCAGTGTATGTTGGGCCCAGAAAGTATTGCTTACAGATGTACAAACTACAGATGAAAAATGGCGAGGTAACAAATAAGAAAAATAATGAAATAAGAAAAACAATACATAGAACCTTATTTGCAATGAAATTCATATGTCATGTGTTCTACAGTGTACACAGATAGCTCAACCCTTTTATTACACTCAACGTCATCTTTAACAGGAATGTTTAATCTTCTGAGGTCATATAGCCCATGTGCTAAATGACGCGCTTTGCTTTCTGTGAAATTCTCCTGTTTCTAATTCAAGGAGGGGGGATTGCGCATTTTAGGACATACTTTTGAAAAATTCCCCCTCTTTTGGATGGTGATGGGAAATTTTTTAAACAGAGAAAGAGTAAAAGTGTACAAATTTGTAGAATGTTGACGATTTTCAACGAAATACCCCCTATTTTTAAAATCCTAGAATACATACTGATTCTTCCAATGTCAAAATCATTACTTGTTAAATAATTTTACATCCAGAAAAATTTTGTACAACTTTTTTACACCCAGAAAAGATTAATTAAACTAATTTCAGATTTGTGATCATGTTATAATGGATGTAATATCATTTTCATGTCGATATGTTCATGAATAAAGTCTGATGGAGGGAGGAGTTGTATGCAAAGCAAAATCCTTGGGCTCTGCCATCAGATTTTACATTTTGCATATAACTCCTCTTCTATCAGACTTTATTCATGGACGCATGAGGATTTTGGAATTTATTCGCACTCAGATTGGGACCAACATAAAATATATAAGATAAAGGTAGTATGTATATGAATGTTCTCTGTCCGTTCCCCTTGTCTATAATTTGATAGTTGGTGAATAATCAAAACATCGTAACTACAACTTGAATAAGCTGTAGTTTCGATGTTTTGATCGTTCATCAACAAAATTTTGAGAATTTATTTGCATTATGCAATTGGGTAATGGGAACTAAGCACTTGCACATCAACGAGAAAACGAATTTTGTTCATAATCACCTTTCACATATGGATGATATGTTTGATGCATACGGTAATACAAAAAGGCCAAGGTACATAGTAAAACACATGACATATGAATTTAATTGCGAATACAGTTCTAACTAATTCTTCTTATTTTTCATTCGCATTTTATGCCAAAGTGTTATCATTCTTTTTAGCTTTCACAAATAGATGATATGTTTCATACATAATACATGAAGACAAAGGGCAGACCTAGTGTACCATAATTTGTAAAGATCATCTCAATTGCTTGGACATCTTTTGGTAGAATGAAATATCAATAGCCAAGTGGCTATAGCAATGATGTGTTTCCCATCCAATTGTCTGTCTGTTTGAGTGTCTGATTGAGCATCTGCCTGTTTAGTCCTCTATAAACAGATAAAATGGAGGCTGTGCCAATTCTTTATCTATTTCAGATAACGAGTTAAATAATTTATGTATTAAATGACCTCGAAATTCATATTCTATTTATAATATGACCCAAATTTTTGCGAAAACTTGTCAAAATTCTTGGAATTCAATATTTTAATTCATAGCATAACTTATCATGTCTTTTAAAACTGACATCACAGTACATGTATATACATTAGGATGCATTTTCGCTGTTACAAAATAGCATTGCTTATTCCTTCTGAGCTCATTTAGATGCTCAGCACGAAATAGTTGTAACTGCCTTTAAATATAGGCAGTTACAACTATTTCATGCTGAGCCATCGATTTGCATTTATTCCACTAGTGTAATAACACCTGTGTAATATAAAAAATATTCCTTCTGAGCTCATTTTGATGGCTCAGCACGAAATAGTTGTAACTGCCTTTAAATATAGGCAGTTACAACTATTTCATGCTGGGCCATCGATTTGCATTTATTCCACTAGTGGAATAACACCTGTGTAATATAAAAAATATTCAACAGGGTAATTTCACACGCGACAGAGGTCATATCTTAATCTATTCTTTTTTATTTATTACCAGGAGGTTTGTTATGCTAGAGAGTACGCCACACCTGCCGTGTGTTTATACGAGATGGCACATAATTATCCATTTGCTGGGATGAATACGGAGGATATGGTTGAGCAGGCTGATAAGTTTGTCAAACTCTGTAAACAGACAATTCAAGATGAAAGTTTTAAAACCCATATTGGAAATATCAAAGATAAATGTGTGTTTCTATATTTTGATGGTAAGTATAATTTTTTTCTCGTATATAGCTTCCATTGTCTTCTATAAAGAATCTCTAACAGAGATAACCCCTTATCTTATAACTATACGAATATCCATGTGATAACACCAATGTGATTTTTTTATGATATCACATAGATATATATTTGTAGAACAATGACATTATTAGGTTATTTTTAGAAACTTGAATTTCTGTTAGAAACATCAATGTAAACAAGGCAAATAGAGGTCATTAAGATAAATATAATACATATTAAGTGTATTGTATAAAAAATATGTCAAACTCTGTTGTGAGAATTGATAATTGTCTCGGCAGAGCCTTGACAATTATCAATTCTCCCTATTTTGTTAGATATTTTTTCATTCAAAACACTAAGTATGAATTACTATGTCTCAGACATGATAGGTTGTTCTTCAAATGATGTCACCCTGTTGTCATCTAACACACATTATTGTGGTATTTATGTAATCTAGGCATCTGAAAATTGATTTTTATGTGCAGTTGATTAAAGAAAAAGCTTCAAATTTCATGGTCATCAAGTATCTCTTTAATACATGGGTTTTAAGACACATTTTGTTATAAATTGTGGAGGTTTCTAGATACTTTGCTTACATGTGACATTTCAGTTCAATTGTTTGTGTTTCTATTTTTAGATTCTAAAGAAGAGATGCCAGATGCTCTAGAGTGTGAAATACAGGGTTTCCTGGATACAGGAGAATACATATCTCCATAGTAACTGTTGTCATGGAAACATGTTGTGAAGCAGTATTCAAGTTGTGAAAATACCTTACGATTCTGTGATGAGATTCCATAGGCATGGTGGCAGCGTTTTACAGTGGAAGATTCAGAGGGGGGGTTTAAACAAACTACCCTCTGGAGTCTAATTGTTTCATTTTCACTGAAAAATTTAATAAAGATTTCGTAAAAGTAGGAAAACCGTATTCCTTTATGTAGTGTTCGAAACTACATTAAGAATTCTGGCTCCGCTGTAGCTTTACTGTGATTGTGATACGAGAGTCTTGTGAGAAGAGGTCTAAATGGGAGGGGGGTGAATATTTCTTCACAAAGCCCTATGTTGTGAGTACTCATTTGAATTGTCTCAATGAGACAATTCCAATGAGTACCTACAACACAGAGTTTACTGCAGTTTTGTGAAATATTACAATTTAATATCCATTTTACCCCTTTCTTTCTGTAGCTCTATGAAAGTGAATATACAATGTAGTTGGGTAAAAGAGATGCAAAGATGACTATTTGTTTGTTTGTTTGTTTTATTTTGACAGAAATCCAGCTTCTAAAATTTCATGATTTTAATTCTGCTTTATACATATCAATTATTCTCTGGCTCATGATAGATAACAAAATATTTGTTTCTTTGCGTGATTTTTTTAGTTCAACTGTTTTAAGCTCAACTGACTGTGTGTCCAGTCTTATATATAAGATATACACTTTTTTCCTTTTAAAAGTAATTTTTCATTTCACTTCTCTATAATTATATAGTGAAAACTTTTTAATCATTTCCTTAGAAACTATATGATGGAAAGCAACCAAATTCAGCTGTAATGAGTCTATAGAGTGATCTTTTATCAACCTGCTGAGAATTTTTGGTAATTAGATGAAAAATAAGTGTTTCATGGGTGGAAATCATTTTCATACATAATACTAGGCAGTATAAGATTTTTTACAAATTTGTGCAAAAAAGGGTTAAATTATGGGGTTTTTTTTTGCATCAACATTAAGAAATGGTTTATCACCCGAGTGTGTAGCTTCTTTGAGCTTGTGAAGCATTTTTTTAAAGTCTTAGAAGGTTACCGTCTTGTCTCACCCACCATACTCTCTGGATCTAGCACCATGTGACTTTTTGCCGACGGCCAATGGGTTGATAATCGTAGACCTATGTGAGATTGCAGCTGGAGGCTAGGAAAGGATGTGATGGTTGTACTGGTGAGAGAAATACCAGGAAACCATTGTTAGGTGCTCCAGCCGCCGCGATATAGCTGAGAAAATGTTGAAAGCGGTGTTGAACTCCATTCAATCAAACAAAAACTTTTAAAGTTCTTATCTCGTCGTCGATACAAGTCCAGCCAGGCTCTTTGCTCAGCTGTCAGTCAGTGCCCCATAGGTATACCTAAACTAGAGTACAATGCCTCATGTCCTAAATGGATTCAGTGATAGAAGATGTACATTTCAATTTAAGGAAAATACTTTGAAGGGATGATATGTCAATTTAACTACTTGAGTGGAAAGCTTTTGAGATATACAATACACAATATGTATGGAACTTCCCTTGTATGGTAAGCCAAATATTTTCCTAGCAATCTTAGCAGATACTTAATGTATTTAAGGTCCATACAAGAGACAGGCAAATAGTTAGAACCCTTGGTTTGTTTACTTTGATTTTCTTGTGATATTTGGGCACTGTCAGTGGATGTTTTCAAGCATGGAATTTTTATGATATACATGTATTTGCTTCTGTTACATACCAAAAATTAATAAGTTTAATGTTGACTCGATTCTTTTAACCATTACTGTTTTCAATGCACTATACATAATAAAGACAGAGGAAAATTAATGTCTTGATTACTTGAACTTGTTTGTTAAGCTAGTGGACCTGTAATAGTACTGCAACATTTCGGAATTCATGAACATTAACAGTGTTAACCTAGGTTTCCAAATGATTTCATTAGGAAACCTTGGTCAACTTTGTGAAAGATCATGAGTTCCAAAATGTTGCTGAACCATAACAGGTCCACTACCCTAAGCTCTCATCACACCTGAACCTTTGGGTTAGCGTTCTCAAAACGTATCAACCTTTCACTTTTGGTGCATTCTATAATCTCTACTACTTAGTCTAGCATGTGATAAGTTTGTAGCAATTTTCTAGCTATTGTATAACATGCAAGAATTGTAACTGCCAATTTAACCCTTTGCTGTTTAATCCCTGCTTTTTACATGCCTGTGATTTTATGATTTAGAAAATATTGTGAAAAAAGAAGAAATTGCTCCTGACAAGCAATTTCTTCTTTTTCCACACTATTTTCTACCCTACTGAATGGTTATTTTTCAAATTAAATCCACTTTAAATTTTCGTCTGCAAAACCTTTGAATTTGGACAGGTCCAAAATTTTGTAAAACAGGAAAGGGTTAAATATCCAAGAAAATGTATACATTTGGGATGACAAGATAGTGTAAATTGTTTGCTATTTGTACCCTGCATTGCATGCGCGCTTTGGTGAAAGCAGTGTAAAACAATTTGCTCCGTTATGTTACCCTGAATGCAGGGCAGGTTGGGAGGGAATGATTCGAAGTGTTCTACTATTCCAGGCGATCACAAATATTACGTAGCGTTCACAAATTGTTTTCCTACAATTAAGGTCATGGGGGATTAGCCGATTACCAACCTTTCCTAAAAGGTCAGAATGCTAAGGTGTAATAGTGACTTTAGCAACATTTCTATCAATGCAAAGACTGTGAGATTGACAATATTATTGGCATTTTTATAGACGATGTTGACAATCTATTTATTATTGTCAATAATATTGTCCAGAATACTGATTTTGTATTGACCACTT
Organism: Fragum whitleyi; assembly: GCA_948146395.1. Classification (NCBI taxonomy): domain Eukaryota; kingdom Metazoa; phylum Mollusca; class Bivalvia; order Cardiida; family Cardiidae; genus Fragum; species Fragum whitleyi. The sequence goes on from OX411557.1 coordinate 9,079,825, forward strand.
CAGACTTGTTTGCTATGACAACCATTTTTGTGGTGACCAGACTCTAAAACACATTCCCATGCTGTCCCTCTTTTTGATAATTCTCATTTAAAAGAAAGAGAGGAAATCATTATGGCAAATGAAAAAAATGCTTGCAACAAGCATTTTTTTCATTTTCCACAATGTTTTCTACCAATAAAGACAAATAAATATCTAGAATTGGATCGCTTACAAGTTGTCACCTGAAATTTCTCTTGATTATTTGAAAGTATTATAAGGGTAATAATAATTGCCAATAGGTTACCACAAAGTCTGTACAATTGTGCTGATTAATTTTAATTTCACATCCCTGATAGATTTGTTTGTATAAATGGGGTTTTACGCTATTTTCAACAATTTTTCAGCTATATTGCAGCGGCTGGAGCACCTAACAATCGATTCCTGGTATTTCTCACACCAGTTCTACCAATTAATCCTTTCCTAGCCTCCAGCTGCTTTCCCACATATGTCCATGATTATCAACCTTTTGGTACAGGAAGACTTAGTCTGAAAGAATGAGTGCGGCCGTCAGAAATCAAACCAAGGACCTTTTTGATTTGATAGTCCGACACTCTACCAACATTGCTATGGCAGCAAAATGTACCTGTGCCTAGCCTTACACCCAAATCTTACGCCTGCCCTCCATTCAGGATAATGAAGCACAAGCAAAAATGAAGTTCACTAATTATGCAGACTGGTAACAACATTGGACATAAAGAACAAATGCAGGGTTTTGTACAAAACTGTCTTTCATGCCTGTATATGACTTACATACTTGATTTGAATAACTTTGACCCAACATGACCGAAATTCTGTTTCTTCTTAGATATGTAGACAACAATTCTGATGTAGGTTGAAATGCCATTAGCAATTATCCAATTAAGATATAATGTTGTAAAACATTCTGTAACATTTTCCAAGACATTTTAGCATTAAATGCAACTTCTAAAGAGCACAGCTTCATTTTTGTAAGATTTGGTGGTGATCTAGTTTTTGACCCCACATGACTCAAATTCAAATTTATGATAGATAATAATGCATACAAACATTCTGATATTTGAGCCATATTGTGATTTAAAGATTGCACTCAAGATTTATCTGGAACTTGACTCTTTGACAATAGCATAGTAGGTAGCCAAAAAGTTCAATTCAGCAACAAATCATAGTAGGGACTTCAAAATTGCAGGTGCACAACTTCATAAGCAGATACACATTATGTTTTAATTTGAAGTCATTACACTCAATAGTGTAGGAGAAATGCTCCAGACAAAAATGATTTAGTGGAAATTACATGTTCAAGGGGAGATAATTCAGCAAACAATAAGAATAGGGGCTACAAACTTGCAGGCACACAACTTCATGTGCAGATACACATTATGTATAAATTTCAAAGCTGTAGCTCTAGTAATCTCTGAGAAATTTGCCATCCAAAATTTTGTCTACAGACAAATGGACAGCCATGGTGAATCCAGTATACCCCGCCCCCCTCCCTACTTCGTAGATGAGGGGTTTAACTAGATGGGAATAGCTTTACATTAGCACAAAGTGCTCAAGTAAGCTTAAAACAATGAAACTTGGGCTAAATGTTTCTTAGGTGACCCTTTTTGAAACTTGTTCATGAAATTATGATTGGCACAAAAATATGAGCTGGGAGGTCAGGGCTTATTTTAACCCTTTGCTGTTTAATCCCTGCTTTTTACGTGTCTGTGATTTTATGATTGAGAAAACATTGTGGAAAAAGAAGAAATTGCTTCTGTCAAGCAATTTCTTCTTTTTCCACACTATTTTCTACCCTACTGAATGGTTCTTTTTCAAATTAAATCCAATTTAAATTTTCGTCTGCAAAACCTTTGAATTTGGACAGGTCTAAAATTTTGTAAAACAGGAAAGGGTTAATTTTGAAATTATTCAATGTGATTCTCCTCCCAAACCCCTAGGCTAATTTCCTTCTATTTTGATTGCAAGTTTCTTCTGATTTATCTTATTTTATTCGGGCTATTGATTTAGGTCCATTCTGGTCCTGTGTTTTTGCAGTTCTGATTATGTAAATGAATGAACAGATCCCCAATTAGCTGGTAATAAGTAATGGATTCCTGCAAGTTCCCATTAGACCATTTAGTATCAATCCCTAGCCTAAAACAATACTGCAGAACTAAAACATAGTGTGTTTCACAAGGGTTTGTCATACATAAAAAGTCAATGTTTTCTCTCAATGATTTTAATACAATCATAATTCATGTCCAACTAGAGATGAACTAACAAGGTATATATTGGTATGAAGGTATTTGAGTCCTAATCATACTTAAGGTAGTAGACCCATAATTGTTCCGCAACATTTTTCGATGTCAGGAATTTTAATAGTGCAAACCAAGATTTCCTAATGATTTCATTAGGAAACCTCCTTAAACATTGTGAAACATGATGTTCCAAGTTTCTGAACTCCTGATGCATCATAAAGTTTACCGAGGTTTCCTAATGACATCCAAAAACATTGCGCAACTATTACGGTTCCACTACCTTAAAGCAAATTCTTAATGATACTTAACCCTTTTTATCCTGAACATGGAATATTCCTGCTTTGGCATGAGGTAAAGACAAAGATCAGTCTGCACATATATAGTCTGATCGTAGTCTTTACCTCCTGATTTTCCTTGTTAAACAACAAGTTTGAAAATTGTATTTTTAAAATAAAATACAAACTTGCAATAAGGGAATCTGGTGCTGTCAGCACTTTAACTCTTTCCTGTTTAATCCCTGCTTTTTACGTGCCTGTGATTTTATGATTGAGAAAACATTGTGAAAAGAGAAGAAATTGCTTCTGACAAGCAATTTCTTCTTTTTCCACATTATTTTCTATCCTACTGAATGGTTATTTTTCAAATTAGATCCACTTTAAATTTTTGTCTGCAAAACCTTTGAATTTGGACAGGTCCAAAATTTTGTAAAACAGGAAAGGGTTATTTTTTTGCAATTTTGTCAAGTTTTTTTTATCCAGCATGTCAAAGAAATCAATCCATGGGTGACAGTTATACCATATCTGCAGCTTATTGAAGCTGAAGATACAACAGAAATTTGTCCTTTTTAGGTCTTTTAGTTCATCATTGAAGTTAACAACCATATGGCAATAGACAAAGGTCTGAATGTATGCCAATGAAAAACAATTTTTAAACCATCAAGCTGAACAAAAACCTTCGCAAATTTAATTTCAGTTATATCAAGGAGGCTGGAGCACCTAACAATGGATTCCTGGTATTTCTCGCACCAGTACTACCATTACAACCTTTCCTAGCCTCCAGCTGCTATCCCACATAGGTTTACGGTTGTCAACCCATTGGTGGGAGACAAATAGACAGAAGGATGAGTGCCGCAAATTGGATACATTAATCTCATGTTAATGACAGCAAATTTTTTCTGTAGACAAAAATGCTTTCTACTAAATCATTTTGGGGAAAAGACTTCTTGAAATGTCTCAAAGATTGACAATTGCTGTATTTTCTCTAATACTATTGCCCTCCCTAATAGTAGCATGCCTACATTTTTTACTAAGAAAACCCACTTCATATGATTGTTTAAAAGGAAATTTACCTTAAATAAATTGGAAAAGGTCATAAAGGACATCAATTTTAATGATTTTTTTAAATCAGAAAATGAATGGTAAATAAAAGCTCCCTGATGATATTATGTATAACTCCTGTGAGCGTTTATTAGGAAAAATACAGGAGATTGAAATTTTAGACACGGCACAATAATGGTCAAAATTAAAGAGCTAAATTCACATATAGTTTTGGATTAAATTTTTCTTTTAAAAATTCAACTGCAGTGAGAATGGAAAAACAGAGGGCATAGACTAAGACAAGACAGCACATTATGTGTAGGCCGATTCTTGTTTATACTTCCCACCAACACTGAAATACTCCACTTTCAGCATAACAATGATTAATATTCAATCAGAAGCTTAAAGCACTAGTCATTCTCAAACCACCATTTTTTTCCAAATTTCATGATGACTCTAATACCTTCTGTAAGTCATGTATCTTTGTATAATTATCCCAATACCAAACAATCTATACATTCTTAACTAATCTTAAGGTAGTAGGGCCACAATAGTTCTGCAAAGTTTTGGAAGTAATGAACTTAAACAGTGTTAATCGAGGTTTCCTTATGATTTTCATTAGGAAACCTCAGTCAATATTGTGAAAGTTCACGAGCACCAAAATGTTGCAAAACTATAACGGGTCCACTGCATTAAAAACTCCTTCTTGGAAAAAACATTGTAGTAACAAGCAAAATAGGACATCAATGAAGAATTCCCTCCTATGCAGTCAAACCTTCTTGACATCCACTGTAAGTTTGAAAACAACATTGCAAACCATTTGTGACCATTCACGCAAAAAGGGACCATCTGGGTAGTGCGTAAAGTGTCTACCCTAGTCAGACTGCGTGGACTGTGCAGACTGACTATGGTCGAAACTTTTTGCACCATATCTATTTTCTCAATCTAGAATGTTCAATCTACCTTCCAGTGAAAGAATTTTTGAAATGCGACTTTTGGTTGACCTATGCTGGATCGATTCTCTTTTTACATAATTCATTTAACAGAATTCCCGGATGGTCCCTTTTCGCGTGACGGGTCACATATATGAATGTTTGTTGACTTTGGATGTAACTAAACTTGAGTAACCAATGGAACATCTAACCATTGTTTCGTGTCCAGTCTAAAATTTAGTTTGAACAGTGCAAAACTATTGTTTGTGTGTATCTATAAATGTATAGGCACTAACAATAGTATTTCAATGATCCACTTATCTAAGCTTACATCAAGATGACTTATTTGACGTCCAAGAAAATGCTTACTAAAGGTCAAGGGGGTACCAAGTCCAAATGATTATTCCTCATCAAACTCTATGTTGTGGGTCCTCATTTAAATTCCCTCTATGCAGTTAATCAAATTGTTACCCTCAAAACAGGGTTTGTGTAGGAATTGGGGAAACATCGTACAAAATACCCCCTCTATCTGAAGGTCAATTGACTTAGCTAGTATTGACCTTGTTCAGCCATTCTCCATAGTGCTTTGTTTTCGTGGGGTTTAACGGCACTTTCAAAATTATGTATATCAGTATTACTAGTGCCTAACCGACTGAGCCAATTGAGCTCATAAGGATTTATAGTGCACTATTTCACTGACTTTACAGGAAAGACTCTTTGCATTTGTGACCCATTACGCAAAAAGGGACCATCTGGGAAGAGTGATAAGTGTTGATCCTAGTCAGACTGTGGACTAGGGTTGAAACTTTTTGCAAATAACTAATTTTCTGAATCTAGAATAATGCATCTACCTTGAAGTGAAAGAAATTTTGAAATACAACCTCTGGTTGTCCTATTATAGAACCTATCTCTTTTTCAAATATTTGTTTTACTAAATTTCCAGAAGGTCCCTTTTCATGTGACAGGTCACATTTATACTTCAAGTCTTCCGTTAACAAAATAAGTCTCGAGAATAACACAAATTCACAATTCCGGGAAATTTGAATACTGAAAAATAACTTATAAATGCAAACATACAATTTTCTAATTCAATCATGAACTAAACTAGAATGATATGGTATTGTATTTTAAAATGATATGACTAAATTCAAACTAATCATACATAATAATTCAAATCATAAAATACTATCTTTAATAATCACACCCAAAACACTCAAACCAAAGAATATTTTCTAGTAATGATTTATTGAATATAAGGGGTTTTATGCCACTTTCATCAATATTTCAGTTTTATCCATGGCAGTCTTACCAAGGTCTTCACTAACTTCCTGGTTCCTTTTTTGCTAGTTGGGTCATACCATATTTCCACTACTAATAGTGCCGTCCCTAATAGTAGCACCCCTACATTTTTTACTAAGAAAAGCCACTTCAAATGTCTAAATTTTAGGAACTCTTTGAGACTTCTTAGCTAATTTGAGTTGAATTTCCTGTAAACAATCATTTATATGATAGTTTACAGGAAATTCCCTCAAATTAAAAGGGAAAGGGCCTTAACGATATCAATTATCATGATTTTATTTAAACCAGATAATGCATTTCAAATAACGGCTCCCTGACCAAGTTATATACAGATCCCAGGAGAGTTTAATAGGAGAAATATGGTATATTGATAACAAACAGAAAGTGTAGACTAGAATCAGACTGCACCACTATTCTTGGACCCCCTTGGATGACTTTAGCATTTTCAAAAAGATGAGATATCTACAATTTGACAATATTGCAACAGAACTCTTTAAACAAAAATTCAAACATTATATAAAGAGACTCTAAATTTCAATTTCGGGCAAATATTACTTTTTTCAAGAATCTTTTTTCACAAATTAAAATATAGATTGTAATGTTTGTAATGACACTTTTTTGTCTTAATAAATTTTACAAATAGTCATTGAAAAATGAACATTAACAAACTCACTCAAATGAAACATATAGCATAGCTATGTATCTATCAGTTATAATTTCGATGACTGAATGCAAAAAAGTTGTAATTGTCTATGAACATAAAGCCAGTTACAACTAGTGTTGGGCAAATGGTTTCAAATCACTATCTATAATCGGTTTTTAGTTGTAAGAGTAAATCAACTCTTGACCGGTTGTACAACTGTTTTCCTAAAAATTATTACAGAAATCCCAGTATCATTCCTTTGAAGAATAGAAAGTGAAAGTTTAGTTAATACTTATGACTTCATGCTGAGCCATCAATATATGATGTCAGTTCTGTAAACAAAATATAATGGCTTTCATTAACAATTCACATTAACATTAACAATTATGAAATTTCTTAGTCGATTAGCACAATCGGAAGCCCAAACTAACTGATTATCGGTTATCATCGATTAATCTGCCTATCACTAGTTACAACTGATTCTAAATGAATCATCAGTATACAGTATCTAAGGGCCTTTGCCACAAAAACATCCATTTTTCCACACTGAAGAAATATAGTTCCTGTTTTTCTTACAGTGTTTCCCATCAAACCATACTACATTTAGCTGAAGTGAACTTTCACTAGTCTTCATTAAATCGTTTTTAATCTTTGTCATGCTAAATAAAATCCATGGGTGAAATCCCATTTAAATCAGTGCTGAAGCCACTCCATGCACTAAATGCAAGTCAGTATCAATTTTGAGAATATTTGTTTGAAAGTTCCCTGGCTTACAAAGGAAAACAAGGTGGTATTGACTAAGATCAAACTCTAAAAATGTAAAAGCTGACCTTTTTATATATCTCCTGCTTAATCAAAAATATTCCAGGTTAAGCATTAATTCAATAAATCTTAACCCTTGTCATGCTGAACTTTGAATATTCATGCTTTGACAGGAGGTAAAGAGAAAGATTAGCCAGTATATATGTGCAGCCTAATCTAAGTCTATACCAAGTGATTTTACTTTTTAACCAAGAGAAGATTTTTAATAATATATTAGAAATGAATTCTGATTAGAAACCAATTCTTGCCAAGTACCAGTTCTTGCCAACTAACCCTGTTCACGGTTAAGATGGAAGGGAGACTCTTCTAAATAACAAGTTATGTCTACGACAATTTCATTTATTCAGAAAATATTTTGTTGAAAATGATTATTGCATCTTTACTGTGAAAATGGTCTGCTGGCGTGAACGGGTATAAGGCAAGAATTGGTCTCCAACCAGTACTGAATCACAATTAGTGCATACAGTGCTATCAGCACAGTGCTATCAGCACTTTGATTTCGATGCACTTTTACAAAAGGTTTATTCATCATGCCAAGGGTTAAGCTCCATCCTCCATTAAGAATGTTGGAACATAAAAATGTAGAAACTATCATTCATTTATAATCTATTGATACATGGTCACATATCATTATAATGTCACAAGTTAGTAATATTGTCTAAGCTACCCAAGGGCTGCTGTTAGTAAAAGCAAATGTAAATATAGGGATCAGTCCAAAACTATTGTAAGTGCCTATAAACATATAGGCACTTACAATAGTTTTGCCCTGACCCTTGAAATGCAAATAGACTCTACATGAACTGTACTTCCAAGTTCTTAAATTTTCAAGCATTTTCAATTGAGAAATCTACTTCCTCACAATGTTCCATATCCATTGCGATAAAACTTTTCAAAACACACCACAGACCCCTTTGTAATCTGCAAAAAAGATCTCATTTTCATAATGCCAAAGAGTAGAAAAGGCATGACATAACTAAAAGCAATCTCTTACTGCAACAAACAAATTCCCTTTTTCTAGCAAAATTTCTTTCTTAATAGCACTAAATTGTCAAATTCATAACCATTTTGAACTGTCCCCTGCAGTCTCTTTTAATTTGGACCAGTCTAAATCAGTGTTGTGAAAATACAGAAGTTTTCCACTTATCCTGTCAAGTAGGAGATGATTTTCCACTTGTCCCGGTTCAAAAAGAACTTGTGATCAAAAAAGAAAGTAAATAAATTTTGAGAAAATATGTTTTTAAAGATTAAAATGCATTTTCTTCCTTAAAAACAATGTTTTTTACACTTTGATACTATCATTATGAGTATTAATCTCTTAGATCTATTAAGTACCATTCTAATATTTGTCCTAGTATTTATTTGTCCACGGACAAGTGACATAGAAGAAAATACTTGTCAGCAGGTAGAAAAACCAGACAAGCCGTCATTGGAATTCCACACCCCTGTGTGAATGTTGTCTTCAGAGCTACAGATAGAGGGGGTATTTTTTATTTCAAATTAAATTATTTGAACAATACTTGCACAAATCCTATATTGTGGGTACTCATTTGATTGATTGAATGGAGTTTAACGCCGCTTTCAACATTATTTCAGTTATATCGGGGCGGCTGGAGCACCTAACAATGGGTTCCTGGTATTTCTATCAACAGTACAACCACCACATTCTTTCCTAGCCTCCAGCCGCTATCTCAGATAGGTCTACAATTATCAACCCATTGGTGAGAGACAAATAGTGGGAAAGAATGAGTGCCGCCGTCAGGGATGGAACCCACGAACTCTAGATTGACAGTCCGACGGGGTCTTGACAAGACAATTCAAATGAGTACTCACATAATAGGGTTTTAATCAGGAAATAATGATATTAGACTGGAAATACCTCCTCTTATCTGTACCTCCGCGCCTGGTAATGGATTACTTGGTATAATAAAGAATTTCAACAGGTTCATACAGCCTATATCGGAGGCTAAGCGCAAAACAGTTATAACTGCCTATATAATTACAGTTACAACTGTGTTGTACTGCGTCATCAATATTAGCAATAATGTGAGAAAACAAACCATTGGTATATGAAAAAGCATTTGGGTATTGATGGTAAGTCCCTAATTTCATTCTCAGGGCCCGAGGTTATAAAACTTTTGACATGCTCAACTGAGAATTTTCTCAAATATATATTTCAAATAAATCTTTGAAAATAAAAGGCAATATTAATAAGTTGTTTTTATAACAACTTATTTATACAGTATGTTCATACATTTATTTGTATTAAAAGATTTGAAATCTCCATCTAAAATTTTAGGAAATTTTGAGTTGAGAAGGAGAAAAGGTTTATTATCTCAGGCCCAGAGCGCCTTTTTACTAAACTTCTTGTGAAAAAAATTAGTTGTAAGTAAACAAGAGGACCAAGATGGTCCTAGATCGCTCACCTGAGTCTCTATGACCCCTGGGACATCACATTAAATAGATAGGCAGATGTCAAAAAGAAGATAATTGCCTAAGATCAATACCATGGAACATTTCCAGCAAAGAGAAAGACAGATATGCCTTTTTGCTCTTTGATTCTATGTAAAAAGGGATGCACCCGGGTGGACCCCAAAAGTGACCCCAGGGTCTTGATATGAAAAAACTTGGAAGAGGTCCATAAGATGATGCTACATTCTAAATATGAAAGCTGTCTGCCTTCTGGTTTCAGAGAAGAAGATTTTTGAAGGTTTTCCCATTTTCACCCATCATGCTCAGATGAGCTGAAAGGGATGCGCCCGGGTGGAGCCCAAATATGACCCAAGGGTCTTGATATGAACAAACTTGGTAGGGGCCCACAAGCTGATGCTACATACCAACTAGAAAGCCATGAATGGCTTGAGTCGCTCCACAGGCTTGAAATTCTTGTAAAAGCAAATAAATGTATTGACTAGATTTTTAGATATTTGGGGTTCTCCTAATGTTGAAAATGATTTTCAACTATATAGTTTCAACTATATAACAGATAGAGAAATGACCTCTGCTATTAAAAGACATATTTTTCGTCAAATCAAAATAATTTTTGGCTGCATGATAATGGATCACCCAAAGATCATACCAAAAATGTTTGATTGATATCCGTCTGTTACATTCTTAGAAAATGTTTTTCATAGTTTCCGCTATTTAACATATTGAGAATTGACCTCCAACCATAAAATGCATATTTTCCATCCAATTAAAATAATTTTTGGTACACTGATAAAGGGTCACTCAAGGATCATTCCAGTGAAATTAAGTTGATATCCAAAAATGAGATTCTGAGAAAATGATTTTCAAATTTTCCACTATATAACATATAGAGAAATGACATCTGCCCATAAAATGCATATTTTTAATCCAATCAAAATAATTTTTGGTACACTGATAAAGGGTCACCAAAGGATTATTCCAGTGAAATTTGGTTGATATCCATCGATTACATTCTGAGAAAATGATTTTCAATGTTTCCACTATATATCATATAGAGAAATGACCTCCGCCCATAAAATGCATATTTTTCATCCAATCACAATGATTTTTTGTAGACTGATAAAGGGTCACTCAAGGATCATTCCAGTGAAATTTTGTTGATATCCATCAATTACATTCTGAGAAAATGATTTTCAAAGTTTCCACTATATAACATATAGAGAAATGACCTCCGCTCATAAAATGCACATTTTCTATCCGATCACAATGATTTTTTGTAGACTGATAAAGGGTCACCCAAGGATCATTCATGTAAAATTTAATTGGTATCCATTGATTAGAATCTGAGAAAACTCACTTTTTACCAAAAAGCCAAATTAGCCACGCCCATTAAATCCATGTTTTTCATTGGATCAAAATTTCTAGAACAACTTTGAAAGAGGGTCACCCAAGGATCATTCCTGTGAAGTTTGGTTGAAATCCATCCAGTAGTTTCTGAGGAGAAGATTTTTAAAGAAAAGTTTTGGACGCACGGACGGACGCACGACGGACACAACGCCATGACAATAGCCCCAGAGGCTTACAGCCAGTGGAGCTAAAAATGAAAGCAGTGTGCACTCTGGTTTTGATTAAAGAAGATTTTAAAAGATTTTCGCTCTTTGATTCTATGTAAAAAGGGTTGGGCCCGGGCAAAGCCCAAATATGACCCTAGGGTCTTGATATGGACAAACTTCGTAGAGGTCCACTAGATGATGGTACATACCAAATATGAAAGCTGTCTGCCTTCTGGTTTCAGAGAAGAAGATTTTTGAAGATTTTCATTATTTTTACCCTTCGTGCTCATAAGAGATAAAGGGATGCACCTGTGCAAAGCCCAAATATGACCCAAGGGTCTTCTTATGAACAAGCTTGGTAGAGGCCCACTAGGTGATGCTACACACCAAATATTAAAGCTGTCTACCATCTGGTTACAGAGAAGAAGTTTTTTAAAGTTTTTCGCTCTTTGATTCAATGCAAAAAGGGTTGGGCCCTGGCAAAGCCAAAACGTGACCCCAGGGTCTTGATATGAACAAACTTGGTAGAGGTCCACTAGATGATACTACATACCAAATATGAAAGCTGTCTGCCTTCTGGTTTCAGAGAAGAAGATTTTCATTTTTTTACCCTTCTTGCTCATAAGAGATAAAGGGATGCACCCGTGCAAAGCCCAAATATGACCCAAGGGTCTTGTTATGAACAAACTTGGTAGAGGCCCACTAGGTGATGCTACATACCAAATAATTAAGCTGTCTGCCATCTGGTTACAGAGAAGAAGATTTTTAAAGATTTTTGCTCTTTGATTCTTTGTAAAAAGGGTTGGGCCCAGGCAAAGCCCAAATATGACCCTAGGGTCTTGATATGAACAAACTTGGTAGAGGTCCACTAGATGATGCTACATACCAAATATGACAGCTGTCTGCCTTCTGGTTTCAGAGAAGAAGATTTTTAAAGATTTTCATATTTTTACCCTTTTTGTTAAGGGTAAAGAGAAAGTTAAGGGTGGATTTCATTTATTTGAACAACTTTGGTAGAGCTTGACCCAAGGAACATCCCTGCCAAGTTTCATCAAGATTGGCCCACTGGTTTAGGAGGAGAAGATGTTTAAAGAAATTGTGGACGATGCACGACTGACAACGGACATTCTACGATCCCAATAGCTCACCTTGAGCACTTTGTGCTCAGGTGAGCTAAAAATCACAAACTGTACCTGGCGTTTTCATTTATTTTTAGATTCTGCCTTGCAATATCTCATTGAAATCATCTTTCGAAGATGATTTCAATGAGAAGATGCATGGCAGAACTCCATATTTTATTACTACTGTAGAAGCAAATTTATCTTTGACTAATGCAAAAAATGATCGTAAGATGTTTAGTAAAACAAGCCGGAGATGACAAAATTTTACACATATTCAAAGAAGCTGCAGACGAAATTCACAAAAAGATAAGATTTGAAATTATTCATTGGGGTAAAAAAGGCTTGGGAAAATTATAAAACCATTTTTTAAATTTCCACAATATTTTCCTTTTGCAAATGCTTATAAAAAGCAGACTTCTAGGTCTGTCAAACAAACATTCTGAAATAACAAACTATTTTCCTCCCAAAGTTTTCATACTTAAATTTCAGCACATGTTCTCAACAATCTCAATACAAAAATCAACATCATACAAGTTCCTTCACAAGTTATAAAGGGCTAATAGTTGATCAATAATACAAATACGGGTTATGATGTAATTCTCTTCTATATGTCTCTCTATTGAGTAAATTGTCAAAAGCCAAGCATTTTGTATCAGCTGTTCCCACACCTCTTATGAATGACCAGGGATTTTCAATGGGTAAAGCTTAATTACTCAAAAAGAGCACCGTCTACGGGTGCCTGGGCCTGGCTATGGGTGCTGGAAAGTGGATCAAAAATTCAAGGCGAAAAAGGGGCTTAATTATCCCTTGATATAATAGCCCACTCTTTTGATAGAAAACATGTGTGTCAATTTTCAAGTGAAGGCCTTAAGTAGAATCAGAGATATCACAAAATGCCAAAGATTTCACAGGTCTACAACAATGACAAAAACACCAAGACTATAGCAATACCTAAGGTTTTCTCCAAAAACAGCCAAGCTTACAAATTGCCTTCTCAAACAGGTTGGAGGTTAACAATTATCAACCTATTGATGGGAGACAAATGCATACTAACAACTGTGCTATGCTGGAGGCAAGTTTAGTTAAATAAAGGTTGAGGTTGTACATATGGGATATCCAGAATGTGGTTAGCTCAATACACAATAATATTGACAATATGAGCCTGTGCATGATATTCCAACAATTTGAGATGTGTGTAGACAGTCACATAGTGTTAATAGAAAAGTAACCTGTGGGTCTACAGATACTTTATGACCTTATCAAGCTACTAAATGCATAATAAAGACTCTGGTGAGACTGTGCGGATGCACATGCTGGTCAGAGTCTTTGCTTTGCGCATATTTGGAATAGTTGGAAATCTCACGCACAGGCTCATATATAATCAATCTTCAATGTTGACAATTTAGGATCTATTATTGACAATAGTATCACAATTATTGTCAATATCAATCATATGCAATCAATAACGAAATCTATCTACTGGATTGATAAAATTATTGGTCATGTAATTTCCATACAGAAGATAGTTTAATATACCGATTCATGTTATAGTCAATAACATTAAATAACCATTGGCTGCTTATGAAACTTTTCATTTTATAATTGTGTAATTTACTTAACTTTTATGTCAACAAAACTATAGAGAGAGAAGTGAGAAATTGAAATAAAATGGAAAATGCTCAGAGTTTAAACAATCTTTATTGAAGGCACTACTTGATGTCTTTCAGTTACATGACAAAAATCTAGTAAGCAGAGAACTTAGACTCATACTTCAGATATCGAAATGATTCCATTAACAACAAAAAAGTGGACTAGGACATAAATGGGTCCAAAATAGGGATATTGGCTTTTTTCAGCCATTTCAAATTAAAACTTACAGAAAAAATAGAGCACCAAAACACAATAACAGTTCATTTATAATTAGGCCATTCATTAATATTCACATGTTAACATTCATGTTTTGTCTCTGTTGCCTTACATTCAGGATGCAAAAATGTTTACAAACATTTTGAAATTATACCCTGCTCTAAATGTGTGTATACATTCAAAGCAGGGTATCATCTACAAAAAATTTTGCAAACATTTTCATCCTGAACAAAGGGCAGGTGTAATGTATTGATAGACTTTTTCTTCCTGAACAAAGGGCAGGTGTAGTGTATTGATAAGACTTCATCTTTACTAACTCAAAGCGGTAACTGCTGTACAGTTTTCTATTTGATCTATTTTTACAATGTTGGATTTTGTTTGTTAACAGACATATTATGTCAATAACTTTTTGTCTCTTAAATGACAAATATCCTTTTATTGGCATATCAAGACATTAATGAATGTATCTATGATACAACTTAAAACTCTTCTCCATTTTTTTGTAACAAAATAGGGCTATAAGTCAATTGTAAAATAGCACATTTTGGAATGGGCCAAGTGTGGGAACGCTGGACTAAATCAGTAATCTAAGAGTCATAAGTTAGGCATGGTCTCTCTCCTCCACATATGGTCTATTTCTCGTCAAGTTTCTACGTCTCATTCAGGAAGATATTTCAGAGTCTACATTGAGTGTGTCTTTTAATTGTTGGTTTTATTGTCGATGAATGAAAAATAACTTAGCAGTGATTTAAACAACCGTTCAAGAGTCATTATGGCCTTTCAATTTGTTAAAATTCATTAACATATCAACTATAATATGAGGAACATTATTCCCCATTCACCAGCTGATCTTTTCTAATCGAGTTAGAACTTGCGGATTTTTTTACTCGATTATCAGATTCACTTCCACTTTGAGGCCCACTTGGAGATGAAACGCCATTTCTGGGAAAACCCCGATTTCCTACGCCCCTTTTTGAATCAGCCCGGTCCCGTTGCTCCTTAGGTTCAACAGACAATGGATCAAAACCACCACGGTTTCGACCTTCAGCTTGGCGATTATTCTGTGATGATGCCTCATTTTGCCGTTGATTGTCTCTATTATTTGAAGTGTTGGTATGGTTATTTCCGTACCGCTGAGATGATGTGTTAGATTTTCCACCCCTTGATGGGTAATTTGAGACACTGGTATCGGTTTCCGTACCTGAAGCAGCACTACTGTTTCCCCGACCAGGTCGAGTTTTTCTCCGTCTACGTCGGCGATCTGGCCTATCACTACCATAATCTACAATGAATATAGGTTTGATAGTGTTTATATCTTTCTATCAGAAAATTCTAAACAAGGCAAAACAAGAGATGTTTGTAAAAGATTTATGCCCCCCATATAAGCAGGTCAATAGACTATTCTTTGTCAATTAACAAAGGGCAATTCACAAAATATGAGGAGTAGAGTTAAGGTGCTTATGCAATGCACCTTTCCTCAATGAGAGCTATCCACCTGTGAAGATTCACGATTCTAGCTTGAATACTTTTTAAGATATGCTCGGCACAAAAAACGGTCTACCGACGGATGAACCGACAAAGGCAAAGCAATATACCCCCTCTTCTTCAAAGGGGGTCATAATTAGTGTTTGTTAAATTCTAGATCTATTGTAAGCTATCCTGCATTTAACCCTTTGCAGAAAATAGCTCATTAACAAAATTCTAAGAAAGATGAAATTGTTCAAAGTAATTTCCCTTTTTCCAATTAACCCTAAGTATCTAATTTTTCAATTTATTTTTATTTCGAATTGTTGCCTTAATTTATTTTTTTTGCATTATTTGTAAGAGCTCACCTTGATCTTGACTAGTAACACTTGCATTATCTAAGACAGTGTCGTCATCGTCAGTCATTCTTCGACGGGACCTGTTATATCTATCATCAGTGTCATAGGAAGCTGAAACAAATAATTTAAAGGAATAATCCCATTTCAATGTAAGCCATCACTAAATGTTATGTGAAGTCTGATTTTTTGCTAATACTTCGTCAAAAATCGTTTTGATGAGCACTGCATACAAGTGTCCAGTGTTTTAAGGGACATATATTTTGCAAGTCTGTGACTTAAGGTAACTACGGACACATAGAGGGCCATTTTAGGTCCAAATTTTAAATTGTCTGCAAATCATGCCTAATGCGATAAAACTATACTTTGAAGTACCCGCTTTCAAATTTCGGTCATAGAAAGGAATTTCATTACGTAGAGTTGACGCCATGACATCATCAAGGGACCGACCCCTTTTTTAGGGGCCAAAATCAGTAATTGTCCTTTTTTTCGGAAATTATAAAACGATTTTCATCCCGAAAACGCCATTTGCTTCGTTTAAAGACGCCAGGTCTTATGTTCTATTGATATGCGGATATAAGTGTACGAAATACAATTCTGTGTAACGTATTAAATGTTAATGCCTTCTGCGTTGCTATTTTCGAGTACAGTCACTGGAAATATTGCCTTTTTTCTCGAAAATTTGTCCGGTGACCTATGTTGAAATTTAGATATGTTGCTGCCAAACCATTCCACTGAAGAAATTTGAAATAAAAAACATGTGTCTTCGGGTTAGATTTTTTGTAAAATTTGATTCCGCGAAGATAACGCAAATCAGAGGATATTTCAACGTTGCGTCAAATGTTTACAAAAGCTGTCTTTTTAAATGGATAAAACTTAAGTGTTTTATTTTCATTTCTTAAAATCACATTCAGATTTAATACTTTTGAACCCTATATTTTACGATAAACCTAAATTTCAAATATTTTAGAGTAAGTTATTGCACGGAGATTGCCGCCAAATAAGCATAGTGCAGATGGTTTTAGTGTGACGTCGAATCCGACGAAAACTGTTCCAACAACTTCACAAAATAGAATTTAATAAAAAATCTAACCCGAAGACATATCATTTTTATATGATTAATGCAAAGCACATTCTTTTCGCTACAAAATAACAAAAAATCAGCATAGGTCACCGGACGAAATTTTGAGAAATTTCAACTTATTTACAAAAAATGAAATGAAAAAAAGAACGTCAAATCTTAAAATTCGCGAAATAGTCAGCGTTTCGGGCCTATTTTACTATTTGAATGTGCACAGAAATTAAACGTATAGCTCGGGCGTTCTTGGACTTTCAAAATGAAACTTTTTTCGTGAAAATCGGCCGATTAATTCAGAAAATATTTGCAAATATTGATTTTGGCGGGTTGAAAAGGGGTTGGCCCCTTAATGACGTCACGACGTCAAATGAAAGGACTTCAGACCCTTTTCATTGCGTGTTCGCTAATTCTCGCACTTCAAATACAAATCTCAGAAATTATTGTGAGATTTTAAGAAAGTCGAAAATTCGACTATGTTATCTGTCCGCAGTTACCTTAAATGTAACCAGGACCCTCAAAACTATGTGATGTGAGTCCAAAAGACCATCTAGGGATCAGCTTCAGAAAAGAATTGAAGACTCTTGTTCCTGAAGTTGAGCCTCAAAATAGTCAATATATATCCAATACTTTGTTTACCTTTAATCAGCTAATAGCTCTAAATTCATATAACTAGAGGCGCTTGAGCGCCTGATTCGCTCCACAGGCCTGAATATCCAAATAATGACTATTAGAGGATGATAAAGCTGTTTAAATGAGAATTGAAGTGAATGAATGAGTGAATGTTTATTTCAAGTAAATAAGGGTCATATGCTGAAATATTTCTGCATAAAAAACTCATGATCATTGAATAACAAAATTGATCTCTACCTGTTACACAAATATTTTTCATTTAATCACAATAATTTTGTGCAGTCTGATAATGGGTCACCCAAGGATCATTCTAGTGATATTTTGTTAAAATCCAAATATAAGAATTTCAACACTAACAGAATGTTACTGCACAATATACTGGTGTTGGTCTGCAAAATTTTGATTGTAGATCTTTCCACTTTTAATTTAACACTACTAAAAGATGTTACTTCACAATTGTTTGTCATCAAAACGAAATTCTAACTAATGATAGTAAGAAGTAAAAAATTCAATCCAATTTATTTATTTTATTCTGCCCAATGCCTTAGAGTGCAGTAAACTCAACTCTTTCTACCCTACTCTGAATGTCAGGAGGTCAGAACATCATTTTACACTCTGTGCAGATTTACCCTTGGTTCAACTAAACTCACCAATTCTGAGCGGGTATTCTCAGGCTACTTATTTCAACTAATGTTTCTATACATTTGAATTTCAACAAAGGTTTTGTTCCTTCTAATCTATAATCATTACACCTATTAAATTTAACAAGTCTAGAAAAATTAATCATTGAGAAGATACCAAATATTCACTTTATATGTTATAATACCCTCTACCAATAAAAAAAAATATGCTGTTCATCTAATCAAAATATTTTTTTGCAGACTGATACAACTTCACAGAAATAAAATTTCCATGATATTTAATCCATCTGTTTAAACTTTCAGGATAGTTTGTTTTACCCTATATTGGATATATTCCACCATATGACCTATCTGAAGAAATGACCTCTGTCCATAAAAGACAAATTTTTGATCTAATCACAATATTTTTTAATAGACTGATAAAGGATCACTAAAGAATCGTTCATGTAAAATTTGGTTGATACAGGGGTGTGGAAATAAGAGTTTTCTCCACTTGTCCCTGGACAAGTAAAAGCGGATTTTCTACTCGTCCAGGATCAAAATGAACTTGTCCGCTAAAGAGTAAATAGAAAAAAATAAAAAAAAACATTGCCTTTTAATGAAGAAAATGCTGGTATTCAGCATTTTCTTCATAAAAAACAATGTTTTCTACCCTATGATATGAAAATTAGGATGATTTCTCTCTTAATTCTTTTAAGTAACATTCCAAGATTTGCCCTAGTATTTACTTGTCCTTGGACAAGTGGCTTGGAAAAATTTACTTGTCCTCAAGTACAAAAGCCCGAGTCGGACATGTTGGGCATGGGAATTCCACACCCCTGGTTGATATCTATCAATTAGGTTCTGACAAAATGATTTTCAAAGTTTACACTTTATAACATATAGGGAAATGACCTCCACACATAAAATATATATTTTTTATCCGATCACAATTATTTTTGCTATACTGATAAAGGGTCACTCAAGTATCATTCATGTAAAATTTCATTGATATCTATGAATTAGGTTCTTAGTAAATGATTTTCAAAGTTTTCACTATATAACATATAGAGAAATGACCTCCGCCCATAAAATAAACATTTTTCATCCGATCACAATAATTTTTGCTATAATGATAAAGGGTCACTCAAGTATCATTCATGTAAAAATTCGTTGATATCTATCAGTTAGATTCTAAGAAAATAATTTTTAAAGTTTTCACTATATAACATATAGAGAAATGACCTCCGCCCATAAAATACACATTTTTCATCTGATCACAATGCTTTTTTGTAGGCTGATAGAGGGCCCCTCAAGGATAATTCATGTGAAGTTTGGTTAATATCCATCAATTAGTTTCTGAGAAAAGCCACCTATTACCATATATGGAAATTAGCCACGCCCACTACAGCCATGATTTTCAACCGATTAAAAATCTTTGAAGGAATCTGATAGAGGGTCACCCAAGGAACATTCCTGTGAAATTTGATTGGAATCCATCCAGTACTTTATGAGGAGAAGATTTTTAAAGTAAAAGTTTACGGACGGACAGACGCACGCACGCACGGACGGACGCACGCACGGACGACGGACACCCCGCCATGACAATAGCCCGCTGGCCTTTCGGCCAGTGGAGCTAAAAACAAGTTTTATACTTAAAAGAAATAGTTAATATCTTAAGCAGTCTCCCAAACTTGAAGACATATTGGAAAACATGCTGGTTGATTGAGTGAATAAAAGAAGTTACATGACATATTCTTCGGACACCAATGCTTTGAAATAGCAAGTATTTAGATGTTTGACCATGGTAATTGACCTTGTTGCAAGACCTTCACAATTTATGGTGTTATTGGAGTTATAAGAGAAATGAAGTTTCACATCACATATGAGCATTGTAACTCGAATAGTGTTGAAGTTAGAGGAAAATGATTAGTTTGCAGATTAAGTTTTCGTAACAAACCCAAGTAAGAAGTTTGACCTTGGTAATTGACCTTGTATGATGATTCTGACCTTGACATTTTATGGTGTGTATTGATAAGAGGAACCTTCATACAAAATATCAGCATGAAATAAGAGGAAAATTTTTTGTTCCCAAGATAAGTTTTTGTACACAAATAGACCATTGACACCAGAAAATCAATATCCCAAATCTATCAATGCGGTGGGGTAAGAAGTCTTATGAATTAATGTGTAACCTGTCATGCCAAAAGGGACCATCTAAGAACTCCGTAAAATGAAATCAAGAAAAAGAAATTTGTTCCAGTAGAGGCCACTGGATGTCGAAATTCAAAATTCTTTCACTATAGAAGTAAATAATAATTGCAAATAAAAGCTGATTTACCTTAACCTTAAGAGCAATGACCCATTACTTAGCCCCCCCCCCCCCCCCCCATGTCAGGACAATAATCATATATTATACATGAGAAAATATCTGAGCAGTATCCTTGCATGCATAAAATAATAATCATGAACTAAATACAAAATAACACATACTCTTAAACCCTTTCCCATTATGGTTTACAAATATAACCCTTAAAGAAAATACAGTTCAGAAAACGAGAAAAAATGAAGGAATTGCTAGTAAAAAGCAATTGCTTCATTTCTGCAATATTTTCTATCAGGAAAGGAAAGATTTTATTACATACAATCAATGTTGTCTGCAATTTCTACAAATTTTGGTAAGTCCAAATTTGCTATCAGGAAAAGGGTTATCCCTTGTCATGCTGAGTCCGGAATATTCCTGCTTTGGTAGGAGCTATAGACAAACATCAGCCTGCACATTTGTGCAGTCTGATGTTAGTCTACACCACCTGTTTCTCACTTTCAAACCAAAATTGTAAATAAATTAAGTTTTTCAAATACAAATTGACTAAAATAGATGTTACTTCCAGTGCTTTTTGCCCTTTGATTTTGATGAAAAATTTTAGCCAAAATTTATTCAGCATGACAAGAGTTAACAAAACAAATTGTTGAAACAAAATAAAGAAAAGGAAAAGACAACTAAAGCCAAAACATACTTCTATAGTCATTATCATAATCTCTATTATATCTAGGGGGTCGGGAGTAGCCATAGTCATAATCTGAAGCAAAAAAACATGGAAACACACATAAATATACACAATAAAACATGGGGTCTACATTAGAAAACATACACTTTCAAGAGTATTCTTCATCACAAACAGCATTCATGTAATAACGTTCACATACTCTAAATCTAATATAGAAACTTATGATATAGAACGATAGGCCTTTGAGGGCCTGAGATGGTCTACTGACAATCAAAGTTTTACAGCTTTTTTTTTTTACATTTCAGAAACTTTATTGCTTTCAGGAGAATGTGTCAAGTCACAATAATCAAGCATCTTTCTCCTCTTCATTATTTTAAAGGGCTCCTTTTCCTGTGTTTTTGTCAAATTTTAATACAGAAGCTTACCTCATTCTCTGAAAGTTTCAAGAGAAATCTGTAATTTATGAACTTCATGTAAACGAGAATATTTTCTGAGAAGAAAATATAAGCCCCTTTTTCTGTGTTTTTCAAAAAATCAGCACCATTTTTCTATGGAACCTGCTTTATTACATTACATTTTTAAATGGGGTTTTACACCACTGTTTAACCTTACAGCACGGCAGCTGGAGCACAATGGATTCCTGGTATTTCTTACACCAGTACTACCATCACATCCTTTCCTAGCCTTCAGCTGCTATCCCACATAGGTCTACCATTATCAACCCAGTGGTGGTAGATAAATAGTCTGAAAGGATAATTGCTGCCGTTGGGGATCCAACCCAGGACCTCTAGATCGACGCGCTACCAACTGCGCTATGATGGCAGCTTTATTACATTACAATCATCCTGTGAAAGTTTCCAGTAACATTGATATTATATATACCGTGAGTAAAAACCATATGGCCCTTTTCAGATGTTTTTGAATGAAAGTCTCATTTTCTAAAGGAAAGTTCCTGACCCAACAATTATTCTTTGAAAGAAATCTGAAATCTTATAACATCTGTAGACTTTATCGTGTAAACAAGAATATTTTCTGGTGCTTCCGATGCAAACTGCTAAAATCTGTGGACCTTACCATGTAAATGAACATATTTTGTGCAAAAATTCACATTTACTGCGTTTTTTGACAGATCAACCTCATTATTAAATCCAACCTTCTTTATGACCCTACAATCATCTGGTAAAAGTTTCAAGTAAATCAGATATGCATACACAAGAATATTTTGAGCCAAAATCCATAAATCCATGTTAACTGACAGATCAGCCAAATTTTTTAAAGGAACTTTCCTTAAGACCCTTCAGTCATCCTATAAAAGTTTCAAGCAAATCTGATATTTGTGAATTAATAGGGTAAACAAAAATATTTTGAGGGAAAATCTTTACAATCTATTCTGTTTTTTTCCAACAGCTCAGCCCCATTATTGAAAAGAAACATCCGTATGACCCTACAATCATCCTGCGAAAATTTCAAGTAAATATTTTGGGACTTAATAACGCAAGGGAGAATTGTTTATGGACAGACAGACAGATTGACAGGAATGATGCCATTGCTTTAGTTCTTCTGTTCGTGGGTCAGTAGAGCTACAAATGGAATTGGAACTTATTTGTCAAAAAACTTTGTTAAATAGGATAAGCAGCAATAAGATTTGGAAATCAAAGTGATCTTGATATTTTAAATGATCTTGACATCAATTATCAGAGACACCCCTTTTTCAAATATGAGAACTGAATTTTACTAGGTTAAATGAATAATTGGAAATTTTTATTTTTCTATTTATAATATTTCAAGTTATATTATGGAGTGACAAATGGACCAACAGACGGACAGGCATCAGTAGAGTTTTATACCCCATCTAAATCCTGTCACTGAAGGAGCACAAAAAAAGACATTTGAGCCTGTGCGTGACATTTCTAACAATTTCTCATGAGCATCTGACACAACCATTGACCATTGTAGACCACAACACAATGAGATGACATTATTTACCGACAGTCTGAAGAGCAACAAAGACCTTATCTATCTACAGAGTGCATTGTGAAGTCTCTGGTCAGACTGTGCGGATGCAATGGCTGGTCAACGTCTTTGCTTTGCGCAAATTTGAAATTGTTGGAAATCTCACACACTGGCTCATTTCTTAGTTTCAATGTAGCAATTGGACTTTCCCACAAAATTGTATTTCATTTAAGCATATAGAGTTAATTTAATTGGAATCCTATTAATGGCAACACTAATTTGACAATACTTCTGTTACTATATACCAGAAGTTGATATCAAAAAAACCTTTTTTTTCTTTGCAGCCATTCCTTTTACACATAGTCAGTTGCTTTCAAGTAGTAGGTTGCTATCTTATTTGGCTGTGGAATCAATGTCTTAATGTTAAAATGAAATCAAAAAGTTTTCAAGAATTAAGAGTAGAATTTTATTCTCAGGACAAGATTTTATAGAAACAAACAAAACAGAATAAAAAGAAAATAACACAGCCATTCTCTTACAAAACAATTACATATGACCCTTTAATAACATGCATATACTATTCCAAGATAGTCCTAATTGGCAGTCATTTAAAAAATCTTCAAATTAAAAGAAGATCAAATCCTTCACTCTTTTTATAACCCGCATAACTCAGTCCAATAACATAACTCAGTCTGATAATATTCCTCAGTCCAATAACATAAATCAGTCCAAAAACATAACACAGTGCAATAACATATCTCAGTCTGATAACATAAATCAGTCCAAAAAACATAACTCAGTCCAATAACATAAATCAATCCGAAAACATAACACAGTCCGATAACATTACTCAGTCCAATACTATAACTCAGTCCATTAACATATGCCAGTCTGATAACATAACTCAGTCCAATAACAATCAAACCCATGCATTATAAATGTTGTCTAATAATCTTCTTTCAGTATCAATCTCAAATGAAGAGGCCAGTTCACAATCATTTTTTAAACAAATATATTGACAATAATATCTAATTATCTTTAAATATTGCCCACTCATTGTCAATAATATTGTCAATCAATAGGATTGACAATATTATTGACAAAAGAGTGCGAAATATAAAGAGGATATTGAATGAGTGATCATGGAATATCGAATTTATTAAACGAGTCATCTATAAACAGATAAAAACTAGCTTTTATTTGTTTTAGATGACCAGTTTAATAAATTCTGTACTTTATGAGCACAAATTTAAATTCTTTTTATAATATGACCCGAATTTTAGCAAAAAATCGCCAAAATTCTTGAAATTAAACATTTCAAGTTTCCGCAAAACGTATAACACCATTGTAAACTCACGTCATAATATGTAGATTATGATGTCATTTTTCACGGTTACAAAATCACTTTTCTATTCTCTCCTGCCACGTAGGTCATATTATAATAAAGATTAATCAATATCACTGTCAATTATATAGATCATATACATGCTGTTTAACGATTTGTTGTCTTTATTATGTTTAATGTTACAAATTAATCTTTGATCATTACAAATCTCGTACAATTGACTATTTCTACGGAGACCACTACCAGCCATAAATTTACCTGAATTTCTATTGGATGAGTAACCAGGGCCCCGCCCTCGACTCCTCCCAGGTCGCCTATAACCGCCCCGCCCACCTCTACTAAGAACACTATCGGTAAGATAACCAGACTGTTTTCTGTCTTCACTTGACATTTCTTTAGACCAATCACCAACACTCGCTTGTGAGTCGTAATCTTCACCTACAAAGGTTGAACATTAGAACAATCAGACATATGGTAGACATTTCCATTAATCAGGAGGATAAAAATTTAGTTAAAAGCTGCTTTTTACAGTTTTACAGTAATATTGCAAGAGCCTAAGCAAGGTTCCAATTGTTTTTAGAAAAAAGTACTATCAAAACATATAAAGTATAATCATTTGTTTCAGTGTAAGTTTGATTTATATTTCTTTGAATGAACAAGAGCCATGTCGGACATGGCCATCCCCCGCCGAAAAAGCTTGATAGTAAAACTGAAGCCTAATATATAAAGAATTCTTTTGAACTTTTTCTCTATGCTTCATCAATATTTTGTAGTTGGTTTTCTTTATCTTTAACGCTAATTGAATCAACATCTGCAAATTATTTTTTTTTAATTGGATTGGTCTAGAATTGTTTGTTTTGTTGTATCTCGGTTTTGACAACTGAAATTACAGAGATACCATTTAGGCATGTTTTCCTGAAGAATGGATCATACATATTATTACCATATCTGTCTGAGCCATATCTTCTTGCACCTCGGCCCCGACCTCGCCCCCTACCACCCCTGTAACCTTCTCGTCTGTCCCCTCTGTCACTAGAATAGGGGTCATTACTATCTCTAAAATAGCCATAAAAATATTTTGAATCAAATGTGCAAATAGTTTTATGAAAGGAAAATGAAAACAACACCTAAGGTCACTTGCCAAACTATCACTTTAGAACAAAGTAGTAAATTGGCACAACATACGCCTGTCATACTGCTGGATTTGGACTTGAGGAGGATTTTAAATTGA
This sequence comes from Fragum whitleyi, assembly GCA_948146395.1. Lineage (NCBI taxonomy): Eukaryota > Metazoa > Mollusca > Bivalvia > Cardiida > Cardiidae > Fragum > Fragum whitleyi. The sequence continues at coordinate 9,105,744 of OX411557.1, forward strand.
AGTCTATCAATCACCTATAGGCAATTCCTCAAAAAGATAGGAAGTTATTGTTCTTGTGTACTGCATTCTGTAATCATGAGTCGAACATAACTGCCAAGTTTCAAGTCATTCGTACGTAAAGTGAGAGAGCTATGCTCCATGCATAGAAGTGGCCCCCTTGTCATCAAAATACAAATTTACATATAAAGGGGAATTTTGATCGAATCATAACCCTTTATTCACCCTTGATCAAGTACTTTTGAGAGGCGCTATGATCATCTCTCTCATTTGAATGATAAATATAAATTTTGTTTGTGGATGTTATAAGAATGTCAGAAATGAACACCTTTTGAAGACAGTTAAAAAATCTTTTCTATTCCAATATATTTCTAGCCTATTGTTAATATTAATAAGTCAAAACTCCATACAAAGGCCATGTATCACTTTGCTTACATGTTTTTTGTTTTTTTAAGCTAAGTACAGTACCCTATTTTTTTGGAAAACTCCAAACTGGTGATGGAAAACAATCACAAATCTATGAATAGCCACAGAGAGAGTAACAGATTTTGGTCACTCTCCCTGTATTTATTTATAGATCTGTATAGTCCGTTTGACTTCTATATGGACCATATTTTACTAAATATTTGACAGATGAAATGTCCATTATTCCTTATTTTGACATGCTAATTTGCATATCGACGGTCATATCATCTTAAACTTAAATATCACGAGATTTTTACCGTTATAACTCGCCTTCTAATCAAGTTATCCTCGTGAAATTCCCAACGACTTCGTTAAATAATGCTTTTTGATTGGTCTTACATTGTGAATTTGGGGTACATCTCAGAATAGATAAAAACAACTATCAATTATCTGGTTAAAAGGTTTCTGAACAAAAGGAGAATATATTCAGATTTGAAATCCAAAGGTAGTAAAAATCTTCGACAAACTTAATTTTTTGAAAATACTCGATTTTATACTATAACAACTCACTTAAAATCTTACACTTTTCACTCAGCCCCTTTGCAAATCAGTACTATTTTTGGTTATACAATTCGCTGTTCCATCTAATACAGACACAAGTAGGTATGAAAGGCTAAAAGTTAACATGTAGACAGACGGACAAAATCGTTACTTTACATTCAAAAATTCTGGAAAACAAAATTTGTCAGGGTATTAGTTGACAAGAGGGCCGTTGGCCCTGGGTCGCTCTCCTGAGAAAAAAGCTTCATTACCTAGGTATGTCCATGCAACCACAGAAAAAGAGATTTTCACTTATTCAATCAGATAACATTTGAAATAATCCTTCCCCCCTCTGCTCCCCCCCTGGTCATTATTTATTTAAGCTTTTTTCATAAAAGGTCTGTGATCAGCTAATCTATGCCAGATATACAGGCTGAGTCTGAGACTTTTAAAGTTTTCTTTAATGAGTTGATCAATCCATGTCAAATATAAAGGCTGTAGGGACTCAAAATTCTCAACAAAGCACCCCCCTCCCCCAAGATGCTCTGCACCTGGTCAATCTACAGTCATGATTTTTAGCTAATTCAATTAATGTCCATAATTATGCTGATCATCCATACCAATTTTCAAGTCTGTAGAACTCCTGGTTCATTAGAAGAAGTTTAAAGATTTCAAAAATGATCCAAAGTACTACCCCCTCCCCAAGACACTCAGCACCTGGTGACCCTACAGTCATGATTTTAGCTATTTTAATTAATGTCAATATATTGATCACCCATGACAATTTTCAAGTCTGTATGGTTCCTGATCCAGGAGAAGAATAAGGTTAAAGATTTCAAATTTGATCCAAAATACTATCCCCCCCCCCTAATGCTCTGCATCTGGTGGCCCTACATTCATGATTTTAGCTATATTATTTTAGATCCATATGCTTATCATCCATGCCAATATTGAAGTCTGTAGGGCTCCTGGTTCATTAGAAGATGAAGGTTAAAGTTACAAAATTTTCACAAAAGTACTATCCCCTCCCCCCTGGTCCTCTGCACCTGGTGGCATTACAGTCATGATTTTAGCTATTTTTATTAAGGTCTATGAGCTGATCCTCCATGCCAATTTTCAAGTCTGTAGGGCTTGTGGTTCAGAAGAAGAAGAAGGTTAAAGATTACAAAATTTTCACAAAAGTACTACCCTCTCCCCCCTGGTGCTCTGCACCTGGTGAATCTACAGTCATGATTTTAGCTTTTTATATAAAGGTCCTTATGCTGATCATCCATGCCAATATTCCAATCTGTCAGGCTCCTTGTTCAAAAGAAGAAGAAGGTTAAAGATTACAAAATTTTCACAAAAGTACTACCCCCTCCCCCCTGGTGCTCCGCACCTGGCAGCCCAAAAGATATGATTTTAGCTATTTTTATTAAGGTCTATGAGCTGATCATCCATGACAATTTTCAAGTCTGTAGGGCTCCTGGTTCCGAAGAAGAAGAGGCTTAAAGATTACAAAATTTACCCAGAGTACTACCCCCTCCCCCCCGGTGCTCCGCACCTGGTGGCCCAAAAGATATGATTTTAGCTATTTTTATTCAGGTCTATGAACTGATCATCCATGCCAAGTTTTAAGTCTGTAGGACTACTGGTTGAGAAGAAGAAGAATTTTAAAGATTTTCTTAAAATTTCACCTTTTGTTGCCTTAGCAACCAGAGTTTTTCATGGATTTCAATTCTTTTAGCTATTTTTGAAGGGGACCACCTAAGCAACATTTCTGTAAAATTTGGTGTTAATTGGCCTAGTAGTTTAGGAGGAGATGTCGTTTAAAGAAATTGTTGACGGACGCCGGACGACGACCGACGGATGGACGCCGGAGGAAAGGTGATCATAATAGCTCACATGAGCACTTCGTGCTCAGGTGAGCTAAAAATATGATATGGCAAGAAAAAAATATGTTTCATTTTTTTCATTACCGAAATTTTTGACAAAATGTTGGTCCATATAGAAGTCAGACTATAATTTAATATTAACTTTTGACGTTCAGCTGTAAGTGCTGGATGGTAAAAAAATTAATGTATGGTGAAAAAAAACTAAGTAGAAAAAGGGGTATAATTCGCAGATAATGCTTCTAAAGTTATCCCCCTTGATAGAAAAGGTTGCTCTTTTGATGGTGAATATGTGTGCCAAGTTTCAAGTGAATGCCTTCAGTAGAACCAGAGATATCACAAAATGTCAAAGTTATTGCATTTTCTTTTTCACAAAGATTGACCTTTAAAAATGATCTTGACTGATGACCTTGATTTTGGTACCAACAGAAAGTGCTTGTCCCAGGCAATCATCATATGAAATATGAAGGCCCTATCACTTACCATTCAAAAGAAATGGCCAATGTTAAATTTTTCACATTTTTTTCATCGTGTGAAATATAAAGACCTTATGACTTACCATTCCAAAGTTATCGCAATGTGTCAAAGTTTTTGCATTTTCTTTTCACAAGTTTGACCTTGAAAAACGACATTGACTGATGACCTTGAACTTGGTACCAACAGAAAGGCCTTGTACCAGGCAATCATCATGTGGAATATGAAAGCTCTATCACTCATCATTCAAAAGTAATCACAAAATGTCAAAGTTTTCGTACGATGACGATGGCACCAGGGCTATAGCAGTACCTCGGGTTTTCTCAAAAAAAAGCTGAGCTCAAAAACAATCGTAATGAGTTAATGCCACATTGAATAGAACTTATTGAAGAGAACTCTTCAATAATGAATTGTAAATGTTTTTTCTGATGTGTCTTATTTTTGCCACCTAAGCGAGGTGGCAAAAATAAGACATCAAACTATAAACACCACATTTTGAGTAAAAGTGGCAAAAATAAGACAGCGCACAAACTATCAAAAAGTATGGTAGGTCAGAGCTCCTACCTTCTCTCTCTAGGGGCAGGGAAATAAGGTCCAGCTTGGGGCCCTGCTAATGTCCTCAACTGTTGATCTATTTCCATCTTTTCTTGTCGTAACCGTTCTACTTCCTGAAATGTATAAATCAGCATACATTCAGTAATGTTCTAGTAAGTAATCGAAAGTATGATTAGAGATCTGGTTGCACCAATTATCATTGGGCAACCATAATGTTATGACTATAAAGACATTTACAATAGTTTGAGTGATCACAAGCAAAATTTGAAATGAAAGACCTTTCTAGTATAGAAGTTACTTCAATTTTGAATAGATTAGGATAGACAAACAGACAGGACAAATAAAGTATACTCCCCTCTCTGATTAGTCAGTTGAGGTATAATTTTGGTGTCAAATCTGAAAATTATTATGACTTTTCTTACAAAAATACTTCAAGGGTCTGTGAATTAACTTCTTCATAAACAGTACACCGTATTTCTCCTAATAAACGCTCCTGGGAGGGATACATAACATGGTCAGGGGGCTTTTATTAAGTATGCATTTTCCCGATTTAAAACAAGAGCTGTCAGAGGACAGCGAAGCTAGACTATTCCTAGTTCTGGCTAGTAGGAGCAAACCAATATCGACATTGGAAATTCAATTAAATGAAAGTCAAGAGAAAAGAATCTTTGTCTATTTGTCTAGAGGCTGTTTTAATGGTCACAGAAGCATGTGCAAAGTTTCAAAGCAACAGCTTAATAGGTGTATTTTCAAAACTGAGCTCTGACATAGGCTCTGAGTCTATTTCCATAGGTAAATTGGGTATAATTTGAAAGCGAAAGATAGGAATTTAACGGGATCCGTTCACTGTAATGATGAAAGTACATGTTTGAGTGAGCCTTGCAATTTAAGAAAATCAATAACATTTGTTTAAAAGGAAAAATTTAAACTTTCTTTGTGCGTAATTTTAACCTGTTTTATCTTTTTCGAACTAATGGTACGAGAATCTAACAGTAAAAAGTTGATTTTACGGCTCACAGTGCAAAATCTATCTATAGTAGAAACAGAGATACAGCTAATATAAAACAGTTGCATGTAAAAACATAACCATGATTTCTAAGTCCAAAAATGGTTAAAATTCCACTAAAATCAATATCAGAGAACTGATTTTTTGTCTAAGAGGCTGATTTTATGGTCACAGGAGCATGTGCAACTTTCCCAAGCATAAGCTTAAGAAAAAATAGAGATATAACTGAAATACAACATTTGCATGAAAAAACTTAACCAGGAATTTCTAAGTCAGAAAAAATGATTGATTAGAGAAAATTCATCTCAAATTAGAGAAGAAGTCTAAAAGTTTCTAAAATTTAAGAATATGAATTGGGTTTTCTAAGTAAAAAATGTAGGGATTCTACTATTATGGAGGGCACTATTATTTGAGGAAATATGGTACTATTTTTTGGCAGAATTGTTGCAGAGTTAAATTAATCTGTTTGAATGTGAAGCAAAATTAGTTAAAGGAATTACATAGATAAATAAATTCTGACGCTAACACTCACCTTTAGATGGTCAAGGTTATACTCTAACAATATTTGGGCATTAGTAATACTTTCAACAGTTCCTACAAAAATAAATGGCACTTGGCCCTGAAAAATGAAAAGAAAATACAAATTATAAGAAAACATTTTGTCCCATAAAGTACATCTTAAGGGGTCAGGGTAAAAATATTGTAAGTGCCTATATTGTTATAGGCACCAAAAATAGTTTTGCACTGATTGATGAATTTGCTTTTTTTGATTTGTTTGTTTGTTTGAATGGGTTTTACGCCGCTTTCAACAATTTTGCAGTTATATCGCGGCGGTCGGAGCACCTAACAATGGATTCCTGGTATTTCTTACACCTGTACTACCATTATACCCTTTCCTAGCCTCCGACTGCTATCTCATATAGGTTTACGATTATCTACCCATTGGTGAGAGACAAACGTCGGAAAGGATATTTGCCGCCACCGGGGATCGAACCCACGACTTCCAGATTGGAAGTCTTATGCCTAACCAACTGCGCTATGGTGGCGGCTTTGCTTTTTTTGAAAAGACAAACTGATTATGCCATATGAAACATAGATCACTTTTAAGAAATGTATTGAAAATGGTAGGATTAAATATTTGCAAAAGATTGTATTGTTTGGTACCAAAGCTTTTATGATGAATAGATGTTGAACACAATTGAAATCAAATTGTTTTTGGGTGATTGATACTTTTGTCATATGTTGGCAAGCCTGCTTCATCTTTTGTACATGCAGGGGTTTGGAAATTGCCTGACTTGTCCAACAAGGACTTTTCTACTTGGAAACAAGTATATTTTGCTAGGCCCCTTGTCCATGGACAAGTAAGTACAATGGCAAATCATTGAAAGGTATTGATTGGTTTTAAATGATAAAATATCCTAATTTATATATCAAAGGGTAGAAAACACTGTTTTCCAGCATTTTCTTCACTAAAAGCAATGTTTCTAAAAAAAATCATTTATTCACTTTTAAGGGGACAAGTTAATTTAGATTGAACAAGTACAGAAAATCCTTATTTCCACACCCCTAGTTCATGTACCGTTTCTTTGTTCAATGGGGTTTAATACCACTTTCAACAGATTTTCAATTATATTTCAGCACCTACAGATGACTTGCTCACATCATTTCATCCCAAAATTTTATCTCAGCCAGCAGCTTTTCATCTCACTTGATGACCAGAGTCTTTCCTTTTCATACAATTAAACTTGTTAGAAATGGCCTCTTCAGGCTCAAAAATCATTATTTGCTAATTGCTGATAAGAATTTGGTCAGGACCAAATTCACAACCACAGGATTAACAGTAAATTGAGTTACAAACTTACGTTACCAGACTCTGCTCTAGTATATCAAAGCTTTAGTGAAAGACTGTACTTAGTGTATATACATTGTATATACACTAAGCACATTCTTGCACCGAACCCTCGACGTGAAATTCATTTTTTGCCAACATGGGATCAGTATTTTTTTCAGCTATTTAAGATATATAGGATCTGTAATCTGAGATTTTATTCGAGACAAGCTGATCTTAACCCAGTATAGATTAGAAATGTTATTAGTTGAGCCTTGACAAGCCTAGTACCTTTTATATTCTAGACAAGGCTAAGATCAGCTAGTCTCAAATAAGAATCAAGTAACAATTTCTTTTTCCCCCACATTTACACTGTTTATTGTAGGGATGAGTGTATTTTTCACTGCGTTTATTGGAGTATAAAGTCAATTGCCTTAGCACATGGCAAATAACACCTACATGTTAAAGCCATGTGACAAGGAATTTGCACTTTATACTTCAATTAACGCAGAGAAAAATACTATCAACCCATATAATTGCAATCCTATTGATCTACATGTAAGACACAATTAAAGTACTCAGCCAAACAATAAAAGGTTCAAGTCTACTTTCTTCGTGTATATAGATCAATACATAAGATCTTTTTTTAGATCACATATGAAACCTGTATATTGTTATCTCGCTATCAAAGTTTGCTGGCATAAAGTTTACAAATTTGACACAACTAGATGACAAATTTGACATTTCTAGAGGTATCTATGATCAGAAATTGAGTTCTGCCCAGTACTGCTTCATTTTAAAACAAAATTGTTGTGATCCAGTGAGTTGAGAAGGTTGCAGGAAATGACTGGTTGAGGGCAGAGGAAGAGTTGCTTTCATGTTGATTAGTCTTATCAACATGAAAGCAACTATTCCTCCGCCCTCTACCAGTCATTTCCTGCAATATCGTCTTATAAACCTTCGACAGAGGAGACGTGCTTCACAACCACACCACCAGTGAATCCCACATACACTGCCAGTCGGGATCAACATCTCAGGGTAGAACAAGGACCAACCAGTCATTTTCCCTCTTTGCGAGGTTGAGAAGGTTGCCTGAGGATCTTTGTTGACTCACTGTATGCTTGTAATCAAAAATCCTTTTGAAAATATTTCAATTCTTTACTGTTCAAATAGCGATGAAGGGTTATGAAAGGTTAATGAGGGATTTTTGATTTCCTACAACACGGGACTTGCAGATTGAAGGGCTATGGTTTCCCGAAATACCTTTTGCATTTTATACAGAAATAAAGTGCCATGGATTAACCCAATGATGCAATTTAAACCAATTAAAATGCTAGATTGGATTGCAATTATGTACATTTAAGCCTATTTTTGATGACCGAAATAGCGCCAAAACCTGCATTATATGACATTGTGATGACGTCACTTAGAATGTGATCTTACACATCATTCGGAACATCACTCGGCCATTTCCGTACACTACAACAGACCTCGGATGTATGTAAGGTGGATGGGTATGTAACAAAATTGTGCATTTTGTTAGGCGGATACAGTGTTAGAAAAACTAGCACTGCAGATTTATATCTTTCACAGTAAATAACGGCTGCAAAATCTTAATTTTTGAGAATGACGAATCATTCTCGAAAATTAAGATTTTTTCAGCCGTTATTTAAGAATCTAATGATATTTTTATTAGGATTCAATGGTTTCACGTCAGTGACTTAAATGAGTATCTTTGGTGACGTCGAATGTTTTCACTCAAAGTTTAGAGGGCTAACACCATTTTAACTGACGTCATCAAGTTTTTCCAAGGTTTTCCCGTAAGTTTTAAAAATAGTCTGTCTATGTACATCCTAGGTTGATCGTGAGATTGGCAGAGTGGTGTTCCGAATGCTTACACATGTGTAAGACAAGGATATCACTGATGTCTTTTCGCTATAGAAGACAAGGAGAGCTATGTGAGAAATATATAATACGTACTTAGTGTATTATATGAAAAAAAAAAATCTAACTAGGTTGGGAGAATTGATCATTGTCGAGGCTCTGCTGAGACAATTATCAATTCTCACAACCGAGTTTGATATTTTTTCATACAATACACTTAGTATGTATTATATTTATCTTATAACCTATATTTGTCTTGTTTTCGTCAGTGTTTCTAACTGAAATGCAAGTTTCTAAAAATAACTAACAATATATCACTGTTCTAAAAATAACTATATGATATCATAAAAAATATCATACGGGATGTTATCATACAGATATTTGTATAGTTATAAGATAAAAAGAGTTCTCAAAGGAAAGGTCCAAATTGACAACTTCTGTTCTCTCAACCTTGAATATCTCCATTATTAAGATAAAATCTGCTTTTTATAACTTGGAAAAAGGCAAATGAATTTAGTGAATGATCTTAGACAAGCTTAATTATTTGACAATATAAAGACAATAAAGATACAATAACATTGAAGTACTAACAAGTCTTGGAAATAAATTTCAAATTTATAAAATCTTTGATGACCTTAATATATAGAGTTTTTCTGAAGTACTTTCAAGTAAAAAAGTTTTTGAAAGAAGGCAATATTTAGGGTTCTGTTTCTTTTCTTCTAGTTTATTCAAGCAAAACCCATTGCATTCTAGAGGGAAAAATTTCACACAGATTCTAAATATGGATTATTTTCTAAAAGCATGCAAACACTTAACCCTGATCATGCCGAATAAAAACCCTAGCAAAATTGTGAATAAGTTTTTCTTTTGAAAATATGTTTTTAACTTTTCTGGTTTATAAAAGAAAACAGGTAGTATGTACTAAGATCAGACTACTGATATGTTAGAAAGCCAAGACAGAAATATTCTTGGAAAAGCATGACAGAGTTAATGGAGACAGCTTCTAGTATCAAGATCAAGCACATCTATTTATAAAATCTACTTCTATTGATTTTTTTAATTTGACAAATTTTCCAAGACTGGTTCCCCCATTACATGTTTCCCTGCTTACACTAGACTGGTTAGGGCCGTAATTAGAAGCATCCATTCCACCCCTGGCAGCAATACCCACCTCTTCCCGTGGGACATCACGTTCATTATCGCCCTCGATCTTGACACGGACGACACCTGACTTGTCGACTATATCTTGTATATTTTTGCCATTCTTTCCTATTATTTTAGCTGAAATACATTGGTATACTTTAGTAGATTTGTTGACGACAATTTTAACTGTTTCATAAGTTTGTCAAGTTAAAAATCATATCACAAACCAATAGCCACAGAGCCACAAGCCAATTCTTGTAGCTATCCAAGCCATAAGGCTGTCTATTTTGCCTTGATCCCTTAAGACTTCACCGGTAAAAACTCACCTTAAATCAATTGGGTATGAAAGTGACATTCTCAAATATTTCAGCTGTGTCTGAAGGGTTGACATCGAGCAGCATGGACAAGAACACCATGCATAGAAAAATTTCCTTCTTGTCTAGAGACCGTTTGAGTCAATTTATATCAACAGAGCTCAAAGATTATGCGACTTAAACTGTAGACCACCTGTAGATCTTTTTAACTTTCCAATGGTTTTTTGTTTGGACTTTGAAATATCCTCTGGATTAAGTAACACAAAGTATTTGATAAATATGCATCCTTGTGGATCATCTTCACAAAAGGATTGAAGACTGTTCAAAAACAGTCTTCAACCCTTTTGTGAAATTGATCCACAAGGGTTGCTAAGGACTGGTTATTGGAACTTACAACTGAATTACAAACTGAGTCATCATAAAGTAGTGTAGCCTCTAATTAAAGCCCATCCCTTTCTTATAGAAATGCAATGTTTCTAATAGAACCCTGTGGTTCTATAAGAGCTTTTACAGTATTTGCAAGTCACAGATTCACAAACCCTGTGTCCCTTACAACTCTGAAACAAAGGACACTATGATTACATGTCTGATGCAATACAAATTTTACGATGGTCACGGCCACCTATCAAACTGAACAGACTATCGATACTTACCTACTAGTTCTCTAGGCACCTGAAAAGTCTGTTCTGCATATTCAAGCATAGCTCTAGCTTTCTTAACAGCTTCTTCATTCTGAAAATAAACATCAAATTATTAAGTACTTAAATCTAAATCTATACTGGTACTAGATCGATTCTCGCGGAGTACCAGTTCTCGCCAACCACCCTGGTTCACAGTAAATACAGTAAGGATAACCTTCTAAATAACAAGTTACTTAGAAAAAAACTTCTTCTTTTCAGAGAATAATTTGTTGTAAATGAATATTGTATCTTTACTGTGGAAATGGTCAGTTGGCGAGACCTGGTATGCGGCGAGAATTGTTCCCAACCAGTAGCCGTTTTCAACTGTGTCATGCTTCTTGTATTTTTATACCAAATGGACTTTTACTAATGTTTTAATGGGTGAAAAAAGTAATGTACATGTATTTAATTGTAGGCCCTACATGCTTACATCCAAATCATTAGCCGTTTTCAATCAATGTGTCAAGCTTATTGTATATTTTTACCGTATGCACACCTAGCCAGGCCAATTAGATTATATTGTAATGTATAAGTTCTCATCTCTCCATTTACTTTAAATGTACATGTACTTTCATCAAACTGTTCTTCCATCATATGTCTAGCTTGTTGTTTATTTGTATCATGTGTACCAAAAGCTAGGGTAATGGGTTACTACTTACCTCTCCATCCATGTACTTTAAATGTACAAGTACTTTTGACTAACTCTATGGCTGTAATTCCATCAATATGTCTAGCCTGTTGTATATTTGTACCATGTGTACCAATAGCTTGGAATATGGATAAATACTTACCTCTCCATGTACTTTAAATGTACAAGTACTTTCATCCAACTCTATGGCAGTTATTCCATCAATATGTCGGGCCTGTTGTATATTTGTACCATGTGTACCAATAGCTAGACCCATCAAACTTTCTTCCACACTAAACTCTTCAGTACAACCTGATTTGACTTTGGAACTCTGGAAAATACGGAAATTCTTATGTTAAAGAGTTTAGAATTTAGTTTGAAGGCACAAGACAAAGTTTCAAAAGATAATTTGTGATTTTTGCCATTTTTTGTACAATCCTCAGACATTCATCAGTTTTACCCATCTAGTGCAACCCTTATCATGCTTAACCTGGAGTAAGGTGCTGTCTGATCTTTGTCTATGACCCTTTTTTTTGGAAAAAAAAAAAACAAACTTAAAAACTAATTTCAAAATGTATACCAACTTCATGAAGTGCACCCAATGCTTTGAGCACTTTAATTTTGTAGTAATTTTGCCAAGATTTTTTACTCAGCATGACAAGGGTTAAATATACAGCTTACTTACAGGTTTTACAATTTTACAAGAAACTCTTTAGGTTGAGCAAAACATATTTTAAAAAAACTTTCTTTTTCAGACCTTTAAGTGATTGTATCAAATTAAGTAAGTTTACTATACCACAGTCACAGTGACTGAATATTTAAAACTTGACAAAACTATTATTTAAAAAGAGTAATTACTGGGCAGTAAATAATCTATATGTAATATTTATGGTTCATTTCTGACAATATAATCAAAATAACCTATGCCGAGCAACAGCGGTGCGCAAGAATATATGTATTAATTGTCTGAATATTAACTATAACTGTTCTACAAATCGACTTAATTTTTCATCCCATATCTCTAGCACTAGTGCGTTGTGATTCAATCAATGATGTCAGTCAATTTTGTTGTGTCATACAATCTTCAATGAAAACACCATAACCATAAAGAGGAGGTGCGAATTTAATCACTATCATAAAAATTTCACCATTTGCGATATGGTCTCAATAGATAAGTTACCCTATAGTCGCATTTGGCCAATAGAACCTTGTGTTGGTTGTAGCTGCATTTTGTGGATTTTATATTCCATATATTTAGCAAGCTATTCACAGACGATATACCTATCGTTCCTAAGGGTTTTAACTGTCAGAAATTGCGAGTTTAATTGAAAATTCACCCTGGCCAACAATTCATTACTGAGGAAACTCAAAATAAGCCTGCCCTGCCCTGCTTATATTTATGGTCAAATCAAAATTTTGTGAACAATTTTTGAAAAAGAGTTACACATGGAACATTCTGATAAAGTTTCATTGAAATCTGCCCAGTGGTTCAGGATGAGATTTCATTCAAAGATTTCGGGCACAAAATAAGCCACGCCCATATTTATGGGCCAATCAAAATTTTGAACAAGTTTTGAAAAGGGTCTCAAAAGGAACATTCTGGTAAAATTTCATTAAATCAGCCATGTGGTTCAGGAGATGTCACTCAAAGATTTCAGGCTCAAAATAAGCCCCGCCCTGCCACGCCCATATTTAAGGGCCAATCAAAATTTTGCAAATAATTTTGAAAAGGGTCATCCAAGGAATAATCTAGTAAAGTTTCATTAAAATCAACCAAGTGGTTCAGGAGAAGAAGAAGTAAGTGGTTCAGGAGAAGAAGAAGTTTTTAAGATTGTTGACGACAGACGACACACAACAGACACAAGATGATCCTAAAAGCTCCCCTTGAGCATATTGTGCTCAGGTGAGTTAATAAGCAAAGTGTATGGGATGGTTTGTGGACTGCAGAATAATAAATTCTAAAGTATTCAGATTAAAACAAGAAGTTAGATCACTTCAATTCTGCCCTCTTTTTAAGATGTTTGGATTGTTGAAAACACAACAGAAATGGTTCATTCAATAGAGACCGTTCGCCAGACAAGATATGACATCACTGTCTGGTTTGTTCAAAATTCCATGCCCATAATGACAAAGTCACATAGCACACTTATTTGAGCTGTTTAATATATTTTTGAATTTCAAATGAAATTACGGTCTTTCATTGGCTGAAAAATTAGGGTGATCGGTAAAAATGAAATATGGTACCTGCATATTAATTTTCATATAAATGCTTTTAATAAAAACAGCAGAGCAAAAAATACCTTAAATTTGTGGATTTCATTAAAATGAACACTCTCAAAAAGTTGAGCACTTTAGCTTCAAAACTCTTCTTACTAGCTTATGGCTACAGAATGTAGACTCAAGACTTTATAACTCAAACATAACTCTACCCAAGACTTTTTTTTAAGTTTACATATTACCAGATGAGAAAATATGTCAAAGTTGAGATTTTATCACTTGGCAGATACCAATTTAAAATGTATTTAATTTGAAAAATAATATCTATATCTTTGGAAGGAAATCATGTGAGAAAAGGAAATCAGAGCCACTTGAGTGTCTGATTTGCTCCACAGACCTGACTCCAATAATATGGTTAGATGAGAATTTAAGTAACTCAAGTGCCTTTCCTCCTTCCTAAAAGAATGACATGTCACATGCTGAAAAATTTCTGCAAAGAAATATTCAATAGCAATGAATAATATAAAGAAATTGACCTAGGCCTGTTAAATACACAATTCTATATATATTTTTCATCCAATCACAATAATTTGTGCAGTCTGTAGGGATACGTTTAGCTAAAGAAATCATGAGCAAAAATATCTCATCTAGCCCAATCTGATGAGAAATATAAGAATTTGTAGGGAGATATTTAACCAAATCCTTATATATTACATTTTGCTTTTAAAATGTTATCTCATTTAGGCCAGTTTCAATGAGATTTCTGGCAGAAAAATAGGAGAATCTCTCAAAATCTCAGCCCAAAACAGACCCTGAGTCTGATATAGGGTTATCAAAGGAACAGTAAAATTTCGTTGATATCGATTGATCTGATTTTGAGAAAATGAATTTCAAAGATTCTTCTATATAACTTATTGAGAAATGAACTCTGCCCATAAAAGACATTTTTCATTTAATCACAATATTTTTTTAGTCTAATAAAGGGTTACCCAAGGATAACTTATGTGAAATTTGGTTGATATTCATTCATCAGGATTTGAGAAAATGATTTTCGAAGTTTCCACTATATATCATATAGAGAAATGAACTCTGCCCATCTAAGACATAATTTTCATCTGATCACAATGATGTTTTGTTGACTGATAAAAGGTCACCCAAGGATCGATCATTCAGTGAAATTTGGTTGATAACCATCAGTTACATTCTGAGAAAAGTCACATACAGTGGTCTCGCGTTAGCTCGAGAGGGCGAAATCTCGAATTCATGCGAAAGCTCGAGCTCGCCTTCCAGTCCCGATGCGTCTTTCTCTATTTTCTTGTCTGTTATTACTGCACTTACTCGAACGCGCGATTGCTTGATCGCTCGAACAGCAATCTCAGTCCCGTAGTCAAATTTTACTGCATTCTCTCAAGCAAAGGGGTTCGCACCTATCTGACATCTATTGTTCTGCATCAAAATTTATGACAGTGCGTATTTGTTATTTCATCCCATCGTAAGAATATCTTCGGGCCTTTTCATAGGGTCTCACCGAGGCAGACGACTTGTTTTCGCACCTTTTTGTATGCCACACTTATTCAATTTTAGGGTGTAAATGACGGGTATTTAATGATCAGAAAATAATCAAGAGACTTTAAAACAATCATAAGTTAAATGTACATTTTTTTCGAATAAATGATCATAATCATTTTTAAAAGCCTATCATCCTCGTGAGTAATTCAGCAAATTATTTATTTTTGTAACGAAATTTATTGACGATTGCCCACAGAAACATCATAACCGTTTTTTTAGCTGTGGTTTCAATGTTTCGAACGCCAATCGACAGTGCCCGGTACCAAAACGTGTTTAATGAAAAAATGCGTCTTTTTTTATTGTCTTGAATCCCGCTTCACTTTTTATTTTGTTATCTGCTGAACGAAACTTTTTGATAAATTCGAGAAAAATATAAAAAGTTTGTTAACTTCTTTCTCTGGTAAAAGATGCCATTTAGGAAACACCCTTACAGTTTAATTATATTAGGTACAGAGGAAGATAGCTCTTAGGAAAACATTATGAGAATAGAAGGAATTGCTTGCAACCTGGCCTTTCTTCTGACTGATAAAAGGTCTAAAAATTTGTCATTCAGCAACGATAGCTACAAAGATATTAAAAGGAAGAAATTATAAGCTTGTTATGGTGCATCTCATTAAAATTGCCAAATCTAACATTTTGTCATTTCAATGGCCTATGTACTGAGAACAGACACTACTAACATTGACGCCTACGCTTTCATCGATTTTTGTACACTTTTCTCTTTTGAACCCTTACGATTTGAACAAATTAAATCGCCTGATTTTACAAAACATTTAAAATAAGAGTAATATATTTCGTAAAACTATTCCTCGAGGAGTACTTTATATAGGTACTGCATATTTTGAAGGCAGACTATGCAAAGGTAGGTTTGAAAAGAAGTGAAACGTCTTCATAGATGATAATTTTGCTTACTGGCATTAACTCGAATCATGCGATGACTCGAGCAAAATGGTCGGTCCCGTGTGTGTTCGAGTCATCGCGAGACCACTGTATTACCATAAATGCTAATTAACCACCCAATTAACCAAAAGCCTTGTTTTTAATTGGATCCAAAAACCTTGAACAACTTTAAACAAGAGGACCCTGAGGGCTCTAAATTGCTCACCTGATATTTCAAGTAAATTATCATTAAGACTCCATTTCCTATGCTATGGCATGAACCTTCCCATTTTCAACAGAGTTCATTCTTGTGACCCGGCAAACATTTTGATCAAGTTTCATGAAGATTGGACTATATTTGTGGCGTTTGGAGCTCTTACGAGAAAATTGTCATTAAGGCCCCTTTTCCCATGATATGGCATGTATACTTCCCATTTTCAAATGAGTTCATCCTCATGACATAACAAGCATTCTGACAAAGTTTCATGATGATTGGACCATATTTGTGGCTTCTAGAGAGAAAACAAAAAAATTGTCATTAAGATGCCTTTTCCTGTGATATGGCACAGATCCTTCCCATTTTCAATAGACTTCATCCTCATGACCTAACAAACTTTCTTACCAAGTTTCAAGAAGATTGGACCATATTTGTGGCTTCTAGAGTGTAAACAAGAAATTTGTCATTAAGGCCCCTTTTCCCGTGATATGGCACGGATCCTTTCCATTTGAGCAATTTTTATAAGGGACCACCAAAGGAATATTTCTGCCAAGTTTGGTTGATTTTGACCGATAAGTTTAGAAGTAGATGTCGTTTAAAGATATTGTTGACAAAATTGTCATTAAGGCGGCTTTTTCCGTGATATGGCATGGATCCTTCCCATTTTCAATAGACTCCATCCTCATGACCTAACAAACATTCTGACCAAGTTTCATGAAGATTGGACCGTATTTGTGGCTTCTAGAGTGAAACAAGAAATTTGTCATTAAGGCCCCTTTTCCCCGTGATATGGCATGGATCCTTTCTATTTGAGCAATTTTCATAAGGGACCACCCAAGGAATATTTCTGCCAAGTTTGGTTGATTTTAACCCATAAGTTTAAGAGGAGATGTCGTTTAAAGATATTGTTGACAAAATTGTCATTAAGGCGGCTTTTTCTGTGAAATGGCACGGATCCTTCCCATTTTCAATAGACTTCATCCTCATGACCTAACAAACATTCTGACCAAGTTTCATGAAGATTGGACCATATCTGTGGCTTCTAGAGTGAAAACAAGAAATTTGTCATTAAGGCCCCTTTTCCCCGTGATATGGCACGGATCCTTTCCATTTGAGCAATTTTCATAAGGGACCACCCAAGGAATATTTCTGCCAAGTTTGGTTGATTTTAACCTATAAGTTTAGGAGGAGATGTCGTTTAAAGAAATTGTTGACAAAATTGTCATTAAGGCGGCTTTTTCTGTGAAATGGCACGGATCCTTCCCATTTTCAATAGACTTCATCCTCATGACCTAACAAACATTCTGACCAAGTTTCATGAAGATTGGACCATATTTGTGGCTTCTAGAGTGAAACAAGAAATTTGTCATTAAGGCCCCTTTTCCCCGTGATATGGCATGGATCCTTTCTATTTGAGCAATTTTCATAAGGGACCACCCAAGGAATATTTCTGCCAAGTTTGGTTGATTTTAACCGATAAGTTTAAGAGGAGATGTCGTTTAAAGATATTGTTGACAAAATTGTCATTAAGGTGGCTTTTTCTGTGAAATGGCACGGATCCTTCCCATTTTCAATAGACTTCATCCTCATGACCTAACAAACATTCTGACCAAGTTTCATGAAGATTGGACCATATTTGTGGCTTCTAGAGTGAAAACAAGAAATTTGTCATTAAGGCCCCTTTTCCCATGATATGGCACGGATCCTTTCCATTTGAGCAATTTTCATAAGGGACCACCCAAGGAATATTTCTGCCAAGTTTGGTTGATTTTAACCTATAAGTTTAGGAGGAGATGTCGTTTAAAGAAATTGTTGACAAAATTGTCATTAAGGCGGCTTTTTCTGTGAAATGGCACGGATCCTTCCCATTTTCAATAGGCTACATCCTCATGACCTAACAAACATTCTGACCAAGTTTCATGAAGATTGGACCATACTTGTGGCTTCTAGAGTGAAAACAAGAAATTTGTCATTAAGGCCCCTTTTCCCGTGATATGGCACGGATCCTTTCCATTTGAGCAATTTTCATAAGGGACCACCCAAGGAATATTTCTGCCAAGTTTGGTTGATTTTGAGCCATAAGTTTAGGAGGAGATGTCGTTTAAAGAAAAAGTTGACGCCTTGACGGACAGATGGACAGATGGTCAGACTGACAGACGGACGCCGGACAACGATCGATCACAATAGCTCCCTTGAGCACTTTGTGCTCAGGTGAGCTAAAAAGAGAGTCATCCAAGGATCATTCCTGTGAAGTTTAAATAAAATTCATTTAGTTTCTGAGAAGAAGATTTTTAAAGAAAAATATTACAACGGGACGCACAACAGACCCAGTGCCATGACAATAGCCTCAGTGGCCTTCTGCCATTGGAGCTAAAATATTACTTAACTATTCCAAGAATGTTTTTTTAAAAAATCAAAATTATATTTTTCTTCAGTATGTAAAGATGTAGGATTGTGTTTTGAAGGCTTTTAATGATAAAATAAACAGAGATGGCATAATATGTTATTTGCATAATCTTTATAGCATTAATAGCATTAGCAAATGATAAACTAGATAAATGGTGAGAAAAAGCTTGAAATATGTGACATGTCACACAAAAAAGAACCATCTGAAACTCCCAAAAATGTTTTTAAAAGGATTGGTTCCAGGAGAGGTCAACTGGAGGATGCATTGGGAAAAAATAATTTGGTAAAGTAGAATGATCATCCTTGATTCAGAAATTCAGCCAGGTGCAATAAATTTTGACCCCAGTATGCTTACTCTATCCACTTAGTCTGATTAGTGTTGAAAATTTATGATCTTCAAAGATGGTTTCTTTTTTGCCTGATGGGTCACAAATGCACTGACACTTTCAGTTCCAAAAGAAGTCAAGGCTGAACAAGCAGAGTACAGAAATACTTCCTCAGAGAGAGTTCAGCGTAAGGAGTTTCAAAATCATATGGAGAAATGAAACTTGTGGTCGGATTTTTCTGTATCAAACAACATATTTTGTCATAATTCTATGAGGGGAAGCTGCAAATAAGCTTTCAATTTTTTGGTATGTACATCCACAGCCTCTCTATTAATAAATTTTGAAATACAGTAAAACCCCTCTATATAAAAATAAACAAGAGCTGTCACTGTAAGATGACAATGCCCCCGACACCGCTTTGATTTTAAATTATGGCCAATCTATGTTGAAGGTCAAGGTCATCCAGGGGTCAAGGTCACCAAAGTATGTGCCTACAGAAAGGTAATGTACCAAGGAATGTTGTGGTAAAGTATGATGCGAATATGTTAAGTAATAAGGAAGTTATGGCCAATGTTAAAGTTTTTGGACGGAATGACGGACGGACAGACGGACGGACGGACAAGTCAAATTTATGATGCCTCCCTATCGGGGGGCATAAAAAAACTGTTGATGATGCATTCATACCCAATAAGGGTCCTACTTACTTAGCATGAAATTTGGATGGTTGATCCGGAGGTGTGAAGTTACTGGTCTTTTTAACAAGGTTTGTAATAGTGCATTATACAGTGTTTGTACTGAAATCAGAGGTCGTAATTTGGAATTGTGGGGTGCTCACATTAGAGGGGTTTGTGACCATTGAAATAAAAAACAAATACTTCCATTCTGTCGAAAATTGTTTGTAAAAGCGGGGTTCCCGTATTTCCGGGGTGGTGGGAATGAGGGGTTTTACTGTATGTGATAAGGCAAGTGAACATAACCACCAAACAATTGTTACTTTTCCAAGCATTGAAATTCATTTGATAAATATACATATACTGGTATAAAATAAGTTGTACTGTTGTGTTTTTTGTTGTTATGGGTTTTTTGTTTTCTTTGGCTATTCATTAAAGATCAAATGAAAAGCTATTTTTCGAACAGGAACTAAATATATATTTCAATCAGTTTAATTGAAATAAAAAGGTATAAAAAATCCGTGTCGAAAAACACACACCCAAAGGGACAATATTTACAAAAGAACGACCGTGATTTATTGGAAATTTTCACCTGGCCGAAAACGGATTTTCGCACTTGCGCACAGGATGTGACGTCATTGTAGGCATTCCTCTCGAAGGTAAACAAGGGGAACGCTTGTTACTATCACAGCTATCGAACAACAACACGAAGGTTCGATATTGTTATACGGCTATCAACTTGTGCAGCCAGAACAGTTTAAACCTTAGCAAGCGGACACTACAGATATTTTTACTTTAAACCCTAAACCTGAGATATCTAGTCACGAGTCTAACAACAAGGTCCGGATAAACGTAAATCGGAAACTATGGCATGGTTAGAGTGTTTTCACGGCGTTGTAACGATGTAATCTTGTTAAAATTAAACATTGTTCTCTCACAAATTAAAAGACTGTTCACTTCGTAAATTTGGTAAAAACTTCGGAAGGAAATCCAATTTGATCTTATTGAGAGTAATATTTCACAGTGACCAATCATTTAGCATCACCTTTTGTTTATTATACAGATATATATAAAAAAAAACATAAAAAAGGCTTGACATAACACATTTGATTGTTGGTCAAAACCATATTACTACAAAGTCAATTAAATATATTGTGCAAAATTAAATCAAGACATTGAATAAAACCCTACCACAACAGGGCTTTGACAATTAAATGGTATGAAATTCCTTCAAACTGTAATTATATCTCGGTACAAATTTCCTTTTCCACGATTTTTCCATTTTCTTTAATCCACAAATGTTCACCAATGTTTTCACTTTATTTGAATTTGTCAAAAATATAACAAATGAATATCATGAACAAATAATTAGAAAAATAAATTCAATTAAACACAAATTTGATGGTATTCCGTTGTCGATTGAAGGTTGTGTCTAGATATATCACCGGTTGAAAATTAGTCTTTTGCGGCATGTCAGTTGAATCATTGAAGGATAAAATATGTGTTTAATTAAGTCATAAAGTTTTATAAATTACATGTAGCTGGGTGGTTTTGTTTATTGGAAGCATTGTGACATCTTGCAGATTACACAACAGCGCACATGACAAAATTAATGATTTACCGAAGGTAACCCTTTCTGCGTGTGCTAGTCTGTGTACCGATAATTCTTCTAATATGCCAATTATTTTCAAAAACATTTATCAAATTTATACACTTTTTTTTCTATTTCGGCACACAAAACATTTCTATATATTATTATGGTCACCATTTCAAGCTGTAATAAGAGTTAAGCGGATTCAATATCATTTACACCAAGAAAATTTCTTCTCTTTTTTTTCTACAAAAAAGTTTTCACAATATTGTAAATATCGAAAAACAATTTAAATGTTGTGTTTTATGTCTTATATCAATAAAAAAGATATAAAGCGAGAAAAACACACTAAAAGAGGGAGAGGAAAAGAGAGGCGGACAGACAGACAGAATGCGCAAAACCAGAGAGAATGTCCTAATAAAAATGTTGACGGGTGATCAAAATTTGCGTTGATTCGATAATTTATCAATCATCAACGATAATGTTCAACGAATAATATATTACTTATTACGCTTGTGCGTACTGCGTGTCATGTTTTTACGCCCTTTACAAAATTATAACAGAGGCAGATTTCTTCCCGGCTTTCGTCCTGTTCAAGTTTATACGTTAACTTCGAACTCAAGAAATACTTTCTCAGAGCAAAATTTCGAAGAAACTATTCATTAAGCTTCAGCTTCATTATATGTGACCCGTCACGCGAAAGGGGAACTCCATAAAATTAAAATAATTCTGTGATGAGGTTGGTTCAAGTACAGGTCAGTCAGAGGTCGCATAAAAAATCTTTCAATGGAAGGAACAAATAGCTAAATTATTATTGTAAAAGAAAATCATCAAAGTTGGACATTTTTCGAACCTTCTCGGTTCGCAATCTGAGTAGGGGCGACTCTTTACGCACTAGCCTTACGTTCTTTGGTGAAGAATTTAGAATTTGGTACTGAAACTTTTGTTTTAGCTGATCAGAAGCTGCTCAACAAGCCTTTTTCGTAATCGAAAATATTGGGTACATTTTCATAATTCAATAATATAGTTTTAAACTGTAAGTGCGATATTTTGGTTTTACAACGAAAAAAATGTTCCCATCATTGAACACCAAAATAAGTTATTTTACTAATTACAGCAGTTATGACATCTGTTTACACATTGGTTTATTGACGGGGCGTGTTTTTCCAATGTGAACATGATAATAATTGACACTTGACAGAATTTTACCCAATCAGTTCACCGGAAATTTCAAAAGGCGTTTAATTGGTTCATTACCTTTTGACGGGGCGTGGTTATCGGACAATTCATGCGCAAGAAAAACCAATCGGTACACCGAAAGATATTTCTATGTCTTTGTGTATAGCAAATGTTTCGGGTCCCGATTCTTTTCAATTAGGATAATTAATACTATTAATAATGCTACATCCAGACATTTATAATGAATAAGACCCTTGCATCATGCCGCAACATCTTACAGACAATCGTTTTTACGACAAATTTGTGAAAAATCTGTGATAGGTTGAACGAAATTCTGTAATTTTATATGATCTGCTTATTCCGTCGATACATTCATAACTGCAATGACGTCACAGGTCAGTTTCAATAGCGGGCAACAGGTGTGATAAGAGAAAATCGTCGATTTTACCATTATCGTATATATTATTTTCATTTTGAATATCTCATCAGATTAGTTTAATACATCTCTTTGTATTTATGTAAGGTCAAAAGAGCTTTTCATTTGACCTTTAACAATTAGGTCACAAATGGCACAGCAAAGACATGATTGATTTGAAATAGGGCTTTTGTAGAGACTGAAAGTACTACATGCATAACAGTGTTAACCCTTGTCAAGTTGAACATGGAATATCGCAGGGGGTATAGATAAAGATTTGTGCAGTCTAATCTTAGTCTTTACCTCCTGATCAAACAGATTTTCTATTTCAACCTGAAAAGTTTCGAAATTGTAATTACAAAACTTAATTCTGACTCACAATTAGTGCATCAAGTGTTTTAAGCACTTTGATCTGAAGGTTATTTTGCTAAGGTTTTAATTCAGCATGACAAGGGTTAACTATTAAAGAATGCCAACCCAAACTATATAGCACCCATACCAACCTCATTCAGCACCTAAACACCCAGTGAATAAAATAAAAACATGCACATGCTAAAGGTTCTTAACCGACAATCATCAAGTTTTTTTTCAATTTTTGAAACTTTCTCTTGCCGTTCATCCTGCTGTTCACAAAGCTTTGGCTGACAGCATTGACTAAGATCAGCCTCCACAGATGTGTAGTCTGATCTTAGCCTTCACTGCCTGCTCTCTTCTTAGTTGATTTTGGGGAAAAATGAGTCAGGATGGTTAAAATGTTCCCAAATTATATTTAAATTCAGTAAGTTAAGGGTAAATAAACTCCACATTAACCCATATCATGCTGAACAAGAGGTCCATGATGGCCTGCACCATTACAGGTTCATTTTTCAACAAACAAATCTGAGCTCTTTATGCCTATTGAGCTATTTCCAGGTTCTCTTACCCCTTAAAACGATATAAAGTATTTATGTCCAATTGTTGAATTTCCAGGCCCTCTTGTTAAATGAACAGATGTCAGTTTTCTTATGTCCAGTTTAGCATTTTCTAGGCTTTTTGTGCATTCAACAACTGTTTATACCAGATATAAACTGGACTATTTTACAAGACCCAACTGTTTATTGAATAAATCTCGAATTCCTAATGTCCAATGAACAATTTTTGATGCTCTTTTGTTCATTAAATAAGTGTCCAGTCCCTTATGCTCTTTAGGTCACTTATGTCCACTGACCTAGCTCTTTATTCCATTTTTTGTAATGATTAGTCTGTAATGTCCACTGAACCATTTTCCAGGTCCTCTTGCCCATCAATGATGGGCACAAATACCATGTCCCTTTTGTCAAGCACTCTTGTTCATTGAACAAATGTCAAGCCCATGTTGTCTGCCAGACCATTATCCAGGCCCTCTTGTCAAAAGAAACAAGATGTGTTTGTGAAATGCAAATGCCCACGTAACAGCATTTTTTTCAGAATGTTGACCTTGACAGATGACAATGACTTTTAAGCATGACCTTGATACCTACAGATGTACATCACAGATCTTCCATCATGTCAATTATGAGAAAGGGTATCTATAATACCCTTGAATAAACTGAACAATGAAAGTTTTGGGTTATGTTTTAAGAAGTTGACCTTGACAGATGACCTTGACCTTGTCACATGACCTTGACTTTAGAATCATCAGATAGAATCATTGAGATCTATCAACATGCAAAATATTAGCCTTGTATCTTGAAGAGGCTTGAAGGTACTGGCAATGTTAATTTTTTTGGTTAAGTTTTGGGTTTATTTGACCTCTACAGATGGACCTTGATATTGTCACATAACCTTGACTTTGGAACAAGCAGATGCAGATCATTGAGATCTATCATCATGCCAAATAAGGGCCTTGTATCTTGAATAGAATTGAAGACATCGTCAAAGTTTAATTTTTTGGTAAAGTTTTAGAGTTACTAGACTTTGACTGATGACCTTGACCTTGTCACATGACCTTGACTTTGGTACAAGCAGATGTGGATAATTGAGATTTATCATTATGCGGAATATGAGCCTTGTATCTTGAATAGGCTTGAAGATATATGCAATGTTAAGTTTTTTGGTTAACTTTTGCAGACAGACAGACTGACAACAGTAAAACAGTTTGCCCCGATCTTTTGATACAGGGGCATAAAAATGTTGAGTCCTTTATGTCCAACAACATTTTCCAGGTAAAATTGTCAATAGGACAAATCTTGAGTCTACTCAGTCCACTTAAACCATTTAAAGGCCCTCTTTTCAAACAAGCAAATGTTCAGTCCCTTGAGTGCATTGAACAAATCTCAAGTCTCTTTTGTCCACTCAACCATTTTCGAGGCTATCTTGTTCAATTGTCTTGGCCTTATTGTCCTTTGTTCAAATGACAAAGAGACAAATGCTCAGGAACTAATACCCATTTTACAAATGTCCAACCCTGGTGTCCATCTAATAAATGTCCAGGTTCTTTCGTCAATCGGTCAAGTTTCAAAGTGTTCAAACCTCTGTTTCTTTAAGACTAGTGTCCTTTCCTGTATTTTTCTGTAGGCCCTCATTACCATTGGACAAGTGTCCATTGTTGAAGTATCAAGGCTAAACAAGTGACCAGATCATAAATACAATTAAATCATCCTGTGACAGTTAAGTTTGCAAGGAACCATCCTTATGACTCTACAATCAGTCTGTGAAAGTTTTAAGTAAATCAGCCTTTGGTCAGTAGAGCCAATAAAACCATGGAAATATTGTTAACCCCTAATTAGTGATTTATAGATTTTTTAGAGGTAATGTGGTTATAGTTACCAAACTTTGTTATCTTTGTTCAGTTTTGGTATGAAAGTTTCTTCCTTTGATCTTACCAATATGTTTTGCCAATTTTTTGTCAGATCAAGGTGGCTTGAGCTCCTAAATATGGATTCCTGGTATTTCTCTGATATTGCTACAATAACATCCTTCACTAGCCTTTAATTTCTATGCTACCTAGGTTCAGGATTATCAACCCATAGGATTGAAACACAAATCAGAAAGGATGGGTGCTGCCATCGGGAATTGAACCTTGGTTTATCATTATCCAATCATAAAGAATGTTGTATTGTATTATTAATTTTATAAACAACCAACAGATAATCCACAAATTTGAGGATTTTAGTTGCAAAACAGTATAATCTTTGTTTTTTTCATTTCTTTGTTTTGCATGTGACTCCCTTTGATTTTAGCAAATAGTTTTGACAAACTGGCTAATGGAGGTTTCTTACAAATATTCCTAATATACCAGAGGCTAAAAAAACCCCAATCAATTACTGCATTTTAAGGCCAGACACTGCCAGATCAAATATAATGTAAGGAAATTCACAACAAGAAAAAAAGCTCAGATAACTATTCTAAAGACAAGGTGTAATACTTGACTAAATGAACCATCATGCAGGTATATTATAATTCACAGAGGTACATATAAGAGGGAAAAAGCCAGTCTAAAATCTTTATTTCTCAAAGAAACCCTATGTTGTGGTTATCATTTGAATTGAGGCGATTCAAATGAGTACCAAATTTTTATGTTTTTTTTTTCAATTGTTTTAATTCGAAATAGTTTGATTCAAAATCATAAATACTTCCTCCCTATCTGTAGCTCGAATTACAGATAAAGACATGAACTGATATAATATTGAAACTCAAAAATTTGCTTAATCCTTTACCAATGAGTGTTAAAACTTATTTTCAAAATCTAAGTCTATCAGTTCACTGTTTTAAGATGGAAACAATAATAATATTCTGCTCCTGGTAAACTCTACAGGTGATTTCATCTAGAATACCAGAATATTATTGTTTGGTAAATAGAAACTCAAAATCTTATTTGGTTTACAAATAATTCAGAATCATACCCCAAAAACTTAAGTGTGGTTTTGATGCGCTGGGTGAAAAATTGTGAACAATTTATGTGATTGTGAAACACAAATTCCCTCGAACATAAAGTTTTTCAAGACAGATAGCCTTGACCTTGTCACATGACCATGACATTGGTATTGCCAGATGCGCATTGAGATATATTGTTATACAAAATTTGAGCATTTTATATTGAAAAGGGTTGAAGTCATTAGCATTTTTTTTTTTTTGCTTTAGTTTTGTAGACAGACCAGCAAACAGACAACAGTAAAACAATATGCCCTAAATTCTTAATGATGCTGGGGAATAGAAAGAGCCATGTCGGACATGGCCATCCCCCGCCGTGAAAGCTTGATAGTAAACTGAAGCCTAATAGATTAAGGATTCTATTGTACTTTAAGAGATTAACCCCTTACAAAATCTAAGTCTTTAAAATAACAAAGAACAATAACTCCAAAATTATGCAAGCAAGATTTGTAGTTCTTGTGCACTGCACTTCTCCTCCATGAGATCTATCCACCCATAAAGTTTTGAAGTTAATAGCTATTATACTTTAGGAGATATGCTCCGGGCAAGTTTAGTGACAGAACCTCGGAATGATGGAATGACGGACGGAGAACATTACTATATCCCCTCGCCGAAAACGGCGGGGGATAAAAAGTAATTTTGTCATATGAAGTAAATATTATGTGTTGATCCTTTCTCACTGTTGACAAATTCTTAGACTGGTTCAAATTGAAAGAAGTTACAGAAGGCAATGCAAAGTGGGTGCAATTTGAAAAGAAATCATCCTAAATAGGAAAAGAAGAAATTCCTTGCAAGCAATTTATAAAATCCCATGGACATTAATTCCAGGGACTGTACAGTAAGGAGTTAGGACAGGAATCTTATTTAATTCTGAGTCTAAGACTTGCAAAACCAGCATCCCTTAAAACCCTGAGGTGACAAACCTGTAATTTCTTTATTGCATCTTCTGTTCGCTGTTTTAATAAACTTTTCTGACGTAGACTGCGTAGATGCATGTCACCCATCATGGAAGCTCGACGTATCACAGTTGCATTAGTTGACTGGAAAATAAAGTAAGAGCAAAGTCAATCAGTCATTGCAATTTTATTTTCAATGACTATATTTCTGTAGGTACTTACAATAGTTTTGTGGTGACCCTTTAAATAAATTTTTATCATTTTATAATGTAATTCCTTATTTAATAGATCAACATTTAAATTACTAAAATACTTTTTTTCCAATGATCTGAATTCTAACACATCATAAATTCATATGCAATTGTAGTATAACAAAGTTTTCATATACAGTCAAATCTGTGTGAGCGGCCAACTATGCACAGCGGCCAATCTGCTGACAGCAGCCACTCGATTTCCCCCCGTGCAAATTCCTTCTTTAATTGCACTGTAAATAGCGTGATCTCCTGAAACGCGACCGGCGGTCACCTTAATTGGTCTGATTCCAACTGTATATCACACCTATACAACGGTCATCTGACAAAACCAGACTTAATTTGTCGTGTTCAAAAAAATCGATAATCACCACTATAGTAAACAGTTAAGTCGCTTTATCGTAATGTACAAGTTATAAATAACCAATTATCAATTTAATCCCGTGTTGTCGATTAAATGACGTGTAATTGGCCATTATTATTTATTTGATCTACTTAAATGATGATAATTAATTAAGGCTATGGATTTTATTGGTTGTCGGGTCTCTTTAAATACAGTCGAATCTGTGAACAGCAGCCAGTCAAGGGAGAGGCCCAAATTGGCTGCTGTACACAGATTGGCTGCTGTTCACAGTATCCTTAGGGCGGCCATTCTGTCGTACCACTTTTGTTTAGCTCATTACCAGATCGCAAAACTATAGACTTCTCCAAATTCTAGGCAATTCCAAAGTTTCATTTTAAGTGTTTGTCATCAAAAGAATAAGGATTCATACCATAAACATATTAAAATATTGTGAAAACGCATGATTCATATTCATCGAGAACTTCTCGTTTGCGTTTAGCCACGGTTTGGACCTGCGTACAACCTACACCGAACTCATTAGCAATAATCCTGTAAGAACACCGAGAATCAAGTATGCGTATCACTTTCACACGATCCTCTAGACAGAGGAACTTACGTTTAGAAAGCGACATTATGGCGAGATTTGATATCGAAAGCAGGTTTTCGTCCATTTTAAAGACCTCGAGAAATCAGTTTGCTAAATACAAACAACCTGTAATGCTCAAGATCATTTTATTTAAAGAGACCTGACAACCGATAAATTCCATAGCTTTTAATTAATTATCATCATTTAAGCAGATCAAATAAATACTAATGGCCAATTACACGTCATTTAATTGACAACACGGGATTAAATCGATAATTGGTTAATCATAACTTGTACATTACGATAAGGCGACTTCGGCTGTTTACTATAGTTGTGAGGACACGACTAATTAAGTCGCGTGTTTTGTCAGATGACCGTTGTATAGGTGTGATATACAGTTGGAATTAGACCAATTAAGGTGACTGCCGGCCGCATTTCAGGAGATCACACTATTCAAAGTGCAATTAAAAGAGGAATTTGCACGGGGGGAAATCGAGTGGCCGCTGTCGGCAGATTGGCCGCTGTGCATAGTTGGCCGCTCATACAGATTTGACTGTAAAATGATCTTGAGCATTAAAGGTTGTTTACACATTTAGCAAACTGATTTCTCGAGGTCTTTAAAATGGATGAAAACCTGCTTTCGATATCGAATCTCGCCATAATGCCGCTTTCTAGACGTAAGTTCCTCTCTTTAGAGGATCGTGTGAAAATGATACGCATGCTTGAATCTGGGTGTTCTTCCAGGATTATTGCTAATGAGTAGGCGTAGGTCGTACGCAGGTCCAAACCGTGGCTAAACGCAAACGCGAAATTCTCGATGAATATGAATCATGCGTTTTCACAATATTTTTCTACGTTAATGGTATGATTCCTTATTCTTTTAATGACAAACACTTCAAATGAAACTTTGGAATTGCTTAGAATTTGGAGAAGTCTATAGTCTTGCGATCTGGTAATGAGCTAAACAAAAGTGGTACGACAAAATGGCCGCCCTGAGGATACTGTGAACAGCAGCCAATCTGTGTACAGCAGCCAATTTGGCCCTCTCCCTTGACTGGCTGCTGTACACAGATTCGACTGTATCAAATTTGCAGCTATTTTTTCCTTTCTTTCATATTTTTGTAATTTAATTCTATTTGTTTATTGTAACTATTTTGCTTATATGACAATGACAAATATTCAATTGATGTACAAAGGCCATCAGCATAGTGTAAATCAATTATTTTTTACTAAAGGATATTGAATGAGTGGTCAATTAATACCAAATTTATTAAACAAGTCATATATGAACTTGTAAAAATGAGGATGCGCTGAGTTTTAATCTGTTTTAGATGACTAGTTTAATAAAATTTGGTGTTTTATGAGCACAAATTTGATATTCAATTTATAATATAACAAGATTTTTTGTGATAAATCGAGAGAGTTTAGGAAATTCATCAAGTCATTCCGAAAAAAATGTAATGCTGATGTCAGCAAATGCAATATTTCTACAATGAAAAAAATAGCATTGCAAAAAGTTCTTTGATCAATTTTTATAATTATTCCATTAGTGTAATAATACTTGTGTAATATCATGAATATTGAACAGGGAAATTGCACTCCTGCAACATAATGTCATATTATAAAACAAATTAATATGTTCTTATTGAGCTGTTTTGAAATAAAAACAAGAGCACCGCCTACGGGTGCCTACGCTCGGCTGTAAGTGCTGGATGGTAAAAAACTAATGGATGGTGAAAAAAACTAAGTAAACAAAGGAGTGTAATTTGCAGAAAATGTTTCAAAAGTTATCCCCCTTGAAAAAAAGGTTGCCCTTTGGAAGGTGAATAAGTGTGCCAAGTTTCATGTGAATTCCTTCAGTAGAACCAGTGATATCACAAAAATGTCAAAGATTTTTGCATTTTTTTCACTAATTTGACCTTGAAAAATGACCTTGACCTTTACTGGTGACCTTGAACTTGGAACCAACAGAAAGTGCTTGTCCCCGGCAATCATCATGTGAAATATGAAGACCCTATCACTTTCCATTCTAAGTAATTGCAATATGTCAAAGATTTTGCATTTTTTTCACAAGTCTGACATTAAAAAATGACCTTGAACTTGACAGATGACCTTGAACTTGGTACCAACTGAAAGGTCTTGTCCAAGGCAATCATCATGTGAAATGTAAAGGCCCTATCACTAACCATTCAAAAGTTATTGCAAAATGTCAAAGTTTTTTTCATTTTTTATACAAATTTGACCTTGAAAAATGACCTTGGCCTTGACTGATGACCTTGAATTTGGTACCAACAGAAAGTGCTTGTCCCAGACAATCATCATGTGAAATATGAAAACCCTATCACTTAGCATTCAAAAGTTATGGCAATTTGTCAAAATTTTTGCATTTTTTTCAAAAGTTTGACCTTGAAAAGTGACCTTGAACTTGACTGATGACCTTGAACTTGGTACCAACAGAAAGGTCTTGTCCCAGGCAATCATCATGTGGAATATGAAAGCCCTATCACTTACCATTCAAAAGTTATCACAAAATGTCAAAGTTTTCGCACGACGACGACAACGACGACGACGACAACGACGACAACGACGACGACAACGACACCAAGGCTATAGCAATACCTCGGGTTTTCTCCGAAAACAGCCGAGCTAAAAATCCAATGATACATTCACTACATTACTCACTGAAACTGAATTTTGAATTCAAGGAGGTGGACCTGTAATTCTTCCACAACATTTCAGAAAACATGATCTTTCACAAAGTTAGCCGAGGTTTCCTTATGAAATCATTAGGAAACCTCAGTTCACACTGCTAAAGATCATGACTATGAAACATTGCAGACCTATTATGGGTTGACTACCATAGACTCTACATAATCCATCAATTAGATACCTACCAATACTATTAATAAAGACTTTTCTTGGTTAAATACTAAACAGGCCCCTCCTAAATGTTTTTTGAACTCGGAATGGGCTTGATCATCAGCACATCTGAAACAGTGCATAATAATAAAATTATATAAAATATTGTCATAAGGCGACTGAAAAAGCATAAATACACTTTTACTCAAGCTGTTTTTTTCTATGTATGCTTTTGTTGACCATTGATGATTTTAACAGTATGCTAAATATTATAGAAAACAGACACTACACCAAAGATTTCAGCCAAAAAGTTGTACAAAAACGTCTTTTGGAAAATCAAGCCTAAAGCTACATGGACAATTTCCTTTATTATGTGTTTCAGAGGTTATGTGGTTTTGAAATGCCCAAAATGCGTTGCCAAATTTTTCTTCAACAGTCTGAGATCAAATATCTTACAGTCATCTCCAACTGTGATTATAACATCTTGCAATGTAATTTTCCAAAAATTTTGATTTTATTCTCTGTCTCACTCACTCACATGCATGTTGGGTTTTTTTTTTTTTTTTTTTTTGGGGGGGGGGGGTGTTTTTGTCAAGGAGAGAATTTATGCCTATCTCTAAAGTTAGAACTAAGTTATTTCATCAGTCAAAGTCAATGACCTCATATCTGATAATCAAGAGGTCAGAGCAAAACTATTGTAAGTGCCTATAATATAGAATGAGAGATGATAAATAGATAAACGTTCTATTTATAGAAACGTTCTATTTGAAGAACGAAAGATTTAACACGGCTAAAGTTTACTAGTTTGCCGGATATAGCCGCGATTTGATAACCGCCAAAACTCAATGTACGATTTTGATGAAACTTTCAGAATCGCCGGAGAATACCTCCATCTACGTCCTTACAAAATTTCATACCCGGGAAAAATCTAATTATCGAGTTATTTAAGTTTAAAGTTTCACCCTAAGCTGTCGATTGGGATGATGATGACGTCACCGATCCACTACGTCACGCAAACCAATGTTATTGTGTCCGCCATTGTTGATTCGAGTAGGACATAATATAAATGTGCTTTGGATTATTGTTTCACTAAGGTAATATAGTGACAGCTTTGTTGAAAAAAATATCAATGTAACAATTTTTTACGCGTCGAAAGACAGTTGATCCGAGGTGGGTCGACTCGAGAAATCTGAAAACGCGAGCGAATGCTCGCGTTTTCAGATTTCTCGAGTCGACCCACCTCGGATCAACTGTCTTTCGAATGCTCGCGTTTTCAGATTTCTCGAGTATACCCGTCTCGGATCAAATGTCTTCTGTCTCTTAAATAAAACCCATAGAATATTGACGTTTCTCCTACTTTTTCCTTTTATATCTAGTTTGCAATAAAAACAAATTGGCCCAATCTAGTGCGTTCAAGATGCAAAACGTTTTCGAACGTTTGAAAACGGGCAACCATTTCTCACACGAAGTTGATGAATCACAATGACAGAATTGTTAAAAGTCTGTAAATAGCATTGTCTAGAATCGATACACATTCTAAATACAAAACTTGAGAAAAAATGAGAAAGTGCTTGCACCAAGCATTAAATTCAGGTGGCTGACAAGTGATTGATTTTCACAGTGAACTTGTTCAAAGACTAATGAGATAAGTTTCTGTTTTACAACACATGTTAGTGGCTTGCCGCATCTAGACTACTGGTTAAGAGACTAATTCTCGCGGAGTACCATTTCTCGTCCACCACCCTGGTTCATGGTAAAAAGTAATACGGAAAGGAAACCACTCTTAATTACAAATGATGTTTACAACAACCTCTTTTATCCGTAAAATAATTTGTAGTAAATAAATATTGCGTCTTTACTCAGTTTACTGTGAAAATGGTCTGTTAGTGAGAACTGGTACTTGGCGAGAATTGGTCTCCAACCATTACATGGATTAAAGCTGTTGCAGATGCAACATAGGTCCATATAAACCTCATTTGTAGCCAAATTATTTCATTTTTGAAAGAAAAAAAAAAAAAAATGATTGAAACTGTGATAAAATTAAGAAAATAATTCTAATTTTGAAGTTTTAAGCCTTGATCTGGCATTTATTGAAAGTAAATTTGAAATAATTAACAAGAGTGCCATCGTCACAAAATACGCCGCCACATTGCTGCTGTTTCACAGAAATAATTGTAGACACTACTTATTTTGACAGAACCAAATTGAAAATGACCAACTTTCATTTAAATCAAGACAAAAAGTTAGGAGGAGTTGCCTTCACATGGCTGCAATTTCAATAAGCCCCAGGCACTAAGTTTTAAGGGGGCATAATTCAGGGAAATAAATGAGCCATAAAATCCTTGATCCATGTACATCTTCAAATTATGGTGATGACATTGACCAAGTTTCATTTAAATAAAGACAAAAAGTAAGGAGGATTTGTGTTCAAAAGGCTGCAATTTCAATGAGCCCTAGATACTAAGTTTTTAAGGGGCATAACTCAGGCAAAAATCAACAAACCATAAAATCCTTCCTTCATGCACATCTACCAATTGAGGTGATAACATTGACCAAGTTTCAAGAAGATCCAGCCGGAAACTTAGGAGGAGTTGCGTTGACAAGAAAAGTGGACCCAGAGACTAAGTTTTAAGGGGCATAACTTAGGCCAGAAACTTAGGAGGAGTTGCGTTGACAAGAAAAGTGGACCCAGAGACTAAGTTATCAAGGGGCATAACTCAGGCAAAAATTAACGAACCATAAAATCCTTCCTTCATGCACATCTACCAATTGAGGTGATAACATCGACCAAGTTTCAAAAAGATCCAGCCAGAAACTTAGGAGGAGTTGCGTTGACAAGAAAAGTGGACCCAGAGACTAAGTTATCAAGGGGCATAACTCAGGCAAAAATCAATGAACCGTAAAATCCTTCCTTCATGCACATCTACCAATTGAGGTGATTACATTGACCAAGTTTCAAGAAGATCCAGCCAGAAACTTAGGAGGAGTTGCGTTGACAAGAAAAGTGGACCCAGAGACTAAGTTATCAAGGGGCATAACTCAGGCAAAAATCAACGAACCGTAAAATCCTTCCTTCATGCACATCTACCAATTGAGGTGATAATATTGACCAAGTTTCAAGAAGATCCAGCCAGTAGTTTAGGAGGAGTTGCGTTGACAAGAAAAGTGGACGGACGTACGGACGGACGGATGGACGGACGGATGGACGGACGGACGGACGGATGGACGGATGGACGGACGGACAGACGGAGAAGATGACGCCAATATACGGCCGCCTCCGGCGGCGTATAATAAAAAAAATATTGGCCTTACTTATCCTTTTGTGACCCTTTTCTTCCAAAATACCAGCCAGACTGCTGTTATTGTACATATTATTGTCTGTTTGTTCATTTGAAGCGGGGGTTCGGGGGCGGCAGCCCCCGACATCCAACAAATTTAAAATAAGAGCAAAGCAGAAATGTCCAGAGAGCAGATGTTGTAACTCTCCATAGCAATACAAGCAACATATAAAATTTTGGTCACAAACCTGATACAATTCTGGAAAGTATACAGGATTTTTTACTGAAAGTGATCGGGTCATGGCAAACTGTATGCATACATTAGTGCCCCTGTTAAAGGAACCACCTGAATTTCGAGAATGAAATTGAATGAAAGTGTTGGTAACCCACCCACTCAGTAACTCATCAGTGGTTCTGAAATAATCTGCCCGAGTTGTCAAACTTGTCCATTAAGCTGCACGGACAAGCATATTTTCATGCCTAGGTTGCCCGTAGACAAGTGAAAATATCCAGAGAAAAACATTTTCTTAAAAAGTTAGCTGTTTTCTGAAATTCCACTTCACCAACGTGAACAGTAAGTCTATATCTAGGACACTTTTATTTTCTGTAGCAACATCAATTTTGTTTTGATATTTCAAAGAGCTCAAAATTCAATGGATATGTAGGTTTTAGCAACGTACAAGCCAGTTTGTGATTGTTACTTGTCCGTGGACAAGCAGACATTCAAAATATTTCAGAACCACTGCAGTTATCATTTCATTGTAGGGCCTCTTTATTTACTACTATTAAAGAAGTATGTACAGTTTGTTGAAAGGATATATATATAGATTGAGAGATGACAAAAAGCTAAACATTCTATACATGTACATGTATCAAACTAATAATAATACACTGCTAAAGTTTGCTTTAGCCAGATATAGCAGGGCTAGTGCTAGTGTTTGAAATAAGGGAGTGTTTGACCCCTTGCCCATTTAACTCTGGAGGTCAAAACAGGTTAAAAGGGGTCAAAAGTGCAGTCCTAAAGAGCAAATTACAGGGCTTTTTTTCTTGAATTTGGGAAGAGGCCTGAGCCTATTCATTTTGGGAAATTTCTGTGTGTTTAACTTTTTCAGATGAATTGGGACCATAAGATTGCTTAAATAAAGTATTTAAAGTACAATTCATGCATTATTTGCAAAATTTCATGATATACAACTACTTTTGTGGTCTTACAGCCATAAAACTCATTTGAGTATGAAAGAAAATGAATTTTAAACACAGAAAAATAATGATAATGCAAAAAATATCTCATTTGTGAATTTTTTCTGCCACAATTTGGAAAAATAGAGCCTTTTTTGAATTGGGTAGTAACCTCTAATAGGCCTCTGTTAAAGAATGAAATAAAAGCCCTACATTGTGAGTAGAATTCTGTAGAATTTAAGAGTAAATTGGCCTTTTCTTGTAAGATAAGAAGCCAGCAATTGACTGATTTGTAAAAAGTTAAATAGTCTATAGGATGCATCATAAAGTTTGACTCTTAGAAAATTCTCTCAAGGGTGACCAGAGTATAAATGACCCCCCTGGGAGAATTTTCTAAGAGTCAAATAAGATTAAATTTTTGAGGGACAAAAATCTCGTTTAAGGGTCAAATGAGAGCCCTGATATAGCTGGAATTTGTCACCTTGCCTGCAGCCTGATCCTGAAGGTGCCAAAAAGCTTACTTTGTTTACCTTTATTTCGAAATGGTATTTGTGTGAAGTTTACTATTTTAGGTGGTCATGTGACTGTCAAAAGGTATTGGAAATGATGTCACCATTTTTGCATGAAGTTGAAACCATAATTATGCTGACAAAAAAAATTGTTTGAAAGGGCAAATGAAAAGAAATTTTGGTATGTAACAAGTCATATTTTGAAATATACATATGTTGTACATGTTGCATTTTGTCCTTTTTGCATCTTCAAAGTATATTAGACCTGGGTTACAATCGTAAATTTCGTTGCAGAATTTGTTTATTTGCAAGGCGTTTTGTTCAATGATATAACACATAATGTGTTTCCAGGACCCCAAAATGGGGGTGATTTACCCCTAAATTGAAGCTTGTACCCCCAATTTTTTTCAACCAGCCTTCTTTGTGTTATATAGAGGGGGTACATGCACGCTGTATATACTCATATTTACCCCCAGATTGAAAAAGCAGTGGGAACACAGGCCGCCAACTTATTTCTCGCCCTATCGGGGCCCGTTGTTGTTTTTTTTTTTGTTGTTTTTTTTCAGCTTGAAACCCGCCCTTCATTCAGGCTGAAAAAACGTTGCAAACCGTTTTCAAATTATACCCCGCTTTACATGCAAGTATACAGGTAAAGCGGGACATAACTTGAACCGGTTTGTCAGCCTGAACGCAGGGCTTGATTCAAGCACAAAAAACAGCAACAACGGCCCGATAGGGCGAGAAATAAGTTGGCCCACAGACATTGCATATTGGCTGCCAGGCATTTAGAAAGGGTTTCTCAGGTGAATATTATGTAGACTGGTCCGTATAATCACTACTTTGGTTTTAGAGCTGGAACAGTATTGGCTCTATTTGGCTTGCCCTTGTGTGCATTTTAATCTGGATCTTCACTGTTCAAAGAATTCATCTCTGGGATTGAGTTCTATTATCAATATTAGACAATTTTTCATTAGCAGGAATTTAGCATTTTCTAGTAATTGCTTAAATAAGGCAATATTTCTCACTTAAATTATAATTAATGATGTGAAAAGCTAACAAGGCTTGCTGATGAGAATTTTGGGTTTCTATAGTAAATAACTTTGTATAAGTTATTGAGATCATAAACTGGAATTGTTATCCAATGGACAATATTTCTTTTTTGTCAGGAAAGATTGATGTTGATCTTATTATCTGGTTAAAAAGACTGATTTTGTTTGTTTGAATTGTTTTAACGCCGCTTTCAACAATCTTGCATTTATATCGCGGCGGCCGGAGCAGACCTAACAATGGGTTCCTGGTATTTCTTTCACCTGTACTACCATTACACCCTTTCCTAGCGTCTGACTGCTATCTCACATAGGTTTACGATTATCTACCCATTGGTGAGAGACAAACGTCGAAAAGGATATTTGCCGCCACCGTGGATCGAACCCACGACTTCTGGATTGGAAGTCTAATGCCTAACCAACTGTGCTATGGTGGCGGCGTTAAAAAGACTGATCAATGTCAGTTCAACACACAGTGTTGACCAAGAGTGGGCTGCACACTTCACACACTGTGACAGTCCGATCTTGATTTATACTGTTAGACTATTCAACTGTTAGGTTGTTTAGAATGTTTTGTAGTCATGATATTCATGATGAAATAGTGATGTTTGCGACAATTTGAATTAATGATTTGATAGTTATAATTTTTAGCTCCACTGGCCAAAGGCAAGTGGGCTATTGTCATGACCAGTGGAGCTAAAAATTATAACAATCAAATCTTTCAAATCAAATCATGGCGGGTTGTTCGTCATCCGAGGGTGCAATAATCTGTCATTCTGTAAACGTTTTCTTAAAAAATCTTCTCCTCATAAAATACTAGATAGATTCCAACCAAACTTCACAGGAATGGTCCTTGGGTGACCGATCAGATTCCTTCAAAGAATTATAATTGGTAACAGTTAACCCTTGTCATGCTGAACTAGGACTATTCCTGCTTTGGCAGGAGCTATAGACAAACATCAGCCTGCATATATGTGCAGTCTGATGTTAGTCTACACCACCTGTTTCTCACTTTCAAACCAGAATTGTCTAAAGATTTAGTTTTTCAAATAAAAATTGACCTACAGTTGGAACTTTCAGTGCTTTTTTCCGTTTGATTTTGATGAAAATTTTGAGCCAAAATTTATTCAACAGGAGAAGGATTAAAAATAATGGCTGTAGTAGGAGTGGCTAATTTCCATATATGGTTATACCGGTAGGTGGCTATTCTCAGAACCCTATTGATGGATATAAACCGAACTTAACATGAATTATCCCTGAGTGGCCCTCTATTAGCCTAGAAATAATCATTGTGATAGGATGAAAAATATGATTAAAAGATAAGCTGTAAATCAAATATTGCGCTATTCATAAGATACGTTTGATGTAAAATAAATATAGAATTTCTATGTTACTATTCAAAACTTTAACATAAATACAATTTGCATAATTAAGTATTCTACATTTACAGAAATAAAGGTCGCAACTTCCCCATAGAAACCATGGATAAAATCCAAGGAAATTTTCTAAAAGGACCGCTAACAATTTTTCGGGCACCTTTGATTTAGTCAACAGAAAAACAAGGGAGATAACACACAAAAGTCTTCCGTTGATGGACGTCAACCAAATTTTACTGAAATGATCCTAGGATAATCCTTCATCTGGCTACCCAAAATTAATCTGATAGTATTAAAATATGACTTCTATGGACAAAGGTCAATTCTCTATATGTTAAATAGTTAAAAATTTCACAGGAATGTTCCTTTGGTGACCCTCTATCAGATTCCTTCAAATAATTCAATGAAGAAAATTTCTATTACAGATACATACCCATAGATATGTCATAAGTCTTTCAGTCATAAAGAATATATATTTTATGTTGTACAACATTCAAAGCATTTTTTTATGACTGAACAGTAAAAATGCAAATTATTGTAATTATAACTTTTCTGTCTTTTATTTCTTGAAGAAAGCACTTGCAAAAATATTTTTTAAAAAAGTTTGTTTGTTTGTTTGTTTGAATGGGTTTTACACCGCTTTAAACAATTTTGCAGTTATATCGCGGCGGCCGGAGCACCTAACAATGGATTCCTGGTATTTCTTTCACCTGCACTACCATTACACCCTTTCCTAGCCCCCGACTGCTATCTCACATAGGTTTATAAAAAAGTTTGTAATATATCTAAGTGTATTATTCAACAATAATGATTAAGCTGAGTTGACCTTTAATTGTCTTTTAAGGCAATTCAATCTAATTAGCAAGAAGTCAAGGAGATGAAAGTGAGGGATATAGGAAAATCATGGTTGTCTTGTTTGTCAATTAGATCTAGGATTTCTCTAATGTGCAAATGTATACTCTGAGATCATTGAATCCTGTTTTTCTATATCCATCGAAAGAAAATATGCTTTTTCCCACTTTTGGACATAATTATGACTGCTACCAGAGTTTTAAAAAATGCTAGGCATTAATCAGTCACTTGTTAAGAAATAAAAAGGATGTCATTGGCATGGAGACCTTTCAATTTATCTTTCCTTTTTTTACCTTTCAAATAATCATTCTGAATCTGTTTGGATTTATTTCATAATAAGGGTCTTAGTACCCCTTATTACTCAAAATCATGTATGAAGGTTCGATTCCTTCCCCAGACTGTATAAAATGCTGGTGCAAAAAGGGACGAATTGTCTGGAGGTCCCACATGATTTTGTTATGAAACATAATTATATGATTATAGAAAAAAAAAACCAATATCACTGGGTTAAAAAATATATACTCCAAGTGACTGGTTAATTGTTTCATTACAATTATACAACATGCAAGTTAGTTTTTAATGATGGCATTTTAATATTTATATGGTTTGATTAGGTTTTTGTTTCATACCACAACAAATTGAAAAGACCTACCTTGCTAGACTTAAGGGGTTAACACTTGTGGGTAATGGCAGAATCTCTAGTTACAAACATTTCCCCCCCTCCCCAACTTTTGAAAGATTTCCTTTTATTTTTCTGCTCTTTTGAATATGACCTCAACCATATAACACCTATGCCATTTAGGCCACAATCTTTAATAACTCAATTAGAAAAATATCTGAAAAAGACAAGTTGTACTATTTTGATTTTTTTTTGAAATTATATTGATTTGAGAAGGGATTTTTGAGTGCAATTTAAGGGAAGTTATACAATTTCCCTTATCTTATCCAACAGAAATCATCAATATTGTATAACCTCCAATTGAAATTTAAGTATTACGTTTTTTCTCTTTCTAGTTTTTGTGTCCATTCAAACAATTTCACTGTTGGTTATGGCCTACATTAAAAGAACTGGGATTTGATTATTTTAAGCAATAATGATGGCTTAGAGCAAAACAGTTTCAAGACGTTATGCATCATATGTTCCATTAAAGGTGTATCCGGTAAATTCCTATTTATCATCTCTCATTCTATCCCGCGAAACCCTTCAGGTGTCGCCACTCTAGTAAATATAGGCACTTACAATTGTTTGCACTGACCAATAGCCATTAACATGGGACAATTCATATTTTTTTAATTTTTTTTTTCTCCATAATCAAATTAACTAGAAAGCCATGAATGGCTTGAGTCGCTCCACAGACTTGAACTTCTTGTAAAAGCAAATAAATGTTTTGACTAGATTTTTAGATATTTGGGGTTCAACTGACGTTGAAAATGATTTTCAAAGTTTCAACTATATAACAGACAGAGAAATGACCTCTGCTATCAAAAGACATATTTTTCTTCAAATCAAAATAATTTTTGGCTGCATGATAATGGGTCACCCTAAGATCATACCAAAAAATGTTTGATCGATATCCATTAGTTACATTCTGAGAAAATGTTTTTCATAGTTTCCACTTTTTAACATATTGAGAATTGACCTTCACCATAAAATGTATATTTTTCATCCAATCAAAAAAAAATTTTTGGTACACTGATAAAGGGTCACTCTAAGATCATTCCAGGGAAATTAATTGAGATCCAAAAATCATATTCTGAGAAAATGATTTTCAAATTTTCCACTATATAACATAGAGAGAAATGACCTCTGCCCATAAAATGCATATTTTTCATCCAATCAAAATAATTTTTGGTACACTAATAAAGGGTCACTCATGGATCATTCGAGTGAAATTTGGTTGATATCCATCAGTTACATTCTGAGAAAATGATTTTCAAAGTTTCCACTATATAACATTTAGAGCAATGACCTCCGCCCATAAAATGCATATTTTCCATCCGATCACAATGATTTTTTGTAGACTAATAAAGGGTCACC
This sequence comes from Fragum whitleyi, assembly GCA_948146395.1. Classification (NCBI taxonomy): domain Eukaryota; kingdom Metazoa; phylum Mollusca; class Bivalvia; order Cardiida; family Cardiidae; genus Fragum; species Fragum whitleyi. The sequence continues at coordinate 9,147,643 of OX411557.1, forward strand.
CAAGGATCATCCATGTTAAATTTAATTGGTATCCATTGATTAGAATCTGAGAAAACTCACTTTTTACCATATTTGGAAATTAGCCACGCCCATTAAATCCATGTTTTTCATTGGATCAAAATTTCTTGAACAACTTTGAAAGAGGGTCTACCAAGGATCATTCCTGTGAAGTTTGGTTGAAATCCATCCAGTAGTTTCTGAGGAGAAGATTTTTAAAGAAAAGTTTACGACCGGACGCACGCACGCAGAGACGGACGGACGCACGACGGACACAACGCCATGACAATAGCCCCAGTGGCTTTCAGCCAGTGGAGCTAAAAATGTTAAAAACTACAAAAGCCTCACAAACATTTAAAGAGACACAAAACATGCTTTTATACTAAGTATGAGGACGTTTGTTAATTTGTTTGTATGGGGTTTAACATGGTTTTCAACATCTTCCAGTTATATCGCAGAGGCTGATAGGGAGGGTTTACTAGCTTCACGCAGAGACAGTGTAAGAATATGTAAGAAGCCTTGTCTCACAGCAATAAATTTATTTCCCTTTAACGTGTAAATCTCAGAATTATGGACATACTCACATGTCTATTAAATCTGGTGGAATTTCTAAAACATATTTTTGAAAACTATCTTTTGTTAAACAGGGTCTGAAAAATAAGAAACACAAATAATACATGAGTTACTTACTTAAAGGGTAAAAATGAAAGAAAACAGTCAATAAGGGTTTAACAATATAGTTTCTAATGAATCCCTTTGGTAACACAAGTGATATCATAAAATTTCAAAATTTTAGCAAAAAGTAAACAGCAACATTGACAATGCTCACTATGGGGAAGCCACAGCAATACCTTGGGGTTTTACTTCCAAAAAAAACAATACAGCTAAAAATGCATTTATAGAGTTTGCTCCCTTGACAGTCTAGATAGCTTCTTTTCCACTGCAAAGAAAACACTATAAACAAGCTACCTATACTATCAAAGGCAATTGAATCACATCATAAGAATTGTATTTTTTTAGTTACAAGTTAAAGCTTTTATTTATACCAGATATATCACAAAATATCAAAAGGTTTGTTACTACTACCATAAGGACAATGATGACAACTCAAATACTATAGCAATTTCTCTCAATGACCTTAACCTTGTGGGATGACCTTGACATTGGTATCTGCAAACACAGATTAATGAGATGTATCATTATAACAAACATAAGCATTGCATCTTTAATATGCTTGAAGTTATTTGAAAACAATCAGTTTTTTGTTTCTTAAATTTGACAAAGAGAGATGACCTTGAAATGTCAGATGACTTTAACCTTCGAGTCAATGTGTATGAGTAACTGAGAATTATCATAAAGCAAAATTAGATAATTATTTCTTAAATAGGTACAGATAAATGGAAAGACAGACAGACAGAAAGACAAATGGAGAGATAAAACTTACGCAGTATTAACGGGTCTCATTTTATCTAATGGGACAATATCAGAGTAAGTTTTTTGCATTTTCTCCCATGAACCAATAAAATCCACCACAGCAAACTCTCCTCGGAACATCTTGATCCGCGCCAAAAACCATCCAAAGGATTCATCTTCATTGCTTTTTGCTTGAACCTGAAGTGACAGAAAATGAATTAAGCTAGAGGACCCATAATAGTTCCCCAACATTTCGGAACTGATGATCTTTCACAATGTTGACCATGGTTTCCTAATGATTTTCGTTAGGAAACCTATGTTAACACTTTTAAAGTTCATTAAGCTCAAAACATTGTAGAACTTTTACGGGTCCACTACTTACAGAATTTCAAGCAATTATTACCACAAAAGATTTCATCTTGTCTCTGTAAGAAATAGAACTTTGTAAAACACTAAGAAACTTAGAAATTGCTAGAAACAAGTTTGGATAGGCATGACATATTTTGTGAAAACGAGAAATTTAACGTTTTAATAAATTTTTATTTTCTCATGATGTTTCATTTGAATATTATTTTTTTTCACATACTAGATGAAAGGGACTTCAGGCTTATAGCTAAATCTTGAGAGTCATATTCAATATTTCATCAGACTGATAATAGCAAAGGGAAGGTTAACACATCTCTTGAAGATAAAACTTAAAGAATGCCTGAATTCAAAAAAAGTTTCAGAATAACGGTTCCAGAAAGACAAATTGCAAGTTTTTCTCTTATTGGCTAGAAAACATCATGGACAATTTTTTTTTTTCCAAGAATTTCTTCATTTTTCACAATGTTAACCCTTGTCATGCTGAACCCGGAATATTCCTACCCTGGCAGGAGCTATAGACAAACATCAGCCTGCACATATGTGCAGTCTGATGTTAGTCTACACCACCTGTTTCTCACCTTCAATCAGAATGGTCAATACATTAAGTTTTTCAAAATAAAGTTGACCTACAGTTGGAACTTTCAGTGCTCTTTGCCCTTTGATTTTGATTAAAATTTTTAGCCGAAATTTATTCAGCATGACAAGGGTTAAAATTATGCAATAGCTTGTTCAAGCAACTTCTTTATTTTTCACAAAGTTTTTATCAAAACTATTTTTCCTAGTGGCATTGGAAGATAGTTTCTATATATAGTTCCTATATGAATGAACCAACTGAAGATAGTTTTCAGGGATTAACCCTTTGCTGTGTAATCCCTGCTCCTTAAGTGCCCGTGATTTTATGATTGAGAAAACACTGTGAAAAAAGAAGAAATTGCTTCTGACAAGCAATTTCTTCTTTTTCCACATTATTTTCTACCCTACAGAATGGTTATTTTTCAAATTAAATCCACTTTAAATTTTCGTCTGCAAAACCTTTGAATTTGGACAGGTCCAAAATTTGTAAAACAGGAAAGTGATAACTGAAGATAGTTTTCAGGGATTCAGTGGAAGCGAAGAAGGCATGAAAATAGATGTAACTGATAAGCCAAGAAACATCATTGGATACAAGACATACATTCTTCTGTATACTGATCTATTGAGATATCCTTAACAAGTGCAGGCTTTCAAAGTAAACATGGCCTATCAGCTTTTACCTAGAAACTTGAATCTTCGACTAGTCCATTTATCATAAAAAATTGAGTGGAAATTAACATTTAAAACACTAAGAATATTTGAAGGCTTAACTCTTATCCTTTTAATTTAAATTTGTTTCAAACTATTTTTTATATTTTTTTTCAACATTGCCACTTGTTTTGCACAATTTTTTTCCATATGAATTAGCAATTGTTTATATGTTTGAATGGGGTTTTACACTGCTTTCTATAATTTTTCAGTTATATCGTGGCGGCTGAGCAGCTAATAACAGATTCCTGATTTTTCTAATTACAGTACTACCATTACTTCCTTTCCTAGCCCACAGCTGCTATCCCGGTGGGAGACAAAATAATAGTCGGAAAGGATGATTGAAGCCGTGAGGCATATTGAATAAGTAGAAACAAGCAATGTAGGTTAAGACCAGACTGCATGTATGTGGAGGCTGAGATCAGACTGCATGTATGTGGAGGCTGATCTTTGTCTTTATCGTCTATCAACATAAAAAGGATTAAATGCTTTGAGGAAAGGAGAAATCATTAATTTTGTAAATATATACTCTGACTTTAAAACTCTCTGTGGATGTTTACATCCTCAAAATATGAATTAACCATATAATGTCATTATTTTTTTTTAATAAACCTCTTACATTAAAACTGGAGCAGATATTTTTGAATTTTTTATTAAGATAATTTCATAAAAAAAACACTTTTCTCATGCACTGCTTAATTTTCATGCCATTTTGCAGTAATTTCCCTTCTTAGAACTATCAATGGAGGTTTCTTCAATGAAGGAAGGGATCAAAAGATAATAATCTATAATTATTTAATGTCTTTAGGTATTTCAGGAGACATCTTTGTAATAACAATAATTTATTCTAAGCTTAACTATCATAGAAAAACATGTACAAACTTGGTATTTTAGATGTTTGTTTACAAATTATTTACCAAATAACATTTTGAAAAGCAAATTTATGACATAGGATGAAAAACACCGTTTACACCATGGGTGTGGAATTCCTACACCAGGCTTTTTAGACATAGGCTTTTCTACTTGCAGACATGTACATTTCTTAATTACCGGTACCAGGGAAATCTTATAATAGTATAAAATTTATCATATAAGTAAATTATGGTAGTGTGAAGAAGCTGTTCTTTAAAGTTTCATTTTTTTTCCTAGGTAAAGGTCTACAGGCAGAAAGAAGATAAGCCCATAAAAGCTCTATAGTTGCTAATCTTAGACTAATGCCAACTTCTGAAAGCAGTTAACCATGGATGCCTGCACTCAAAATGCTTATCTCTGTAAAACTAGATAAAATATCCAAGAGGGGGCGAGTGGGAAGACATGACTCATTTACCTGGAAAACATTACAACTTCAATAGACTAGACAGACAGGGATGGAGAGAAAAAAAAAGGATTTCACTGAATGGTGTTTGAAGTTTAATATCTCTGATTGGTAGCCTTTATTCTGCTTGAAAATAAATTTTGTTTAAAAAACAAATTACAGTGAAACTTGTTTTAAGCGACCACTAATGGGACCACCAAAACGGTCGTTAAAGAAAATGGCCCCTTAATACATATTTTGTTTACAAATATGAAAGATACTTTTTGATTGAATATGCATGATTATTGCAAAAATCACATTAACATTATGTTGTTAAAACTCAATAGAATTGTCTCATACACTTAGTACAGTCTTGCACTAAACCCTCTATGTGCAGGCTGATATTCCTGTATACCTCCTGCCCAAGCAGGAATTTTCCTGGTTCAGCATGACAAGGGTTAAAATATAATCTAAATTCAAGAAGATATGGTGAAGACACTATTTTGTTTGAATGAGAATTTAAACCACTTTGAACAGTATTTCAACTCCTTTTTTGACAGATGCCTCCACTCAGCCATTTGTGCTGGGTAGTGGATAAATATCTAAGTCAAAGAAGAGGCAAAATTTGCACAAAAAGCATGTTAAGTTATCCCCTTGATGGACTATGTTGCTGTTTTGATGTCATACATGTGTACCAAGTTTCAAGTAAATACCTTTGGTAATACCAGAGATATCACAACATGTTTTTGAACGAAGTTGACAACCAAGGCAACAGTAACACCACCAGAGCAGGTTTTTCTGGAAACAGCCAAGCTAAAAATTAGAATGGTCCAATGTAAAAGAAGGGTTTTAGTCTAACCTAAAAAAAAAGGGCCAAAAGGACTCAATCATTGGGATCTTAGGTGTCCTTTCTTAAATTTATGGAGTCCCTGCTTTAAGTATAGACTATTTTCTTTTAGGCTATAATCTTGTATGTTGTAGATTTAGAGCTACTGGTAATTCCTGGTGGTTAAAGGTAAAGAAATTGATAGAATTTATTAATATTTGGGGCTCAACTTCAGGAAAGAATTGAAGACTGTTTAAAGCAGTCTTCAATTAAGACTGTTTAAAGCAGTCTTCAATTCTTTTCAGAAGTTGATCCTCATCACATAGTTCTGAGGGTCCTGGCTATTTTTTCCGGGTCTCAGATCCACTAAACCTGTGTCCCGTAAATACTCTGTGTTGTAACTCAGTTTTGTTTTCCCAAACAAGTGTATAACAACCTGTCTAGAACTGTAATGCTTCTGGAATTTCCATGAATCACACACAGCAAAATGTTTGGAATTCTTTAACTTGTCCCTATCACCTGGTTGCTATTTTTAGAACACAGTGCCAAAAAACGGTGTATGAGCTTGGAGAATATTCTCCTATTGTTTTGCATTGTGTCAATCTGTCAGTAATAAGTAAATATTGATTACTGACAAGAATTATTTTTTGTTACTTTTGCATATATCTCATGCTCTTAACAGATTCCTGCATAATGCCACTTTTAATTTGTATCTGTAACAGAAATGTTTGGGAAAACAAAACTAAGTTACAACAACTTATCTGAGCAGTGGTCACCAATATCATGCTGTATGAAAGATTTCTTAAATTGGCATACTAGTCAAATGACTAAAAACACGAGATTCAATTATTGTAATGTTTCATTTGAAACTGATTAAATTTCATGTGTGTCCATTTAGATTGGTTTTATCAATTGAAGGAGTTTTATGCCCCTTTCAACATTTTTTCTGTTATATCACAACTTGAGCACCTTACAATGGTTCCCTGGTACTTCTCTCACCAGTACAACCATCACATCCTTTCCTAGTCTCCAGTTGCTATCTCATATAGGTCTACGATTATCAACCTATTGGTGAGAGACAAATAGTTAGAAAGAATGAGTGCTGCCGTCGGGGATCAAACCTGCAACCTCTTGATTGCCAGTCCGATGTGCTACCAACTGTGCTATGATGGCAGCTCCATTAAGATTGGTGCATTCTGATTGACTGCAAAATTGGTTTCATACCAACACAAAAACATTTTGAGAACACAGCTGTCTTGCAGGCTTGTACACAAAGCAGACAAAAAAGAAATCTGTCTCATAACAATCAAATATTTACCTCTCATCTTTATCAAATAAGCTCAATTAAAAGAGATAAGAAGAGAATATCTTTTTTTAGTTCATTTTGGTATGAAAATAAAAGTCTTATCACTTATGCATGAACCAGTACACATATCCATACAGACACCTATAGTATTTGACCATTGTGATAAGGATTTTAGTTTCATCCTACCATGAATTAAAAAATATTTTCTTTTCCACTAAAAAATGTCTGTGAGAGCGTAAGACAGCATACATAGAAAGATAGGTCAAAGTTTTACTCTGTTTATTGCAAACAGTTTTACCGTGCTACAACCTAACTAGGGCACAAAGATAAAACATGACTGTACCCCGACCACTGCTAAGTTGTTCTCTCTAAATTTCCTTAAAATCCATTGGTTTAGAAGGAGAAGATCTTATTAAGATTGAAAGTGAGACAAGAGGACCAGAATGGCCCTAAACTGCTCACCTGAAATTTATTGGTCCAGTGGAACTTATCGAAGAAATTTTCTGGCAAAATTCCATTCACATTTGCCTAATTGTTGAAGAGAAGATTTAATTCCAAGGTTTTGAAGTGAAAATAGACCCTGCCCACCCATTCATTAGCGAGGCGACTCAATATAAGCCACTCCCTGCCATGCCTATATTTATAGGGCAATCAAAATTTTGTAAACAATTTTTGAAAAGGGTTACCCAAGGAACATTTTGGTAAAATTTCGTTAAAATAGGCCGAGTGATTCAGGAGATGTCTTTCAAAGATTTCAAAGTGAAAAAATGCCCTGCCCTGCCACGCCCATATTTACCGGTATGGCCAATTCAGAATTTTGCGAGCAATTTTGAAAGAGGGCCACCCAAGGAACATTCTAGCAAAGTTTTATTGAAAATGGCCCAGTCGTTCAGGAGAAGAAGAAGTTTTTAATATTGTTGACAACGGACGACGGACTCAGGGTGATCCTAAAAGCTCCCCTTGAGCATGTTGTGCTCAGGTGAGCTTAAAATAGGCCCCACCCTGCCAAGCTGTAAAACTAAATGTAGTTACAATGCTGCCTTTCTGCATGTTTTCATCAGAGAATGAGGTCAAATCTAATACTTTTAAAGGGAATATCTGTAGATAACTTATTTGATCATTTTCTTGCCATTGAAAAGGTAAACAGCATCTTACAAGAACAATACAAAGTTTCTGCCTTATAAAAGTGTGACGCTTTAACATTGATTATTATCTAATTTTTCTGTAAAAACAACTATTGTAATAGTATTGCAATAGTTTTCTGACTATTGCAATACTATTCCAAAAGCAACTTTACTATCGCAATACTATTGTGATACTAATTTTGAACTCTATAGTCACCCCTATTGGTGGGTGACAATTGCTGGAAAGGATAATTCGATGGCTCAGCGCGAAACAGTTGTAACTGCCTATAAATATATAAGCAGTTACAACTGTTTTGCGCATAGCCATGATTATATACTTTAACCCTGGATCCAATCTGTGTTCCCATAGATATTTAATTTTAGTTGTGTCCATCAAGCTAAGTGCATTATGATTGACTAAAAAACTGATTTCATTACTCAACAAAAACAATTTTGAGTATGCAGCCATTTTGTAAGCTTGCGCAAAAAGTTGTCCTGTGAAAAATCTGTTTCTTAATTGGAAAATCCTTACATTTTCAGACTGAATGATATTAAACGATAAGAATAAAGTGGTTTTTGTTTAATTTCATGGAGGTACATGTTCATGTATTCATATAGTGAGATAAGATTTATATTTTCATGCCTCAATGAAATAAACAATTATTCTCTTAATCTCTTAATTGAATCCTGAGAGGTCAGGGCTTGTGCAACTGTGAAATGGGGGAGTCACCTACTCCTTAACCATGAAATTCTGTGTGTCAATTTCAAAACAACAGAAACAGCAAATCATTATTAGAATTTTGCAGGTTTCAGTGACAAATGACCTTTTCTTGTAAAGATAAGAAGTAAGCCATTAATTTGTGTAATTTATAGTAGTTTAATGATGAGATACATCATTAAAATTTCCTGGCATTAACCCAGTTTTTACCCCTGGAAATTTCCCTGAAGGGGGTTAACATGACCCCCCCCCCCCCTTTTGGAGAATTTTTCAAGGGTCAAATACAGTAACAAGAGGCCCAAAAGGGCCTGAATCGCTCCACTGGCTTTAACATCTTTAGACTTTCATTAAATAAAGCTTACTTTACATGAATACATTAACACTCAGAAATCTCTTAAGACCTATTTTATTATGATTAAGTGGTTCTGGTCCATATTGAACCAAAATATTCAATCACAATGAACCTGCATCCCTTTACCCATCTAATTAAAACATAAGGTTCAAAAGGAGATGTCGTTCAAAGATTTCAGGCTCAATATAGGCCACGCCCATTTTTATGTGCCAATCTATATTTCTTGAACAATTCAAGTAAAGAGTAACCCAAGGAACATTCTGGTAAAGTTTCATTGAAATTGGCCCAGTGGTTTAGGAGGAGATGACATTCAAAGATTTTGGGCTAAAAATAAACCCCACCCTACCACGCCCATATTTATGGACCAATCAATTTTCTTGAACGATTTAAGTAAAGTGTCACCCAAGGAACATCCATGCCAGGTTTCATTGAAATTGGCACAATGGTTTTGGAGAAGATTTTTAAAGATATCAAAGTGAAAAAATACCTCGCCCTGCCATGCCCATTTTTTGGGGTCAATCAAAGTTTTTTTATCAATTTGAGAAGAGGGTCATCCAGGATTTATTTCTACCAAGTTTCGTTAAATTCCGCGAAATGGTTTGGGAGGAGAAGATGTTTAAAGAAAAAGTTTACACACTGACGGACGCACAAACATACAACGGACACTCCGCCATGACAATAGCTCGCTGGCCTTTGGCCAGTGAAATAAAAATTATTATGGAGCCCCATTTGGCTTATTAAACCCCATCCCCCTTTTGAAGGTTGATTGATTGAAAGGAGTTTTAGGCCCCTTTCAAAATTTTTCAGTTATATTGCGGAGGCTGGATCACCTAATAATGGATTCCTGGTATTTCTCTCACATGTACTACCATTACATCCTTTTAAGAAGAGGGTCGCCAAGGATTCATTTTTACCAAGTTTCGTTAAAATCTGCCAATTGGTTTTGGAGGAGAAGATGTTTAAAGAAAAAGTTTACACAATGACGGACGCACAAACATACAACGGACACTCCGCCATGACAATAGCTTGCTGGCCTTCGGCCAGTGAACTAAAAATTATTATAGAGCCCTATTTGGCTTATAAAACCCCATCCCCCTTTTGAAGGTTGATTGATTGAAAGGAGTTTTAGGCCCCTTTTAAAATTCTTTCAGTTATATTGCAGAGGCTGGAGCACCTAACAATGGATTCCTGTTATTTCTCTCACAAGTACAACCATTACATCCTTTCCCAGCCTTCAGCTGCTATTTCACATAGGTCTATGATTATCAACCAATTGGTGAGAGACAAATAGTCGGAGAGAATAATTGCCACAGTCGTGGATCCTTCTGGAGGTTGAAATGGACCATTTCTTATGTTATTTTACAAAACCTTGAAGCCTCCACAAAGTCAAGGCCACTAAAAATTCAACAGAGGTTTTATGTACCTTTTCCCAAATCAAATGTTAATATTTAAATATCCTGTGCGTATTATGTTTATTTTTGGCCATTTTTTCAGCATCTTAACAAATATTGATGGCTCAGCGCAATTCAGTTGTAACTGCCTATATGTTTGTACAACTGTTTCTCACCGAGACATATGTAGCCTAGCCACTTACAAAAGCCCCATCCCTCTCTATTGGAAATGCAATGATTCTAATAGAACCACGTTAACGCTGTTGATCACCAAATTCGCAAATGGTGAATAAAAGTTAATTTGGGGCCAATTTTTTTTCATTTGGCGAAAATACATGGTGCCGATAAAAAGCCAATCCATCTCTATTGAGACAAAGCCGAGTTTTCCTCCGAATATAATCCTCTAGTCAAGTCATTGTCAATCGAGTCAGCTTACAAAATTGCATAAGGTAAACAAACAGCTTATTGGATGGTCATCAATATTGATTTTTGTTAGAGGGCATAACTAAATTACACCACATCCTCGGTAATTTGTCTTGGTACGATTTTAACAGAACAATTAATTCAGACTTGCATACACATATTTTATTTATTGATGTCAAAAAATTATCACACTGGTCACCTTTAACATTTTTCTGACCAATATATTTATCTAAATTGGTCTACTATGCTCAAATTAATTTTGATAGTTTCACCCTTGGCAGCAGCTCCGCGATTCAGAATCAGAAAAAATTCTAGTAAAATTGTCTTCACATACAGGTTGTTTTCAAGTTACTGCACATGACTTTTGAAAGAATAAAGTAGAATTTGTTTAATTTCACCCAAAAATTATAATTTTTACTTATGAATCATCACACAGTTGAAATTTATTTTCTGTGCATTTGTACCCAAAAAATTTTGACCCATCAGGTTTAAAAACCAATGTATCAATATTAACACTGCTAATTTTAGAAATGTTAGTATTTTGTTAATTTCACTTTCTTCTCAGACTCATTTTCATTACAAAGGCCTGAAGTTACTGATGGAAGAGGACACAATTTAGCTTTCTTGTTTTACAAAGCTATATGGTATTAATGCGGCATTTTAAATTTTATTTTGGATTGAAATTATTCTATGACCTTTTTTAGTAAAAACCATTTAAAACAAAAGCAAAATCTGAATGATTTACTATGCACATTGTAACTACACAACAACTGACACTCTTTAATAATCTGAACAAAAAGGAGCCAAATTGACCTTGATACAGTCCCATCAATTTGGCCCAAACTATGATTCATTTGGCAAAAATGATGGCGAAAACTTTTTTCGTGCCAGGGAGAACCCTGAGAACCTAATGGTTTTATTAGAGCTCAAAGGTATAGATAAGAGGGGTTGAAGCCAGTCTAATAACTTTATTCTTCAATGAAACCCTAGCTTGTGGGTACTCTTTTGATTTGTATCGACCAAATGAGTACCAACAGTATAGGTTTTGTATTATAATCATCGAAATACTCTGATCTAAATTCCAAAATACCCCCTCTATCTGTAGCTCTGAAGCTTTAACGGCAAGATATTTTTTGGGGCCAAAACCCTGGTTTATGGGTCAAACACAAGCCTAAGAACTTGGGGGGGGGGGGGATAATTTCTAGGGCCAAAACCCTGGTTTATGGGTCAAACACAAGCTCTGGGACTTGGGGGGTGGGTGGGTGGGAGATAATTTCTAGGGCCAAAACCCTGGTTTATGGGTCAAACACAAGCTCTGTAACTTTTTTATTTTGGAAAGATATTTTCTGGGGCCAAAACCCTGCTAAATGGGTTAAACACAAGCTCTGGACCCTGTTTTTTGGCAAGATATTTTCTGGGGCCAAAATCCTGGTATATGGGTAAAACAAGCTCCGGAACTTTTTTGGGGGGCAAGATATTTTCTGGGGCCAAAGCCCTGGTTTAGGGGTCAAACACAAGCTCTGTACCTACCTCTACTTCCTCTCCTTCCTTATAATCAGGTTTATCAACTTTTACAGGCACTTGACGAGCTTCAGATAGTTTCACTGTCTTCTCAGGCTGCCAACTGAAAAAAATTGGCAAAAATTAGTGCATCTTTACTTATTAATATTTTTTCCCTTCCTTATTTAGCTACCCTGTGATACTTTGACCCTTTTCACATGCTTTACCCCACAATATTCCTGCATTGGCAGGAGCTTAAGGCAAATATCAGCCTGCACTTAAGTGCAGTCTGATCTTAGTCCACACCACCTGATTTTCCTTTTTTTAATTAGAAACTTTGAAAGATAATATTTTTGAAATAAATACTGACTCACATTTAGTGCATCAAGTGGTTATATCACTTTGATCCAAATATAATGCTGCAAAGGTTTTTATCCAGCATGACCAGTGTTAAAGATTTTCCTGATTGTTGATGCCCATTTCCTTTATACAAACAGACTGATATCTTAAGGTTCCCACAACTATTGAAATCTTGGGTTAAAACTTGGTTGTTGTCACAGGTCAACTGCTGTCTATTCCATGACCAAGGAGTCCATTGGACTCCTACCCTACAAAAGGGAGTCCTGTCCACAAGATAAGGAGTCTCTGACTCTCGGACTTTCCTTAGTGTCAAACTCCTCACCATCGTTTGCTAGTAGGTTTTGCTTGTTTGTTTGTTTGAATATGGTTTAACAAGATATTTAAAAGTTAAACAGTCAAATTGCACAGCCTGGAGTACCTAGCAATGGATTCCTTAAATTTTTCTCACCAGTGCTACCAAGACAACCTTTCCTAGCCTACAGCTGCTATCCCATTTAAGGTATTTCCTCTTATAATAGCACCCCCCTAAAAGTAGCACCCCTACATTTTGCTACGAAATCTCACTTCAAATGCCTAGATTTAGGCACTTTTTGAGACTTCTTCTCTAATTTGAGATGAATTTCATCTAAACAATCATTTATATGAATTTCACCTCAAATAAAAGGGAAAGGGCCTTGAAGACACCAATTTTAATGGGGGTTTTAATCAGAAAATGCATACTAAATAAAAGCTCCCTACCATGTTATGTAAAGCTCCCAGGAGCCTTTATTAGGAGAAATATGGTACTTAGGTTTACAAGAAAGTTGAATTGTAAGCAAATGTTGGTCAGAATCTTTGTTCCAATCATGCAGCAATTCTGTGATCTCAGGGCATGTGCTAGCATTGTAAATTTGGGAGTCATTGACCCCTTGAACATAAAACTCAGAGGGTCAACACTGTTTCTGTAGGGTTAAAAAAAGAGCAAAAGCTCAAAACTTATAATTCTTCAAAGTAATCTATATAACTGAAACAACATAAACAATAAAGTGTAGATACACTTTATTGTGTATGTTGTTTCAATTATATAGATCATTTGTAAAAGTATGAAGAAAATGAGTGACCTATATAATCTTATATTGCATAAGCTGCACCACTGGGAATTTAGTGGGTAAATGAGACCCCTGCAGGAAATTTTTGAGGGTCAAAATGGGATTTTTAGGAGTCAAACCCCTGGTTTAAGGGTCAAACACAAGCCCTGGATCTAATGATTGAGAGCCTGATGCCCTTCCAACCGTGCTGTCAGCATCCACAAAAAATAAATTTGGTAAAAATTTAACCCTTTCCTGTTTTACAAAATTTTGGACCTGTCCAAATTCAAAGGTTTAGCAGATGAAAATCTAAAGTGGATTTAATTTGAAAAATAACCATTCAGTAGGGTAGAAAACAGTGTGGGAAAAGAAAAAATTGCTTGTCAGAAGCAATTTCTTCTTTTTTTCACAATTTTTTCTCAATCATAAAATCACAGGCACGTAAAAAGCAGGGATTAAACAACAAAGGGTTAAGCTCACAGCCACTGTTTTCTATGTTATTTGAAGTGAATAACAGGAGATAATTTGGCTATTGCTGGGCCATTATCCTTTTTTGTTTTTGACACAAAGTGCTTGCTTTTCTTATCACATATAAGTTGATAAGCTTTTCTCAGATATTAACACTATTTCAAATTTATGGTCATGTGTTCATTTTGTAACTCTATCTGTGTAAAGGTCATGTGACCAATCCCCAGCTTGTTTTAACAATCTAAGTTGCAGTATCTTTACAAATGTTACATGGACAAAATTGTTCGTCCCTCACTATTTAAGGTAACAACAGGTACTGCATGGAAACCACGCAGGGATATTTCTGGAATATTTAAGGGTGGGCCATTCCCTTTCATTTACATGTAAAATCTGTGATTTTGATGGGCCATCTGCAAAATTGATGGGCCATTTGGAAAATTTGATGGGCCCAAGAATCCTTAATACCTCTCCTAGATTAAAATAAGCATCAGATTTGAATAGTTTATGGGGCCCATCCAAAACTATCATCAGATTCAGCCTATCACAAATAGTTTGTCCACAAAATCAGTTCAGCCCATCCTAGATTGATCCCTGACCAGTGACCATGATTGATTTTAAGCAATTGAAGGGAAAAATTGCAAGAAAAACATTGGAAAAGAAGAAATTGCTTATTACAAGAAATTTGTTCTTTTTCTACAATGTTTTCCACTTGGTAATGCAAATTTTAGCTTTTTGAAAGGCATTTTTTTCAAAACTGGTCAGATTTAAATACTAAGTAACTAGCTGCCATTAACTACAGGCCTGAAGGACCAGCAGCCTGGTAACATTTACCAGTCCTGCCTAAAATTAACAGAGCTCGGCCCTCGGGCTAAAGGACTGGAGTTCATGTCGATCCCTGCAGGTGCGGCAACATATAGTACACTGATAACTTTGCTTGTTCATTTGTAGTCTAAAAGTACTTTCAATAAAGTCTTAAATAACACTTTTGTTACTTACTCATTTTCAAATGATACTGTTATTTCTTCATCAGTAATGTTCTTTACAAATGCCTGAAAGAAATATAACAACACATCTGCTTTATTGCTGTCAAAATATATGCATGTATCTGAAAGAATAATATTAATAGATGGTCCTAACATTGAAACTACAGCTTGATCATCCATTCTTGAAATGTTCAAAGTAATCAAAGTCAAAGTGTGTAGGGGATGCCATATTTAAGCCCTAAATTCACTTATTTGTTCTCTCATGCTCACTTTTAGCATGCGTATAAATTTCAAAATCCTTGTGAACGGTAATTCAAAATTCTGGTTACACCCTTGACTCATCTCTATATATTTCTGATAATTCATTGCCTATTGTAGTTATTTATTGCTTACCATATGGCTATAAAGGCTTGCTTTTACATAACATCCCTTACAGAGAAAAAGACTAGCAGGGGCCCAGTCACCCATGGCCCCCAGATTTTGGGCTGGGCCCCTAGACTTTTGGGAAAACTCCTATGCCTCTAATGTTAAATATTGAATTGTTGAAGCCTGGGCTTAAAATTGTCATTTTCCCTGCCTGATACACCTGTGGCAGATCAAGGATTCCTGTCCACCGATGTAAACTACCAAGCTGTAGTTTTAGAGTGTGCCACCCAAGGAATCAAACCAATGATCTTTAGGTCTCAAGTTGAGTTCTGGATACCTGTATCTTTTGGTCGGAATGTACAGTCTTATCTGTAATTACTCCTCTCTTTAATAAAAGTTTGTTAAAAATTCTCTAAGATGGTTAATTATCACAAGCTAATGTCTAATGAGCAAACTTAACAGCAGGTTGGTAAAAATTTCTTACAGTTCCACATCCCAGCATTTATCAAAGATTTGAATTTATTGATACTGTCTGCAGAGATAGTCTTTTCAGTAAGGATATTCCAGTAAGCCGCAGTGACACTAATGGTTGATTATTGGTTTTCAATCTGATGTTATGAAGGCACTTTTAGATTTAAATTACAAATAATGACCATGAAGATTGTCCTAAGTATGAGTAAACATACTCAGCAATTTCAAATTGCCAAAGTTGTGCAGTGACTTAACCCTTTGCTGTTTAATCCCTGCTTTTTACGTGCCTGTGATTTTATGATTGAGAAAACATTGTGAAAAAAGAAGAAATTGCTTCTGACAAGCAATTTCTTCTTTTTCCACACTTTTTTCTACCCTACTGAATGGTTATTTTCCATATTAAATCCACTTTAAGTTTTCGTCTGCAAAACCTTTGAATTTGGACAGGTCCAAAATTTTGTAAAACAGGAAAGGGTTAAAGATTTGAACCATGTCAACTATCTATTAATCTACACATATTGCCTACCTCCCCTTTCGGGTGTCAGGTGATTCATTCTAGTTGTTATCAATTTTGCATGAGAAATTGTAGAGGCAGTGGATTTTTTTTTTTTTTATTTCGAAGGGTTTTCATCCATTGCTACCGATTTACAGCTGGGTGGACTGAGGTAGTAACTATTAAGTTTCTTGGCCAAGGAAACTTCTTGCTGTCACCAGGACTTGAACCCCTGGCCTTCAGATCTGTAGTGATCAATATTGGGTAGACTCATGACCAGGTGCCAGGTAAGCTCAGTTGGTAGAGCGCCGTGCTAGTGTTCCAGGAGTCGTGGATTCAAGTCCCATGTCGGGCACAACCATTCCTCTATAGTTTCTTCAATGTTGTCAGAAGTAAATGGAGAACACTTGGTTCAGCCATTAGGGAGCTGTTTGGGACCAGCTCCAATCTGTTAAAAGGGGGAGGAGTGTAGTGATAGATATTGGGTAGGCTCATGACCAGGTGCCCGGTTAGCTCAGTTGGTAGAGCGCCATGCTAGTGTTCCAGGGGCCGTGGGTTCGAGTCCCATGTCGGGCACAACTTTTCCTCTATAGTTACTTCAGATCACTGCTTTCCATTCTGTACTCAAGTATTGTTAGTCCCAGTTTCTTCTAAATTCTTCATAGCTCAGATGGGAAATTGAAGAAATAAGCTTAGTTGCATGCTTTTCTCTACCATATATTGGGCTACCAAATAAACCCCTATATTTCAAACACTAAGTGTGATCAATATTGGGTAGACTCATGACCAGGTGCCAGGTAAGCTCAGTTGGTAGAGCGCCGTGCTAGTGTTCCGGGAGTCGTGGATTCAAGTCCCATGTCAGGCACAACCATTCCTCTATAGTTTCTTCAATGTTGTCAGAAGTAAATGGAGAACACTTGGTTCAGCCATTAGGGAGCTGTTTGGGACCAGCTCCAATCAGTTAAAAGGGGGAGGAGTGTAGTGATAGATATTGGGCTGACTCATGACCAGGTGCCCGGTTAGCTCAGTTGGTAGAGCGCCATGCTAGTGTTCCGGGGGCTGTGGGTTCGAGTCCCATGTCAGGCACAACTTTTCCTCTATAGTTACTTCAGATCACTGCTTTCCATTCTGTACTCAAGTATTGTTAGTCCCAGTTTCTTCTAAATTCTTCATAGCTCAGATGGGAAATTGAAGAAATAAGCTTAGTTGCATGCTTTTCTCTACCATATATTGGGCTACCAAATAAACCCCTATATTTCAAACACTAAGTGTGATCAATATTGGGTAGACTCATGACCAGGTGCCAGGTAAGCTCAGTTGGTAGAGCGCCTTGCTAGTGTTCCGGGAGTCGTGGATTCAAGTCCCATGTCGGGCACAACCATTCCTCTATAGTTTCTTCAATGTTGTCAGAAGTAAATGGAGAACACTTGGTTCAGCCATTAGGGAGCTGTTTGGGACCAGCTCCAATCAGTTAAAAGGGGGAGGAGTGTAGTGATAGATATTGGGCTGACTCATGACCAGGTGCCCGGTTAGCTCAGTTGGTAGAGCGCCATGCTAGTGTTCCGGGGGCCGTGGGTTCGAGTCCCATGTCGGGCACAACTTTTCCTCTATAGTTACTTCAGATCACTGCTGTCCATTCTGTACTCAAGTATTGTTAGTCCCAGTTTCTTCTAAAGTTCTTCATAGCTCAGATGGGAAATTGAAGAAATATCCCCGATTTCTATATATCCGTTCCTTGCTACTTTGCCATCCGCAGCACTCGAGTATTAATTGTAGGGTGTGAAACCTCATTACGTAATCAAACAAAATGCTAACCGGATGTTTACATTCTCACTATTACATGCTGCCGGGAAAAATGGAAAATTAGGTCATTTGATGGTGCATTATGGGTATTTTTGTAAGCTGCAAAAATTATTTACGAAACTAATCATTCATGGCTTATTATTTGGCAGTGTCTTAAAACAGGTTGAAACTTAGCCTCATGCAAAAAATATTTTTTGTGTTAAAGTTATCTTAGAAATGCATTATGCACAGCTAAGTTGCTGCATTGAAGTAGTGACCCAATTAACTGCAGACAGCTAGTTCAAATGATAAATGACGTCATAAGAACGGGTTTATAGAAAAATGGCGGCCACAGATTTTTGAGTAGGGAGAGTTTAAAATTTAATTCAATTCTCATTAATTGAATTTGTTTACTTATTAAAAGTGCCATGCCCAGATGGAATAATGATTTTTCTACACACACATGTTCTAAAAATGTAAGTTTTATCAGAATTTTAACTATTTGATTTTGATTACTTATTAAGAAGAACGGAGATACAGGAAAAGGGTATAAGCTTAGTTGCATGCGTTTCTCTACCATATATTGGGCTACCAAATAAACCCCTATATTACAAACACTAAGTATGATCTAAAATTATTTCAACCTAGTTTCATGTTTGATAGACACATCTGTTAAATTCAAATACACGGACTACAATTTACTTTATCAAAGTTACAATTTGAAAGTAAGAAACCATGCCAAACAAAACAAAACTTTTACTGGTTCTCATGGAGCTGGGAGGTTTGTCTTTATTTGCTATTACTGATAGGATTTCCTTGATTAATCAATTCAACCTAGTTTCCTTGCATTGGTCACTATATCCATGTTTGCAAAAATCATTAGTTCTTGTCGTATATACCTTGTAATAAGCACCATTCCCTAACCGTACTTCGACCGCTAGATCTTCCATTTTTGAGACAAAAGTGCGTTATGGGAAAAACCGGGGATGGTTCTACCATCAGAATCATTAAAAACCGTTTGCCGCGTAATAAAGCAGGTACCAGTGTACGTCAAATTTAGACGGGTTTAATGAAAATTCATTCTTTCAAGTGCGATTTTTGCCTGATAAAACAACAAAAACAGTCTAAATGACAGACAAAATGGTGGTCAATTCGTACAAAGCAGTGACAGTTTCCAAATTATTTATCAAACTAACAAATCGGGACCTATTGATCTAAAGACAATTACCGTTAATCAAATAAGAGTCAAATCTGTGACATCATTTTGAACAAAGAATGTCATCGGACAGCGAATTAGACGAGTTTTATGATGCTGAAGACACTACCCCAAATAAGTAAGAGCTCTTTAGGCTACCCGGGGGGCAGCATACATGTGATATTCCCATGGGCTCTCATAGGGAGATTAAGACCTTTTCGTAGGGAGATTGGGTCTCAAATAGGGAGATTTTGTGTAACGCGAGTTCTGGCTAAAAATGGGGTTTTCGCAATGCAAATATGCACCATAAACTGACTATAATACTTTCCATAAAAGTTTCTTTTCTTTATTTTTTTACTAAAAGAAGGTTATCATTTAATTCATTTTGATAGAGGATAGTAATGCTACAGAATTTGGTCTTATATTTTCAGAAAAATAGATGTTACAAATTCATTTTTTAGTTCTATGCAAATTTCAGGATCCCACAAAATAGGTGTTTTTCATTTTTTTTTTTTTTTTTTTTTTTGTAGATAATCAGTAGAAAAAATATCTTTCCAAATTTAAAAGATGTAGGCCTTGCAACTTAGGAGGAGACTGTTAAAAGTTTTTCTTCATTTCTTTGAGTAATCTAAAAGCCCAAAACACAATGCGAATTTTAAATGGAGAGAACTTTCAAGGGGTTTGGTAGTTAAGAATTGTGTAATACTGCATTAATGCAATACTGCTTTATGCAAAGTATGAAATTCTAGGCCTTGTTATTGGATACGTTTTATTTCACTTGGTTGCAATGGCAACCAGAGTTCTTCATGATTTACAGTATTCTGTGAAATGTGAAAAGGCCTTGTCATAAAGATCATTTTTGTGTTGATTGTGTATGCAATCCGATGACTTGATTAGGTGATTTTTATGATTTGACGGATAGATGGACGGACAACGAGACAGACCAATTAATCGTAACTGGTATTTACTGCTACTGAACTACGCAAAAAATAAATGGTTTTGATAGGAAGTTGACGACAAACGTTGAAATTAAGGACAAAATATTCCGAGTTCGCGGACGTTAAAGACTAACACAGTAGAAAACGGAAAGTGAAAGAGCTACCTCTGCAAATTAATCCATGTTGATTAGCTTAATGAGAAGCTCTGTGTCAGCAGTAAAAAGCCAGTCCTCAATTTTCTATTTTCTAATGTGTAGCATTTGTGTTGACAAATAACTTGATTGAATCATTCGATTTCAATTTCGAGAATGACGGTTGCTGATTCATAAATTGTGAGTAAAGTCTGAAAACGTCCCCATCGAGGACCCGGTGAAATCGCCGTGGCATTTAAAAAGCGAATGTCCGATGTTTCTTTAATTTCAATATCTATAATTTAATTTGAATGACAATTTGAGAACGCATGAGACAGATTTAACTCTTGTAACTTTGATAATTTGACCATAAAATAAGCGTAGATCTACTAATTAAGTATCTTCGTCGAAATAAAAGTGTGACTGCTTCTTGTTTTACTTAATTATGCGTTACGACACGAGGG
Organism: Fragum whitleyi; assembly: GCA_948146395.1. Lineage (NCBI taxonomy): Eukaryota > Metazoa > Mollusca > Bivalvia > Cardiida > Cardiidae > Fragum > Fragum whitleyi. Next base: position 9,168,352 of record OX411557.1, read on the forward strand.
TTTTTCTGCGATGCCGCCTAATTTTACCAAGGTCGTGTGACGCGTCGCCCTGCATATTATGTTCGACCTTTTCCTTCATGACGCTAATCGCGTAGAGTGGAAATTTTTCACAGCTTTGTGGTAAAGGATATTTTCTTACGGTGGAAATTTAATAGCTGTGTTTACAACCATTTTAATATTTCAAAATAGGTGAAAAAACACAGCTTAACTTGTATCGGGGACTCTTAAGTAATATTGAGTAACACCGTTTCACCCGGTTTAGATCCAGTTTCTAAGAAAGGTCAATATTGCCGATCGTCATAATTCGTTTTGTATACTGCTTTAAGGGTGATAGGTACAGTAGCACTCGGTTGTCGGCAATAGTTGATCTGAGTCCCCAGTTGATCGACCCGACGACGATAAAAGACGACAATTCTAGACAGATAAACAACGCTTTACCCGATATTGGATTTCTCACTCATCATTTGAGCATTCAGACCGGCGATTTTGCATTTTTGGCTCCCTGATTTTTTTTCAGGCTCAAATTTCTTCAGGTCGGGAGAAATGGTCTCCCGATCGGGAGAGCGGGAGGAAGGGTAAAATATCGGGAGAATATCGGGGGGGGGGGGGGGGGGGGGGGGGGGGGGGGGGTACAATACAGACAATGCTTGTGTTTGATTTCACAAAGGGTACCCTTTCACAAATGAGATCTGAAGCTTTAAGGGTTTAGAATCAGGGCCCCGGTGTTAACAAAACATAGTCGGTTGTGTGTATTTCTATTTATTTATCATAGTTATCATTTTAATGCCCATATGACTGATGCTCCAGAAGACAATTCGAAATTGAGATACCCTATGATTTTTTATCTTGAAACTAACCGAGCTTCTAGACTGACATGATCCATTCAGAGAAAAGGATCCCTAAATGGGTCAATCAAAATTCCACAAACAAGTTTTAAGAATGGTCACACAAAGAAAATTTCTGCCAAGTTTTGTTGAAATCCGCTAATTGGATAATGAGACGATGTTAAAAGACTTTAGGGTCTCAAAATAAGCCCTGCCCTGCTACACCTATATTTAGGAATCGATTAAAATTTCACAAACAAGTTTTGAAAAGGGTCACCCAAGGAACATTTCCGACAAGTTTGGTTGTAATCTGCCCATTGCTTACTGAAGAGAAGATGTTTAAAGAATTGTTGATGATTTCCCACAACTGACAGATGATGGACAACAGGTGATCAAAAAAGCTTACCATGAGCATGTTGTGCTCAGGTGAGCTAATAACTAATTCTCTTTCTGATGAGTCGCTAAACTATCGTCTTGTGCGACAGAGCTTAACACCAAGCACATTTTGTTTAAACCCTTTTATTTTACATCCATTAGAAAATAATTTCTTATAACGATTCATCCCTCTCAATTCTGCCTCTGGAAAATTCACCAGTACTCGCGCCAAATGTGTCGACCAATAAAGGAACCAAGATACCCGCTCCTGGGCATCAAACTCAGGACGTTTCATGGGTTTTAGGGCACTACACCATGAACACCACACCGAGCATGTTTGTAACGGTTTTAAGAGTGGTAAGTTGCAGTGGATACGTAAATGAGAGATACCTGCCCAGAGATATATGGTTAATGATAACAAACTTGTTTGTGAAATTTTGATCGATCCCCAAATATAGGTGTGGCAAGGCAAGGCTTATTTTGAGACCCTGAAGTCATCCAACATCTTCTCAGTAACCAATGGGCAGATTTCAATGAAACTTTGCAGAAATTTTCTTTGTGTGACCATTCTTACAACTTGTTTGTAGAATTTTGATTGACCCAATTAGGTTTGAGGATCCTTTTCTCTGAATGCATCATGTCTGTCTAGAAACTTGGTTCGTTTCAAGTTAAAGAATCTCCAAAGAATCTCCCAAGATTGACCTCCAAATATTGGTTTGGCAGGGCTGGGCTTTATTTGGACCCTGAAATCTTTAAACATCTTTTCCTCAATAACCCTTTGGCGGATTTTAACTAAACTTGGCAGAGATGTTCCTTTGGTGACCTCTCTAAAAACTTGTTAGTGGAATTCTGATTGACCCCCAAATATGGGTGTGGTACGTAGGGGTGACTATTGAGTTCAAAATTGGTATCACAATAGTATTGCAATGGTAAAGTTGCTATTGGAACAGTATTGCAATACTGTCGCAATAGTTGTTTCTACAGAAATATTAGTTATTAATCAATGTGAAAGCATCATACTTTTTATTAGGCAGTAACTTTATATTGTTCTTATAAGATGCTGTTTATCTTGTCAATGGCGAGTAAATAATCAAATAAGTTAAGTACAGATATTCCCTAAGAAAATAATTGGATTTGACCTAATTCATGATTCAATTATGAAAACATGCATTACATTTTTCTTCTTTTTTATTAAAACTATTGTAAACCGTTGATAGTCAGATGAACTATTGTGATATTTATTGATTTGAAAAATCAACCTATTGCTGTTGCAAGGTAAAATATCACGATACAGCGATAGTTCGACCTATTGTTACGCCACTAGTGGTAGTGGTAGGACCCTAAAATCTTTTAACATCTTCTCCTCACTAAAAATGGGAGGGTTTCAACTTAACTTAGCAGAAATGACAATCCGCGGGTGACCCTTCTCAAAAGATGTTTGTGAAATTTTGATTGACCCCCAAATATGGGCGTGGCAGGCAGCATATCTTTTCACTTTTAAATCTTTGAAATGTCTTTTCTTCCAAACCAATTGGCAATTTCAGTTGATTTTCGCATGAAATTTCCTCTCTTCTTATAATCAGGTTTGTGAAAATCTGTTCGGCCCATAAATTTATACAGTTGTTATGTGGTGGGACCTTTTCACACTAATTAAGAAGTCTGTGAACAACATCACCTCCTAAATCAATAGGCTATTTTCAATGAAGATTGCCAGAATGTTCTTTTGGTGACCCTTTTAAAGATTTTTGAGACCTTCTGATTTGGTTATTATATTGGGCATGGCATGGTACAGTCTATTTTCACTTTGAACTCTAGAAATTACATCTCAACCTCTTGGCAAGTTTGAATGAAACTTTGCCAGAATGTTATAGTCCGTGGGCCAAGAGGGGTCACCATGCACCCCCCTAAGGGCTCTCCGAGAGTGGTATGGAAATGTTCATAGGACCTCCCTGAGTGAGAATCAAGATGTTAACAGGTGGTAATTTGGGTCCCGACTGCCATTCCGAGTGGTTTTCTAGATGGCAGCCAAGAATAAATTCATTTTACCTTTGGTACACTATAGAGGGATTTGTTTCATTCTAAATATTTTTGAGAGTCTAAAACATGTATATTTTGCGTTGTGGTAAACCCCTTTATTACTTAAAATGAATTTGAAGATCCCAACTTCCGAAATGGAGGGTGGCAGCCAGTTCTAGATAAGAATTTTGGTATTTTTTCGATGAACGCCATGAGATAAAAGTGTTCACCATGTTCTATACCATAGATCATATTGCAAAGTGCTATGATATTGTTGATATGACATTCAAGAATTCAAATCAAGTTGTTAACAGACGATATTTTGGGTCCTGACCGCTTTTCTCGATGTTTTTCTAAATGGCAGCCACTCCTAATACAAATTAACCAGGAGACACTATACGGATACCACTTGATTTTAAAACACATTTAAAGACCAAAATGTGTATTTTTTACGTTCTTGGTACAAAAACTATTAGTTAATGTTAATTTGGATATCCAATCATCCTCCATTAGAGATGGCAGCCAGTTTAGGATAGGAATAATGTTAAATTTTGTTGCAATCTGTGAAAGACAAGGGGTTACCATGTACTTTGCCGTACAATTCTCTCTGATTGTACCACAAAGTTGTTAATTCAACATTCCCAAGGTTGAATCAAGTTGTTTACAGTAGATGTTTTGAGTCCAGACCGCCGTTTGGGGTGTTTCCTAAATGGCAGCCAATACAAATACAAGTTAATAAATTGGAACAACTTGTATATGAGCAACCTTTTTTTTAATAATCTTTAAGACCAAAACATAAATTTTAAGTGTTCTTGCTACAAGCTGAAAAAGCTAATGTCTTTTTGAAGCTCAAACATCCTGAATGGTAGATGGCAGCCAGTTTTAAATATGAAATTTGCCTGTTTTTTTTTTCAGTCCATCATCATCATAAAAGCCATCACTGATAAGACAAAGGAAAAGTTAGCCGATATTACTCAGTGAGAATAAAAAAAAGTATCAATCGATATTTTTGGTATTCCGACTGCCTTTCCGGATGTTATTCTGGATGGCAGCCAAGAAAAAGTAAAGATTACATAAGAATCCCTTTACAAACAATGGTCTATTTCTTATATTATTTTCAGGACCAAATCACCTAAGTTTAGAGTATATCTTATTATTTCTTTAATTAAGTGTCTAATTTAAAAAACCAAACATACTGAAATGAAGATGGCAGCCAAATTTAAACATGTAACTCTGCTTATTTAACCGTTATAGGCTCTGAAACTAGTTGGTTGGGCATGTCACTCCTACTGAAGGGGGGGGGGGTGTATCAAGTTGTTCACCATATATCCCTGATTTCAATATTCTGTCTCTTTCGTTTAACCTGAAGGATTAGGGTTGTTTGAATAGGTCTCCGAGAAAATACATGATAAAATGAATTTTGAATTATGAGATGGCAGTCAAGTCTTAATTTGAATTCATCTTATTTCTGTAAAAAAAATATTTTTATGTGTACATGTTTCTGTCGAATATGGATGCATATTGATATCATTTTTCTCCAGCTGTCAGTCCGTGTGTTTATACAAGGTTAGTTAAGTTCTTGTTTCGATTAAGAACATTGTGAAATTGACAAGGGTTAGAAGCATAAGCGACTTTTGAGCATAATCATACAATGTAATGTCGTATTGTTCTATTAGAAGATATGTATGTCTTCAAAGACCAATCAGGAAATTCCAAATCCACTCAAGCTAATGGAATTATATATTCTATGATTGGAAAATTTTGAATGATTTCAGAGTGGTTTTGGTCGATTGAATGCTGTTTAAATGATTTTTGGGTATTTTGAGTTAGTGTTTCAAAAATGCCATGAATGGAACGCTATGTAAATGATTCAGAATGGTTTTGACTAGACTTAGTGGCGGTACACAGTGTTTTTTTGCCTCAAAACATTTCCTTCATTTAAAGACATACTTTCAGAAAACTTTCAGAGAATATGACAAAACTCATTTTGTTGATGATTGCTGATATAATGCCGAGCAACAGAAAAAGGGGGCTTAATGTAAATTTCTTATCAACACATTCGTCTTGCATATAAGGATGGGTTTGCATGAAACTTTCACAGAATGTTCCTCATCATGCAACTTTGTGTTCTTATCAACTCAGTAAGATGACATCATTCCAAATCACGAAAAAGCTGCATTTTTATCAATCGTCTTGTAAACGTTAGTCCTTCTATATTAATGTATGGATTTCATCAAGATATTGATAGATTTATAAGAAGGTTTCACATAATGCTCCTGATCATGGGACAATCATAATACATAATTGTCTATGCTAAATAATTACTGTCTTTAAGGATGGTTTCCAAGTATACTTCGTGACATAAATATGAGCATATATTCAACGTTTGTCCATATATAATGCTGCATCACAAAAAGGTATTCATTCGTTCTAAGAGTGTTTTAGTGAGGCGTTTATTTTGTCGAACAGGACTCATGTTTTTTATATAAAACAAATAAATCCGGATTTACATTTCCATACAATAATAAAGTTATATTTTGGAATTATCCGATATAGGAAAACTTCCATATGGTCAAATGGCGGCCAAGTTTTTGAAAAATCAAATAAATTAATGCTAGGTAAAACGTCCTAAAAAATTCATGTATGAATTTCTAAATGTATCAGCTACATAGGGATTAGCGCTGCTGAGCCCTTCAAGAGGAACATGAATTAAACAGATTTAAGAAAATTTAAAATATTGAAATAATCAAAATTGGTGGATTTATTGGGGATTCTTTTACATGTATTTAATTTGGTGGACATTTTCGGTCGCCATTTGAAAGTATTCATACATCAGATTAAATAAATATGGAATATTCGTATTCGTATTAATACATGGCAGCCATCTCGCTTTTAGAATTTCGGGAACATCAAATTCGCCCTAGATAACAAAGACGGAAATTTCAAAAAATCAAATATTTTCCCCCTTCAGTTTGAAAACCTTTATTAGCAGGTGAAACCAAAGATACGGAAAATTAATATTAATGAATGATCCTATCTCGGAGGGTCTAGTGAACAATTAATTTGATATTTTTTTTCACTCCCCTCTCCCCCCGAATGAAATTCATGTTTAAATTTAGCATTTTCGGATTTCAATTTCGACATTAACTGATAAAACGGTAGCTAAAACACTAGATATAGGTGTCTGGTCCTTAAAATGAGTTAAGATGTGAAGCAACGTTTGCATAGGGATTCTAATGTAATTCAAGCATCTTCTTGGCTGCCATCCAGAAAATGCCCGTAAAAGCAGTCTGTACGCAAAATATCGATTAAAATATTTTTTATTCTTACTCAATGAGGTCGGTTAAAGATTCTTTTGCACTCTCAAAAAGGGTTTTTACGATGGCTCGTCTCCTCTTGTCTTATAATCTGCAACAAAAATTGGCAAATTTCATAATCAAGATAAGCTGCCATCTACCATTCAGGAAGATTAATCTTCAAAAAGACTTCAGTTTTTTTTCAGTTTTCAGCCAGAACACCAAATACATATGTTTTTTGTCCTTATAAATAAAAAAATAAAGGTTGCTTGTATACAATTTGTTCCAATGTAAATACTTGTATTTGCATTGGCTGCCATTTAGACCCCCCCCCCACAAGGCTGTCGGGACCCGAACAAACTTTAATCAACTTCGGGGATTTTGCATTAACAATTTCATGGCACAATCAGAGAGGATTTTAGGCCAAGAACATGGTGACCCTTCATCTTTCATAGAATGCAACAGAAAATAGCAAAATTACTATCTTAAATTGGCTGCCATCTCTAATGGAGGATGATTGGATATCCAAAAAATCTTTAACTAATAGATTTTGTACCAATAACGTAAAAAAATACACGTATTGGTCTTTAAATGTGATTTAAAATCAAGTGATATCCGTATAGTGTCTACTGGTTAATTTGTGTTTTGAGTGGCTGCCATTTAGAAAAATGCCGAGAAAAGCAGTCAGGACCCAAAACATCGACTGTTAACAACTTGATTTGAATTCTTGAATGTCATATCAACAATATCATAGCACTTTGCAATATGATCTATGGTAGAGTACATGGTGAACACTTTTATCTCATGGCATTCATTGAAAAAATACCAAAATTCTTATCTAGAACTGGCTGCCACCCTCCATTTCGGAAGTTGGGATCTTCAAATTCATTTTAAGTAATAAAGAGTTTTACCACAACGCAAAATATACATGTTTTAGACTCTCAAAAAATATTTAAAATGAAAAAAATCCCTCTTTAGTGTACCAAAGGTAAAATGCATTTATTCTTGGCTGCCATCTAGAAAACCACTCGGAATGGCAGTCGGGACCCAAATTACCACCTGTTAACATCTTGATTCTCACTCAGGGAGGTCCTATGAACATTTCCATACTACTCTCGGAGAGCCCTTAGAGGGGTGCATGGTGACCCCTCTTGGCCCATGGACTATTACTTGGGTGTCATCTACTGGACACTCCCTCCATTTTTCAAACAGTCTTCTTTGACTCATGTAGAATCATTGTTTGAATATGTGCAAATCTTTGAATGACTTCTATCTATGACTTGTCTGGCACAGGTTTTTCCATCAGTGGACATGCCACTTGTCCATGGACAAATAAATAGCAGGACACATATCAGAATAGTATTAAATGGATCGAAGAGATAGATATCATAATATTAATATCAAAGGCTAAAAAACATTGTTATTTTAAGGAAGAAAATGCTGGAGCTCAGCATTTTCTTCTTTAAAAATTTTTTTTCTCAAAATTTGTTGATTTTCTTTTTTAAACCCCGGAAGGGTTGTATTATGTTATGGCCCCGGTCGTCGGTCCATCTGTTCATCCATCCATCTGTCTGTTAGCAATTTTTTGTGTGGGCAACTACTCCTAAACTATCTATGGGAATGAGCTGAAACTTTGCACAATAACTCTCTATCATGTGTTGTTCTGCATAAGACCTTTGAAATTCAAATTGCTCCAGTCATTCCTTAGAAATCTTGAATTATCTGCCCTTGAATTTAACAAAGATTACTGTTTTTTTTTTGTTTGCACAACTACTCCTTAACTATCTATGGGAATGAGCTGAAACTAGACACAATTACTCCCTTTGATATCTAGTTATGCATAAGACCTTTGAATTTCAAATCACTCCATTCATTACTCAGAAATCTTGAATTATCTGCTCTTGAATTTAACAAAAATCACTATTTTTTGTGTGCGCAACTCCTCCAAAACTATCAATAGAAATGAGTTGAAACTAGACACAATTACTTCCTATGATGTCTAGCTGTGCATTAGACCTTTGAAATTCAAATCCCTTCAGTAATTCCTGAGAATTCTTGAATTATCTGCCCTTGAATTTAACGATAATCACTATTTTTTGTGTGTGCAACTCCTCCTAGACTATCAATAGAAATGAGTTGAAACTAGACACAATTACTCTCTATGATGTCTTGTAGTGCATAAGACTTTTTAAATTCAAAATGCTTCTGTCATTCTTTAGTTATCTTGAATTATCTGCCCTTGAGTTGAATGAAAAACAAAATTTCTTGTGAGCTCACTTTATCCTACATTTTCCATTTACACTCAAAGGGTCATACATGTACTATGTTATGGCCCCAGTCATCTCTCTGTCTGTTTGCATTTTTTAGCTATCATTCAAGCTCACGCTACTGAGAAGCCAAGATTACTGACAAGCCCCATCGGGCCTATATGCGCTGCTCTGCCAAGCTCTTGTTGATGACTTTTTATTTTTGATCCAGGACAAGAAGAAAATCATCTTTATTCGTCTGAGGACAATTGGAGAAATTCTGTAATTCCACATCCCTGCTTACTATCATTTGTCGCCCAACAAAGGGTGGATAATCAGAAACCTATGTGGCATGAGAGACTGGAGGTTCTGTAAGGATCTAAGTGGTAGTAGTGGTTAGACAAATAGCAGGACTACATAAATCCAGGCACCTCCATATGGCTGAAAATGTTAACAGTAACACTTAACCAGGGCTCGTGTTTGACCCTTTAACCAGGATTTTGACTGCCAAAAATCCCATTTTGACCCTCAAAAATTTCCTACTAGGGGTCATTTTGACCAACTGAAATTGCAATGGTGCGTCCTATCATCCTATGCAATATTAAAGATTATATAGATCAATTGTTTTCTACATACTACATTACAAAAGATCTATAAAGTGAAACAACATAAACAATAAAGTGTGTCTACACTTTATTATTTATGTTGATTTATTTATATAGATTACTTTTTAAGACTGATAAGTTTGGGTGTTTCCGCTTTTTTGACCCCCTCCAGTTTTTACCCCAGAATTTTATTGTCAAGGGGTCAATGACTCCCAAATTTAAAATGCTAGCACAAGCCCTTATTTAACCCATAACACACAATTGAATAGATTTATCATCTGGCGATGGGTGAATTTATTTGTGACCCGTCAGACAAAAAAGGGACTATGTGGGAACTCTGTAAAAATAATTATTTGAAAAAGGGATTGGTTATAGAAAAGGTCAAATACATGTGGCATTTCAAAAATTCTTTCACAGAAAGGTAGATTGATCACTCTGGATTCAGAAAATCAGTTAAGTGAAAATTTTTCAACCCTTTTAAGTCTGCGCAGTATGCACAGTCCAACTATGGTTGACACTTTACACACTACACAGATGGTCCCTTTAGCGTGACAGGTCACATCTGGTTTTTTTGTAGATCTGTTTTGGAGCCCGTGACGGAGAAATCTGATGAGTTAGATGAAATAGAAGAGGCAGAAAAAGAGTTATTGCTCCTGAAAAGAAAGCAGGAAGAAAGGTAAAATTAATTCTAACAATTCAGACATATGTTAGACGGAGATTATTAAGAATATTATTAGGAATCTGCAAGAAATAGCATTCTAGTTATTAAGAGAACTCAAAAAAAGAGAAAAGAATCAAAATAAGGTATATTTCAGGGCATGTGTTTGACCCGTAAACCAGAGTTTTGACCCCTAAAATTCTGAAAAAAATCTAAATTTGACCCCTAGAAATTTCTTCCAAGGGGGTCATTTTCACCCCCTTGAGAGAAACTACCAAGGGTCAAAACATCATTAATTTACCCAAGATTTTCACAAAATTCTATTATCTTAAGGTTTTACAAATTAATTTTTTACTTCAAATCATTACAAGTAACAGGTAAAGTGACTCTTTAATTTGCACAGTTCTACTTATGATTTGCTTTAACTTTTGTTTTGACCCCTTTAAAGTAAGTTTTGACCCCCAGATTTTCTTTATTCAGGAGTCAATGACTCCTCATTATAAAATACTAACACAAGCCCTGATTTTTTCACATATATATTTATAATTAGAAGGCTTTGTTTCAGGGTCAAATGGATTTGTTTGTTTGTTTGAATGGGTTTTACGCTATTTTCAACAATTTTGCAGTTACATCGTGGCGGCCGGAGCACCTAACAATGGATTCCTGGATTTTCTTTCACCTGTACTACCATTACACCCTTTCTTAGCCTCTGACTGCTATCTCACATAGGTTTACAATTATCTACCCATTGGTGAGAGACAAACGTCGGAAAGGATATTTGCCGCCACTGGGGATCGAACCCACGACTTCCAGATTGGAAGTCTTATGCCCAACCAACTGCGCTATGGTGACGACACGGGTCAAACGGAAATTCTGCTTATGACCAATACATATACTGCTCCATGTTCACTTGCAGTGTCGTTGATAATGTCCTCATAAAACACTGACCTTCATTAATTTCTCTTGTAGGTCAATTGTATTTCTAACCTTTGAAATTTTTCCATATTGCATTTCTTTGATTTTTATAAAGATATGAAATAGACTTATGTAAAAAAAAAAAATCAAATAATTTCTGAATCCTTGTGTCTCTCAACTGTTAACTTTAAAACATGAATCAGATTTATATTTAGATTATATTGTACATACACTTATCAAAAGCAGCATACTGAAAGTTATATCTATAGGGGTATGAAACCAATTTTTGTGACCTGCCAATCAGATTTCACAATATATAAGGGATATTTTTAGAAATAAATTGTTCACTATAATCACATGAAATATGTCACTTTAATACTTGCAATGGAAAGATTATTCAAACTGTCATAAAGTATAAACATAACCGATAATTAACAGGGTTAATACCATTTCAACTACTATAAACCTAGACAAGTTTGCGGCTAGAAATGTTCATGTTTTCATTTTATCAGGCCTACTTAAAATATGATCATCACAGGTGGACAAGGTTTGTCTACAAAAACAACCTAACTCTAGCTGATAGAAGCTATAGTTACGATCTTGTGGTCGCCAACCATTAGTTTTATACAGTCAATCACTTTCTATAAAACTATTGTTCAAGTTCACACATTATACTTATAAATTTCTTTAGTTTGTTACCATTGTCTTGTAAAATTAACATCTTTTTGAATATATTTTCACCAAATAACTCTCGAATTAGAATAGTTTCTGATTAATGTTGTTTAATGGATCGAAGACCCTAAATGTATGTAAAAATTAATGGCCAAGATATCAAAATATGCAAAATTTAAAATCACAGCACTTGAGGAAAATCTTAACTTAAATACAAGAAAAAGACCTTACTTATTAAGTGACTTGTATGCTCTGGTTGACTTAAATGAAACAGGTTTTATCAGTGACATCCATGTCAGTGCTTGTGGTCATACAAATCTATTGTGGACATATATTTTTACATTTTTTTATTCCTTTTTCCCCTTTTCCTATAACTTGCAAATGCGATTAGAGTTCGTGTTGTTATGATGTTGTGGGCTATTCTCAGCGTTTAAAGTTCTCATTTTCATCCCTCCCTCGAATCACGCGAGATTAAATCATGCGACATTATTTCTAGGTTAAAAAAAATACAGTACTCCCATTTCGTCTAAGAATCCAAATATACATTATTGAGACGAAATGGGACTCCTGGGCAAAATAGCAGTAGACAAAGGAGGAGACAAATAGGGAATAGAATAATTGGGATGTTACAAACTAACTGAACCTTGCTTTTAATAAAAAAAAAAATATTCACCAATCAAAAGTTTTACTATTTTGTTGTCAGGAGGAAGAAAGAAGATGAAGAACTAAAAAAGAGGTTGTTGGCTCTAGAACTGAAAAAGCAGGAGGCTAAGGAAAAATTAGAGGTAGGAAGTATAATTTTTAGTATCCCCCCACCTCTAAAGTAGAGGTGGGTATATTGGTTTCACCATGTCTTTCTGTCTGTCCATCCATCAGTCCGTCTGTAGACCTTTTAGTTTCTGGACCCTTACTCAAGACCCAAGCCACCTAGAATCATGAAACTTCATACAAATGCTGATTATAACGCAAGGAAGTGCCCTATCAATTTTGAATCACAAAGTCGAAAGGTCAAGGGTACAGTCAGCCACATGTGAAAATGTAGCTTTTGTTGCTCACAAAATGAAATTTTCCGCAAGCTTACATGAAAAACAAATAATTTTGTTATTTATTTTATGAAACAATGAAACAAAACATGTAATTTTAGGATAACTCAATTGCAATCCAAAGAAGGGTATAATTGGCAAACAGTTTGCATCAATTTGTCATACTGAAGGCTGAGCTGTTTTTCTACCGTATACCACTGTCTACTTTCAGTTTGGACCAGTTTGAAATATTGAAAACTAGAAAATTGTAAACCTTGAATGATACATGAAAAATGTTTACTGGTCCAATCTTAAAGAGGCTTCAGATGACAACTGCATGCTTAATTAAACACTTTCCTGTTTTACAAAATTTTGGACCTGTCCAAATTCAAAGGTTTTGTAGACGAAAAATTAAAGTGGATTTAATTTGAAAAATAATAATTCAGTAAGTTAGAAAATAGTGTGGAAAAAGAAGAAATTGTTTGTCAGAAGCAATTTCTTCTTTTTTTACAATGTTTTCTCATTCATAAAATCACAGGCATGTAAAAAGTAGGGATTAAACAGCAAAGGGTTAAATTAAGTATCTACTCTAAGATAGAAGAAATCCCTTGCTGTCTGATAGAATTATTTCTTACAAGATGAAAATTGTAATCCCTAAATGTTGAATTATTTCTTACAAGATGAAAATTGTAATCCCTAAATGATACATGAAAAATGTTGGCCGGTCCAATCTTAAAGAGGCTGCAGATGCTTAATCAAAAATTAAGAAATCCCTTGCTGTCTGATAGAATTAATCTTTACAAGATGTTATACTTTTTACAGTAAACAACATTGTGAAATTGACAAGGTGAATGATTTTGGAATGATTTAGGAATGAAATTGAAAGAGTATGAGGAGCGAGGTTTGAGTGAATTTAATGGGAGGTAATCTAACATCGTAAATTTTGTTCAGGATGAACTAAACTAGGGATATTGATTTCCTCCCTTTGATAAAATATACATACAAGTTCTATAGATAGCTTCCTATTTCTTCAAGAACCTATCAGACACTTACAATTTGAAAAATGTCTGTTTTTTTCTCTATCCAAATTTATTTTGAATGATGTTGATTCTATATTTTTCAATGGGTTTGAGCATTTTTGAATGGTTTGAGTGAGAGTTTTGAACGAATGAATGGAGGGCTGAATGAGAGAATTTGAATGGTTTTGATCATTGTCAGTGTCAATTTCATGATGTCTTTAGCTGTAGCATCTTTTTAATCCCAAATATTTTAACTTGTGCAAAAGGCTATTGAAGCTCCTGAATATATGTATCTTAATCATTGAGGAATATTTGTACAGTCAATATTGCTCAAGGGACCACATCTATTAAGCGACCGATTTTATTATGCGACCATTATCAAAGGTCCACTCAAAGAAGCAAAATCTTTGAAAAAGTGGGCGTTTTGTAACGAACAGTTGTTTATTATTAAATTTTATTTTGTTCAAACTCATTAGAATCGTCTCAATGAGACAATTCCAAAGGGCTTGAACATCATAGAATTCAGTTAGCCTTACCCAACTAACTTTATATGCTATCAAAAGTGCCAGTTTTATTTGTCATGAAATATTGTATTAAGCAACCTTTTTCATGAGCGACCGCTTTTTAGCAGTCCTGAAAGTGGTCACTTAACACAAGTTTTACTGTTTATGTGGATAGAAAAAAAAGTTTTATGGACAGATTAGCTTTAAACTTCACATGAGTTAAATTAAGGTCTAAAAGATCTGAAGTTAAATTAAGTCAAATTCTGTATATTTCACAAAAAGAAATTTTTGCATTTATCACCCTTGCTATGATATTCGTATATCAGCCCAGAATTATTTTACAGGAAGAAGAGAAAAAAGAGTATTTGGAAAGAAGACGCAGAAAACATGAAGCTCTGCGTAGGAAGATGCATGAAAGGGGAGATAATGAGTCATCTGAGGAGAGTGACACATCCTCACACGAATCTGACCTTGAGACAGATTCACCAATGTCATCAGAAATTATGTCTAGTGAACCAACCACAAATACAACATCTCCTTCACGAGAAGCTTCTCCAGTACCCGTGTCAGCAGACAAGTCTGATAAATACAATGATCTATCTCAGAACAAATACTCTTCACATCCAGAGAAAGAAAAGGTCAATAAACATTTACACGATTTTGTTTGTGAAGCTGGTGTGTCCTCTCAGAATGACACGCTGGATCATAATTTAATTGATGCCAAAGATATTGTTGAAAATGTTTTACATGAGACTCAGAAAATGAATGAGGAAAATGAACCTGACATAATAAAAAGTACAAAAACACGTACCCCACCCTCCACCTTACAACAGTGTACCCCACCCATTATTGTTACACAGCCCGATGAAGAGGAGATGAAAGAAGATTTTAAAGAGCCAGTAGCTCCACCACGTCGTAAAAGACAGTCACGAATAGAATCTGAGGAAGTTAGTCTACAGTTGGTGAGTATATTGAGGATATTTAATGAGTGGTCATTGAATGTCAAATTTACTAAGCGAGTCATCTTTAAACAGATAAAAACAAGTCTGTTACGAGTTTTCTTCTGTTTTAGATGACATGTTTAATAAATTTGGTATTTTAAGAGCACAAATTTGAAATTCTACTCATAATATGACCTGAATTTTTGTGATAAATAGAGGAAATTCTAGAAATTTTTCAATTCAGAAATTCGGCAAAACATATTATGCTGTTTGCTTATAACATCAGCAAAAACATGGTGATGTCATTTTTACAATGAAAACTTAACATTGCTATATGTTCTTTGCTCATTTGCATAGTTATTTCACTAGTGTAATAACACCTTAGTGATATCAAAAATATTCAATGGGCTAATTTCATTCCTCAGTGTAGGTCATATTATAATGTTCTTTAACACACTTCAATGCAATACAGCAAGACTAGAGCTACATATATAGAAGGTATGTTTTGAAATAACTGCTTGAACATGATAAATCTTTTCAACCCATGTCAGAATTAATAAAAACTTAAGGTAAGATTTCTTTAAAATCTAAGACAAAGTGCTAAGTGTTTATTTCGAAAGTAAGATTTTTAAATTCTAATGATTAAAAAAAGGGAAAAAAGTTGGTACAAACAAATATTAACCTGCACATAACTGCATTCTGATCTTTAAAACTTAGTCTATCCCTCCTGCTAAAAGGAGTAATATTTTGGGTTCAGCGTGACAAAGGTTAAATATTTGTAACCCATAACAAATAATGAATATCTTGGTATATCTTGCTATAACCAAATGGTGCCTTCTCTGATGGGTTACATATTTCAATGGCAAAACAATAAGTACAACAAAGAAAGGGGATATTTTGAGTTACAGTATTCTAAAAAAAAATGTTAGGATTTTATGAATTTTGTATTTAAAGCAATTTAAAGAGCTTTTGTAGTTTCTTAGTATTTAGGTAGAGGACCATAATAGATCCATTACATTTCAGAAGTTATGAACTATAACAGTATTAACAGGGGTTTCCAAATAATTTTATTTGGAAAGCTCGATCAAAATTGAGAAAGATCATGCGGTTCGAAATGTTGTGGATCTATTACAGGTCCACTACCATAAAAGAATTCAACAAAACCCTTTAGATTGAGGTTAATGTCGATGATTCTTTGTATTATAGGCATCAGAGAGAAGCAGTCTTTCTAGCTTGCCAAGTGATAGCTCATTTAGTATGGAGACCCCACAGTCACCAGGGTTACCATCAGAGACAAGCATGGCTTCCAGTTTAGGAATAGACAAAATAGCCAAAGATCTGGAACACTCACTGGATTTGAGGAGCATCATCCGTGGCAAGAAGCATATAAGAGCTCAGGTTTGATTCCTTTACAATAATGACTTTCCTAACAGTAAGAACTCTTTTTATGCCCCCGTATCGAGAGATCAGGGGCATATTGTTTTACTCATGTCCGTCTGTCTGTCTGTCTGTCCGTCTGTTTGTCAGTCCGTCCGTCTGTCCGAAAACTTAACCCGAAAACTTAACCTTTGCCTTATGGAGAGATCGCTGTTACGGCAGCATTCGTGTTTCACAAACACATCTTGTTTTGTTTATTAATTTTCACTTGTTTGGCATCATCTAATGGAGCCTATTATTGCATAATCAGAGCTCGTGTTAGAGTTTGATATTGGGGAGTCATTGACTACTCACCAAAGAAATCCTGGGGGGCAAATCTGAATTTTAAGGGGTCAAAACGACAGAAAACGCAAATCATAAGTAGAATTTTGCATATTTCAGAGTCACTTTAACTGTTTCCTGTAATGATATGAAACAAGTAATTCATTTGTAGATTTTTAGATAGTAATTTGTGAAAATCCTAGGTATGAAACCATGTTTTGACCCTCAGTAACTCCTCTCAGAAACTTATACCCTGCTTTTATGCATTTAATCCTATCTGATGTCATCTATGCGGGGCAAAATAAGAAACGTCACAATGAACATTGCATAACAATCACATGCAAAATGATGAGCTTTACAATAATATGTCCTAGAAATTTCACATTTGTCTCATTTTTGCAATAAAGAAATAGAATAATAGTGTGTTTTTCGAGTAAGATCAATTAATGTTTCATTTCATGAACAACAAAAGCTATATTTTCACTCGTGGCTCCACCACTCGTGAAAATATAGCTTTTGTTGTTCACTCAATAAATATTAACCAATCTTACACTGAAACAAACGAGTATCCTCTATTTCATTTTGTCAGGAGAGAAAATATAGCTTAAATGGTTGTTCACATAGTGAATAAGGAAATCTTACTACAAGAAATAAACAATCATCCTGTATATTGACACAGTTGTGATTGAATTTAATTAATTTCTAATTCAGGACGCAGAGTTAAATGCTAAAAATTCTGACCATGACTCTCCCAGACAAGCCCTTGATTATATTGATGGTAAAACATCAAGTCTTGAACGCAGCTCTATGGATGGAAAGTCAAGCAAATCCTCAAGTTTGGATAGAAAAAGTAAAAGTTCTAGTTTGGAAGGCAGGAAGAGTAAATCTACAAGTCTGGAAAGGTAATCCATTTTACTGAACTCATCAATGTATTTTGATTTTATTAAGTAATTTTGTTAGATAGTTGAAATATTCAGGTTACGTTTTCACTAGATTCTTACCTTTAACCTAAAATATTTCTGTATTTTCTTAAATTTTGTCCCAATAATTTTCTTTTTTCTGAAAGAGAGCTATTTTCTTCTTCATATTAATCAGTTTATCGAAAATGCAGATGATAGATTTGATGGTTGAGGTCAATTATTGTAGACAAAATGTTCATGCAAACCAGTAAGCCTTTTTAAGTCTGACATAACCTTTTTAACTCGCATTGTTTAAAAAACATACTTATTTAACATATATAACAGAAATTATGGTAGCAAGAGAAAGTGCATGGAAGACAATTATAAGAAATATAGTTTCTAGAAGAAGACAATCAAAGGAAAAATCTTTTGGGTTGATTATTGGCAACCATGAGAGAAAAGGGGCAACAAAACTAAATAGAGGGTTATGTACTTCTACGGAAAACTTTAAAGAGTGCAGATTCTGTGATAGAGTCACAATTTGTCAACAACTGGGTATATGGAATGGGAATTGTAATGAAAATTATATCTTTAAAATGTAGCGTAGTTAGTTAGAGGTCACCTCTTACCTATACATATTTAAACCAATATTTTTCTTTACACCAAACTTTCATTATTGTCTGTGACCTCGTTCAATTTGTTCCAGTTTACAATTTAAAAAAAAAGGGGAGGGTCAACACTCAGGCTGATAAGGCCTACCTGATTAATCTAAATACACCATTTTTACAGTAAAAAGAGTTCAAAATCCTCCAGTTTAGAGAAGGAAGATCGTCGAAGGTCAAGAAATAATAGTGGACAGGATGTAATAAGGAAAGACACTGGCCATAAAGTATCGACCAGTAATCCAACTGATGAGGTATAAAATGACTGGTTCCTTTATTGACAATGTACAGACCACCTCTAAAGTTTTAAAAAACATCAATTGTCGGCAAAATATATCGATGGCTCAGTGCAAAAAAGTTGTAACTGCCTATTAACATATAGGCAGTTACAACTATTTCACGCTGAGCCATCGATTTGGTAATGATGGGTGACTTGAACAGTCATAAATGAAGCTTGAATTAATTGTAGTTATGACAATTAGGCTCTCAACCAGGATTTCAAATGAAGATGACAAATACTTTAAATTTATGTTCTACATAGGATTTAAATGATTTAATTTAATGATCTACAGTTTGATTTGTAATGGCTGTCAAATGGATAAAGGATATGAAACTTAAGATCTTTTTCTTTAAAACATAAATGAAATAGGATTTACTAGTTAATCTTTACTGGTTTCAAATGTAAATCTCTAATTGCAAAAAGTAGAATAATAGGAAAATGTTAATGATGCCCCCCTTTGAAGAAGAGGGGATAAATTGCTTTGCACTTGTTAGTTGGTTGGTTGGTGGGTCAGTCCGTCTGTAGACCTTTTTTGTCCGAAGTATATTTCAAAAAGTATGCAAGCTGGACTCATGAAACTTCACAGGTGGAAAGATCTCATTGAGGAAAAGTGCACTGATCAAGACCCACAACTCTACTCATCATATTTTGTGAGTTATTGCCCTTTGTTGATTGACAAAGAATAGGCTATTGACCTGCTTTTATGGAGGGTATATAAGTTTTACAAACATCTCTTGTTATGACTGCAATATTCTCTAGGAAATCCTTGAAGCTGTGATGGTAAAGAATCTAGATACCGGTGAAATGGTCCCACTGAAAGATGCTGAGAATAAAATACAGAAATGTATGGATCCACTAGTATTACATATAATGGAGAGGACTAAAGACTTTCCTGGGTAAGATAACAAACTATCATCTTAGGTCTGTTATGACATTTATTCAACATATAAGTTGATTTTAAATAGAACCTAGAATGTAAGAATCCTTCAGTGAGCCTTGATAAACCTTTTAACTTATTATGCTCCCTCTGCCATGAAGTTGAAATGGGCATATTGAGGTTTAGTCATCCATTAATAACCAGATACATTTGCATATAGAGGTAAAGTCTACAATTAATAATTGGGAACATATGCATATAGACTTTAGTTTTCCATTGATAACTAGGAACAATTACATATAAAGGTTGAGTCTTCCATTAATTACCCAGGACAGCTGCATATGCAATGACCACACCTCATGTTTCTTTTGTTAAAAGATACTCAAGTAATGGGGGTGACGCTCATGAAAAAAATGTGTCCCTAGCCAATCTTGGTGGATTATTCATCTGTCTGTGTGAGAAGGTGCATTTGTGTGTATGTCCCATTCTTGTCTGGAGCACATTTTCTACTTTTACATTAACCTTGACTAGCGCTAGTGTCACATGAAGAGTTTTTTTTCCAGATATGCCCAAGGTGAAGGTCATTGCTCTAGGTCAAAGATAAAATTGATATTGTCCGGAGCATATCTTTTATTTATGAATGGATTTCATGAGAACTTGTCATAGTTGTCCCCCTTGATGAATACTAGTGTCATGCGAAAAGTTTTTGTGGGTGGCCTTACCTCAAGGTTATGGCTCTAGGTCATGGCTCAAGGTCAAAGGTCAGATAGTTCTTTTTAAGAGCATATCTGTTAACATTATGAATGGATTTCCAAAGAGGATTTGGTTTTTTCTGAAAAATCAAAGGTCAAGGTTGCGGCTTGTTATCAAACTATAAAACTGGTCTGGTCTAGGACATATCTATTTCATTTATGATTGGATCTCAAAATATCTGCACTTTGCACAGTTGTTCCCCCTGATAAGTACTAGTGTGATTGGCATTCAAATTTGCTTACAAATTACTGAGACAAATTTGTATCTATAATTACAGTGAGGACACTTCAGATGGTGTTGAAGATTCAAAATCTTTGAGTGGTAAAGCTAGATCTAAAGAAGGGAAAATTAAACAGAAAGGGTAAGTTTTGTCATCCTTATAAACCCTTTCCTGCACAGCGCATGAATCTATATCAAAGAAACATCGAGGTAAAAGATGAAATTGCATGTATTATACAATTTCTCATTTCTAGCAATATTTTCTACTGCTGCAGATAATTCCTTTTATATGCCCGTCGAAAGAAGGGACAAATTATGTGATCATCAATGGCGTTTTGGTGTCTAGGCGGGCGGGAGGTGCCAACTTCTTTGTCTAGAGCATAACTCTGTCTCCTTATGTCCATTTCACCAGTCTAAAATTTGTTAACAGAATTATGATCTAAAGGTTGTGAAATATTGCTTGTACCGTACATCCCAAATTGATAGCACCCTCCCTAATAGAAGCACTCCTACATTTTTTACTAAGAAAACCCACTTCAAATGCCTAAATTTTAAGAAATTGTTGAGATTTCTTCTCTTATTTGATTTGAATTTCCTCTAAAGAGTCATTCATATGATTGTTTAGAGGATATTTACCTCAAATTTAAGAGAAAAAGGCCTCAGAGACATAAGTTAAATGTATTTTTTTAATTAGAAAATGCATTATAAATAAAAGCCTCCTAACCATGTTATGTATAGCTCCCGGGAGCGTTTATCAGAAAAAATATGGTAATTTTTTATAAATTGGGTTTCTAAAGTTCCAAAGGTAAAAGACAAAATAATCCCTGCATATAAATTTTGAGGGTTTGAAGGTTTAAGGGTAAATTTAGAGCCCTGAATTAGATAGTATTTGCTCAGAGACAAGATATTGGACCTGTTTGAGAAGTATTGTGAGCAATGGATGAAATTGTCTGTTTAAACTTGTTTATTATCCCCCGCTGTTAGGCGAAGGGAATATAGTAATGGTCTCCGTCCATCACTAAACTTGTCCTGAGCATATCTACTAAAGTATAAGAGCTATCAACTTTAAACTTTATAGGTGGATAGATCTCATGGAGGAAAAGTGTAGTGCACAAGAACTACAACTCTTGTCTGTATAATTTTGGAGTAATGCTCTTTGATTAGGCTACAGTTTACTATCAAGCTTTGATGGTGGGGATGTTTTATATTTGAGAAACCAGTAGGCCTACTTTCAACTCAGATTATTCCACCTTGATTCTGCTTCTGGAGAATTACTTGCACTAAACATGTCAGCTAATTAAATAACCAAGATGGACTGATTCTTTCGGGAATAGAACTTGGTACCTCTTGATCAAGACCACACAAATCACATCCTTTTTGTAAAGCAGATATTGGTTGTAGTTTTGAGATGCATGAAGCATATTGTTGGCTCAGTCCAAAACCATGGTAAATGTCTATTTATTGATAGTGAGTTACAACTGTTTCCACTGATCCATCAAAATAAACAAAAATTTCATGGGAATGAGAATTGTTTGTTTATTGCACATGTTGTGTTTTTGGAAATGTCACACACAGGCATATTTATCTCCCTTTTCAGGGCCAAATTGAAGAAGTTAATTGGAAAGAAGATGGGTAAAACTGTTAGTAAAGTGAAATCAGTGGCAGACCAAGGTCAGTATTGACAGGGCTCATGTTTGACCCTTAAACCAGGCTTTTGACCCCTTATAATTCCATTTTGCCCCCCCCCCCCCCCCCAAAAAAAAATAAAAAAAAATAAATTAAATAAATAAAAGGGGTCAATTTTGCCTACTAAATTTCCATCAATGCAACTTTTTCAGTATGAAAACTATATAAATCATTTGTTTTCTTCATATTATAAGAAGGGATTTATATAAATGAGTCAACCTAAAAATAAGTGTCTTATTGAGTATATTTTATTGATTTTGTTGATTCAGTTGTGTCAATCAATTTAAATTGTTCAACTGATAGTTTGCGCCCTTTTTGAACCCTTTAAAACTAAGTTTGACCCCCATAATTTGGAGGCCAAGGGGTCAATTACTCCTGAAATTGAAAAGCTTGCACATCGTGCTCAAGGTGAGCTTTCGTGATCATTGAATGTCCGTCGTCTGTCGTGAGTCGTCCATCGTCCGTCGTCATCCGTCAACAATTTAAATGTTTACACTCTAGGGGCTACAAATATGATCCAATCTTCATGAAACTTGGTCAGAATGTTGGCCAAGTCACAAGGATGAACCCTATTGAAATTGGAAAGGATCCATGCCATATTACAGGAAAATGGGCCTTAAAGACAATTTTCTTGTTTACACTCTAGAGGCCACAAACATGACCCAATCTTCATGAAACTTCTTCAGAATGTTGGCCTAGTCACAAGGATGAACCCTATTGAAATTGGGAAAGATCCATGCCATATCACGGGAATAGGGGCCTTAATGACAATTTTCTTGTTTACACTCTAGAGGCCACAAATATGATCCAATCTTCGTGAAACTTCGTCAGAATGTTGGTCAGGTCTCAAGGATGAACCCTATTAAAATTGGGAAGGATCCATGCCATATCTCGGGAATAGGGGCCTTAATGACAATTTTCTTGTTTACACTCTAGAGGCCACATATATGGCCCAATTTTCATGAAACTTGGTCAGAATATTGGCCAGGTCACAAGGATGAACCTTATTGAAAATTGGAAGGATCCATGCAATATCACAGGAAAAGGGGCCTTAATGACAATTTTCTTGTTTATACTCTAGAGTACAAAAATGTGGTTCAGTCTTTAGGAAACTTTGTCAAAATGTTTGCCAATTCACAAGGATGAACCCTATTGAAAATGGGAAGGATTCACGCCATATCACAGGAAAAGGGGCCTTAATGAAAATTTTCTTGTTTATGCTCTAGAAGCCACAAATATGGCTCAATCTTCATAAAACTTTGTCAGGATGTTGGTCAGGTCTCAAGGATGAACCCTATCAAAAATGGGAAAGATCCATGCCATATCACTTGAGAAGGGGTCTTAATGATAATTTTCTAGTTTTAACTCTAAAAGCCACAATTTTGGCCCGCAAACTTCATGAAACAAATGGTTTTTGTGTAGAAATTATCTCCTTTATGACATCTGCCTATTTAATTGATGTGATGTCCCAGGGGTCAAAGAGACTCAGGTGAGCGATCTTGGACCATCTTGGTCCTCTTGTATTTTTATTGTGCTCATTAAATTGATAGATTTATGGTAAATGGTTAAATCTTTCCTTTTATTCGGATTAAGATCAAGCTAGGCATCAGAACTTTCAGGGGTCTGTGCACGAACCTGTGAAATCACTGTCAAGAGTAACTATGACTTTGAATCAAAATTGCTGATTAAGAAAATTTTATTTGACCTTTTGACCTTTGATAACAGCTGTATTGCAATTACTGTAATTAGCTACGATGAATTTACTAGTTGGACAATTAGACAAAGGAGAGACTAAATGTAAGTATTGTATTCCATTTAGAGATGCTTTATATACTTTAATTGGCTGTTTAACCCATGTCCAGAAGGATTTTTTTAAGAATATTCCTAATTAGAAAATGTAAAAGATAGGAATTTCTAGTTGATTATTTGAAGTTAGATGCTTTCTCTACTTAGATAGAAAACATTGTGGAAAATGAAAAAAAAAGCCTCTTACCACATAATATCTTCTTTTACAACTCCTTTTTCTAAACATTGATAGGAGCTTAAAGCATGATTGGAGTGAGTTATTAAATCAGTGATACATTTATTGATAATGCTTGTTACGAGAGAACAGAGCATTTCAAGGGGTCAGTGCAACTCTTTTGTAAGTGCCTATGAAAATATAGGCACTTACAATAGTGTTACACTGACCCAATTTTTCTAAAGGAATATTTTGTACTCATCCACATTCTCCATTGTTTATTACAATTGCCGTATTTAGTTGGTCACCTAATCATCCTGCTTTTTACTACCCCCACCCCAAATCCAACCACCCCAGAGGGAAAATGATAGATAAATGAAGGAAACATTGTTGAAAATTAGAGAAATTGCTTTTGTCAAGAAACTTTTTATATTTTCCACAACATTTTGATGCAGAAAGAAAGAAAATTTATCTTCTTGACATTACGTAATAAAAGTTCTATGTATTCAGACCAGTCTAAAATCATGTCATAATGGGTTAAGGTTGTACATGTACCAAATGTACATTTTGTGAAATGGTTAAGAGTTATTTTTGTCTTAATTTGGGATAATTAGCTCATTTTCTTTAACCTTATATGTGAGATATCCTTATTTGGTAATTCAGCTAATAGAATTTTCAACCTGTTTGATTAAAGGGAAAAATCTACATACATGTGTATAGCTATAAGATTAGTGACGGTTGGTGATGGGCCACAATGTGGGTGTTTCTGTAACATTATGTTCTCAACTACTCTCAAAAATGCCATTGATATTTATGAAACATTTACAGTATGCTAGTTATCACAGGACCAAGTGAATATTGTCACAGTTTTGTGATTTTTAGCTGTGCCATAGAAAAATGGAACAATTAAGAAAACATAGTTTGTGATAATTTCATCTATTGATTGTAGTTTATCATGTAGATTCTTTTCATATTTCTTAAATTGATGTGGTTGTGGATGTTTATTAATTTTAATTCAGTGATGCATGGAGAGGACAGCCCTACTGTTTTAGAAACAGAAATCTCTGAAGATAGCAGGAAATTCAAGGTAAGATTTCATAGTCAAGCCCACTTGTGTTGAGAAAGATGTTTTTATACGCCGCCGGAGGCGGACATATATTTGCGTCATCTTCTCCGTCTGTCCGCCCGTCCGTCCATCCGTCCGTACATCCATCCACTTTTCTTGTCAACGCTACTCCTCCTAAGTTTCTGGCTGGATCTTTTTGAAACTTGGTCAATGTTATCATCTCAATTGGTAGATGTGCATGAAGGAAGAATTTTATTGTTCGTTGATTTTTGCCTGAGTTATGCCCCTTAAAAACCTAATCTCTGGGACTTATTGCCTCAGTTATGCCCCCTTAAAATTTAGTCTCTGGGGCTTATTGAAATTGCAGCCTTGTGAATGTAACTCTTCCTAAGTTTCTGGCTGGATCTAAATGAAACTTGGTGGATGTTATAACCGAAATTGCTAGATGAGCATGAAGTAAGGATTTTATGGTTCATTTATTTTACCCTAAATTGTGCCCTTTTAAAACTTAGTATCTGGGGTTTATTGAAATTGCAGCCTTTTGAACACAACTCCTCCTTACTTTTTGTCTTTATTTAAATGAAACTTGGTCAATGTCATCACCATAATTTGTAGATGTACATGGATCAAGGATTTTATGGCTCATTTATTTCCCTGAATTATGCCCCCTTAAAACTTAGTGTCTGGGGCTTATTGAAATTGAAGCCTTGTGAAGGCAACTCCTCCTAACTTTTTGTCTTGATTTAAATGAAACTTGGTCATTTTGAACTTGGTTCTGTCAAAATAAGTAGTGTCTACAATTATTTTCATGAAACAGCAGCAAAGTGGAGGCGTATTTTGTGACGATGGCACTCTTGTTGTCACTATGACAAGTTGGTTAGCGCAATACTATTGTAAGTGCCTATAATTTTATAGGCACTTACAATGGTATTGCCCTGAACCCTAGGTATGTGTATTACAGTAAAACTCCTCTATTAAGACCACCTGGGGTACTTTTTGAAAGTGGTCTTAATAGCGGGGTGGTCTTAATTCTGAGGTTCAGCCAGATAGGAAACTCCAGGCATATTGATAATAAACAAGACTACTTAATACATTAGTTTATGGGTAAATTTTATTCTAATATGAACTCTTCACTATTTACAAAACGGAATTAAAACAATAAAATGAATGTACATGTAGAACAAGTTTTGTTTTATCATTTAAAGCCCTATCAAGAATACAAAAAGGAGAAATTGCTTATTTGATGTTGCTCGTTTCATTTTTGACAACTGGGATCGTGCTGTCTTAAACCATTCCCACATGAGGTTATTGAGATCTTCAGACTGTGTTCTAGTACAGAGGCGTTTTTTCTCATTACTGGCATTCTCTTCAAAACTTTCCACTAATTCTGCTTTTCTTTTAAGGATTGAGTGGACCTAAAAAGAAAAGATAGCAAAATTACCATTTGAGTTTCAAATCATGATTTTTTTTTTCCTTTTTTTAGCATTTCGGGGTTTTTTGTCGTCTGACATGAAAAAACTTCTTGACAGATTTAAATCGTTGAATTTATTGTTGTTGTTGAATGACATTTAGGATTTTTCACAAAAAATTGAAAAGAAAAAAAAATAACCATTTCGGACTAAGGTATTCACACACACAGATGGACAAATGGATCTACAAAGTTCGTAACTATCTTGATACCCCCATCCAGCACTTCGTTCTTAGATGAACTGAAATAAAAAAAAAATAAGAAATGTCTTACCTGTGTCTTCCCTATGCCAAATTTCTTGGTGAGCTGGCGTTGCGATTTGCCATTGCTGTTTTAGATAAGTTCAACTTTCTCTCCGAGGGTTAGCTCTTTTCTCTTACGTTTCTTCATTTTAATCTGACTTAGACCTACTGACCGATTATTTATACCAAGATAAAGACCAAACAATGTCAAACTGTATATAGTGCGCATACTTCCAGTGAAAAACATTTTCTTTAATGCGAAGTCGATCGATCATTAATTAACTAACAATCAATTTTAATTGCTCATTAACTGCAGTCTTCACATCGCCGAAAACAAATTCCAGTTATTTGCCCGAAATCACTATTACTTTCGGTTTCTTTACTAGAGAAAACCCTGAGAAAAACACTTTTCGTGATTATTCAGGATTATGTGTATCATATCGATGGACCACTTTAAAGGTTTGCATAAAAATAACACCTTACACAATGGATTTTCAATCACAATATCCGAAAATCCAATAATCCATTGTTGATACTTTCGTAACCAATTTGTGTCGCCCTTACTAAGCCTGAAATTCCGATGGTCGAAACCAACCGACTATTCGGAGGCGTGAATTTACTGGTCTTATTAGCGAGGTTCAAAATCGTGCATTATCAGGAATTGGTACTGAATTAAGTGGTCGTAATTCGGAATAGCGGGGTGCTCGCATTAGAGGGGTCTACGACCATTGAAATAAAGAACAAAATAGCTATATTTATTCAGATAATTCCACTATTTTGTATTCCATTGTTTTGTAGGGTTACACTAGAGATATGAAAAATTATCACCGACTGTCATTTTGAATTGATGTAAAGAAATGATAAAGTAGAAGATAAATCTTCAAAGAATGAATTATTTGGTGTAATTAGAATCAATATTTGAAACTTAATGATTGGCCCAAACAGGAAGAGATTGCAGTCTGCAATGGAAAGTGAATGAATTTTAAAATAGAATAATTGTAGTATATGTGACCTGTCACACGAAAAGGGGCCATCTGGATAGTGCTTAAAGTCCTTACCCTAGTCAGACTGAGTGGATTGCACAGACTGACTAGGGTCCAAACTGTTTGCACTTTGCTATTTTTCTGACTCAAGAATGATCAATTCACCTTCTTGTTAAAGAGTTTTTGGAATGCGGTCTCTGGTTGACCTATGCTGGACCCAATCTCTTTTTAGCTCACCTGAGCACAAAGTGCTCAAGGTGAGCTATTGTGATCACTCACCGTCCGTCCGTCCGTCCATCAACAATTTCTTTAAACATCTTCTCCTCCTAAACCACTGGGCAAATCAAGCTGAAACTTGGCAGGGATGTTCCTTGGGTGAAGCTCTTTAAAAGTTGTTCAAAGAATTTAAATCTATAAATAACTATGGTTGCCATGGCAACAGAAAGGCTGAAAATTGCGAAAATCTAAGAAAAAATTCTTCTTCTCCTAAACCACAAGGCCAATTTAGCTGAAACATGGCAGAGATGTTCCTTGGGTGAAGCTCTTCAAGAGTTGTTAAAAGAATTCAATTTCATCGAAAACTCTGGTTTCCATGGTAACGGAAAGGTTGAAAAATGGCTGAAAATCTTGGAAAAAATTTGTTTCCTCCTTAACCACTAGGCCAATCAAGCTGAAACTTGGCAGAGATGTTTCTTGGGTGAAGCTCTTGAAAAGTTGTTAAAAAAATTTAATTTCATCAAAAACTCTGGTTTCCATGGTAACGGAAAGGTTGAAAAATGGCCAAAAATAGCTGAAAATCTTTGAAAAAATTATTGTCCTCCTAAACCTTTAGGCCAATGAAGCTGAAACTTGGCAGGGATGTTTCTTCCATGAAGTTCTTCAATAGTTGTTGAAAAAAAATATTTAATTTCATGAAAAACTCTGGTTTGCATGGTAACAGAAAGGCTGAAAATTGGACAAAAATTGCTGAAATCTTAGAAAAAACCTCTTCACTTCCTAAACCACTGGGCTAATTAAGCTGAAACATGGTAGGAATGTTCTTTGGGTGAAGCTCCACCAAAATTGTAAAAATAATTGTATTCAATTAAAATCTCTGGTTTGCATGGTATTGGAAATGTCAAAATATTGCCAAAAATATCAGAGAAGGTTAAACTTCGCCTTAACTATTTGGCATATCTTAAACATGGCAGGGATATTCTTAAGGTTTAGGTCTACTAAACTTGAATTCAATTCCATCATTGATAACTTTGTTTGCAATTAAAAAGAAAATCAAATTGCAGTAGGAGGAAATTAAAGTATGTTTCTTTTAAATCCACCCTAAATGTACATCAGACAATTTCTGGTATTTATAACATTGTTGACAAGTTATGAGTTGACTTACTCAGGTGAGCGATTTAGGACCATCATGGTCCTCTTGTTAAAATATTTATTTTACAGAGTTCCAAGATGGTCCCTTTTTGCATGACATGTCACATATCATTGAATGTCAAGGTGAAGGTTATCAGATAAAGTCAATTATTTAGGACAAACATCTAAAACATTGCCATTTTGGGGTCATTAGTTATTGGCAAACATATCTTGTTCTGGTGTAAAAATGAGCATTTTGTTACAACTAATTATGTTTAATTTTCCAGTTCAAAGCAAACCACAACAAAAAAGGTCCATATGAGTTTGGGCAGCTTCAGCATGTACAGGATCTATTTGACCATAATGTAAGTATAATTATCCTATTACTAGACTACACATTTTTACATTCAGGGCCTGTGTTTGACCCTTAAAACAGGGTTTTTGACCCTAATGATTTCCTGTTGACCCTCAAAAATTTCCTGTAGGTGGTCAATTTGGCCTACTGATTTTCCACAAATGCAACTTTTGCAGCATGTAGGTTATATAAATCTTTTGGGTTTTTTTCCATATTTTTATAAGGGATCTTTATATAAGTGAGTCAGCATAAACAATAAAGTGTCTATATCAGTTTGCATTCTTTTTGACCCTCTTAAACTAGTTTTAACCCCCAAAATTTTGTAGCCAAGGGGTTGTTAACTCCTGAAATCGAAAAGCTAACACAAGCCCTGTGTAACAATTCAAAGTTGTTGCAGATAATAATTTCCCTTTCATGGAATATTGGAAAAAATTGTAAGCTTGTGAAGAAAACATTGTGGGCAATGAAGAAATTAACAAGCAATTTCTTTATTCTCTACCATGTATTTACAGAGCTTTTTTCTTTCGAGGCGTCCAGGGTTCGACACTAAAGGGAATCAGGGAGTCAGAAAGTCCTGGTTTTTATCGGTTGGGACTCCTTCATTTCGCAAGTAAGGAGTCCAATGGACTACCAGTATCACATGAGAACATTTTGAAAAACAAATGCATAGGGCAGTTTCCTTTTCATCTCTTGTCAAAACTGAAGATTGTTTACTACATAAGTTGTTGAAGATAAAATTAGCTTGCATCTAGTAGTATTTGAAAGAAAATCTTTATTTTGGGGGAGAAACTTGTTGAAAAGAGGAAATTGTTAAATAAGCAATTTCTTCTTTTCCACAGTGTTCTCCCATAACAAAAAGTCAGACTCCATAGTTTGAGCTTTGACTGCTTGATTTTGTAAGATGGGAGTCCAATGGACTCCTTACTCAAAAAAGTTATTGTCAATCCCTGGGCATCAGAAAGTGAGAGTGTGCTCGCAATGGATCGATCAAGCTAGTGCTTGCTTAATATACAATCTGGAAATGAGGTGTGACTTGAAAAATCTATCAATAATCAGTCTTATTTTGTAACCTTTGGATTTCTTTAATCTTTACTTTACTGATGTTACAACGGGCTCATTGCTTAATCAATTTAAGTAAGTGTATAATAAACAGAACAGAACATAAGTTTATTACAGACATTGAGCAAATAAGCTCATAGTCCAAAATTACAACATATAACAAAACATACAGTGGAAAAGGCATGTGTCATAAACAAACACAATTAAACCAAACATGACAATAGCTAAAGTGACAAAAATAAGCTGTTTATTCATTCTCAACAGAGTGGAAGGATCTTCTCATCTGTAAAGCATTAAGGTAGAATAATTTTGTTAATACTTTTTAGCTCCACTGGCCAAAGGCCACTGGGGCTATTGTCAAGGCGTTGTGTCTATTGTATATCTGTCTGTCCGTGCATCTGGTTGTAAACTTTTTCTTTAAAAATCTTTTGCTCAGAAACCACTGGATGAATTTCAACCAAACTTCACAGGAATGATCCATGGGTGACCCTCTTTCAATCAAGAAATTTTGATCAAGTAAAAAACATGGATTTAAAGGTGGAGGCTAATTTCCAAATATGATAAAAAGTGAGTTTTCTCAGATTCAAATAGATGACTTCCAATTTAATTTTACATGCATGATCCGAGGGTGACCCTTTATCAGTCTACAAAAAATTATTGTGATTTGATGGATTTTATGGGTGGAGGTCATTTTTATACCCCCCACCTACGAAGTAGAGGGGGGTATATTGGTTTCACCATGTCTGTCTGTCTGTCCATCCGTCCATCCGTCCGTCCATCCGTCCATCCATAGACCTTTTCGTTTCCGGACTCTAACTCAAGAACCAAATGACCTACAATCATGAAACTTTATACAAATGTTCCTTATGACCCAAGGAGGTGCCCTATTGTTTTGGGGTCATGTAGGTCAAAGGTCAAGGTCACAGTCAGCCTTTGTTCAATTTTCGTTTCCGGACTCTAACTCAAGAACCAAGTGGCCTACAATCATGAAACTTCATACAAATGTTCCTTATGACCCAAGGAAGTGCCCTATTGTTTTTGGGTCATATAGGTCAAAGGTCAAGGTCACAGTAAATTTTATTTCAATTTTCGTTTCTGGACTCTAACTCGAGAACTAAGTGACCTACAAGCATGAAACTTTATGCAAATGTTGCTTATGATCCAAGGGAGTGCTCTATTGTTTTTGGGTCATATAGGTCAAAGGTCAAGGTCACAGTCAATTTTTGTTCAATTTTCATTTCTGGACTCTTATTTCAAAACCCAAGCGACCTAGAATCATGAAACTTCATGCAAATGCTACATATGACCTCAATATTAGTTACAAACACATCCTGCACTTATAGCACTTTCATTCTGACAAAGCGCTTGTGGGGGGTATTAGTCCGCTCTGCGACAGTTCTAGTTCTATTTGTTATATAGTGGAAACTTTGAAAATCATTTTCTCAGAATATAAGTGATGGATATCAACCAAATTTCTCTGGAATGATACTTGAGTGACCCATAATCAGTCTACCAAAAATTATTGTGATGGGATGAAAAATATGTATTAAAATGGGTGGAGATCATTTCTCAATATGTGATATAGTGTAAACTTTGAAAATCATTTGTCAGAATGTAACTGATGGATATCAATCAAACTTCATTGGTATAATCCTTTGATGACCCATTATCATGCAACCAAAGAAATTATTGTCATTGGATGAAAAATGTGTCTTTCATGGGCAGAGGTCATTTCTCTATATGTTATATAGTGGAATATTTGAAAATCATTTTCAACATCAGTAGAACCCAAAATATCTAAAAATCTAGTCAAAACTTTGATTTGCTATTACAAGAATATCAAGCCTGTGGAGCAACTCAAGCCATTCATGGCTTTCTAGTTTATTTCCGTTGTTAAGTAATGTAGTAAAATTAAATATATTGGGTTTCTCAGTGTAAAATGTAAGAATATATGTAATTTAGATCTTAGCTCCTCATAAAATGGACAAACCAATGTAATGTGAAATTTATTTTCAAAATCCTAAAGATTACATACTTTGCAGATCTTGTCATAGAATGCATTCATTTTTAAAAAAGAATATATTTGCACATCATGTGGTTTGTTTTGCAGGGTGCAATATGGGTTATGAAGTTCTCACCATGTGGCAGACTGTTGGCAAGTGATTTAATACTTTAACTGTAAAATATTCTTTAATGCTCTTTGGTGGTTTATCGAGAAATAACGATAGATTATCACTTGATAATCTCACCGCAGAAGCAGTGAAATTATCAAAAACTTATACCCTGCTTTTGTGCATTTCATCCTATCTGATGTCATCTATGCGGGGCAAAATAAGTGATGTCACAATGAATATTGCATAGCAATCACATGCAAAATGACGCAATTTACGAAAATATGTCGTAGAAATTTCACATTTTGTCTCAATTTTGCATTAAAGAAATAGAATAATCGTTTGTTTTCGAGTATGATCGATTGATATTTCATTTTGTGAACAACAAAAGCTATATTTTCACTCTGCCACCGGTGAAAATACAGCTTTTGTTGTTCACTCAATGAAATATAAATTGATCTTACACTGAAACAAACAATTATCCTCTATGTAATTCATAGGCAATTTGGTATTTGACAAGCATTTTCATTAAAAAAGTAGCAAATTTAAGAAAGATAACTCTTAGTTGATTTTTAGCTCACCTGAGCACAAAGTGCTCAAGGTGAGCTATTGTGGTTAGGTGGATGTCCGTCGTGCAACGTCCGTCATCGACATTTGCCTTGTATGCACTCTAGAGGCCACATTTTTTGCCCGATCAACCTGAATTTTGGTCAGAATGATTGTCTTGATGAAATCTCGGACAAGTTCGAAATTGGGTCAACTGGGGTCAAAAACTAGGCCACAGGGTCAAATCTTAGAAAAACCTTGTATGCACTCTAGAGGCCAAATTTTTTGCCAATTCAACCTGAATTTTGGTCAGAATGATTGTCTTGATGAAATCTTGGACGAGTTTGAAATTGGGTCAACTGACGTCAAAAACTAGGTCACAGGGTCAAATCTTAGAAAAATCTTGTATGCACTCCAGAGGCCACATTTTTTGCCCGATCAACCTGAATTTTGGTCAGAATGATTGTCTTAATGAAATCTCGAACGAGTTTGAGCTAAGAAAAACCTTGTATGCACTCTAGAGGCCACATTTTTTGCCGATCAACCTGAAATTTGGTCAGAATGATTGTCTTAATGAAATCTCAGACGAGTTCGAAATTTGGTCATCTGGGGTCAAAAACTAGGCCACAGGGCCAAGTCTTGGAAAAACCTTGTATGCACTCGAGAGGCCACATTTTTTGCCCATTCAACCTGAATTTTGGTCAGAATGATTGTGTTGATGAAATCTTGAATGAGTTCAAAATTTGGTCAACCGGGGTCAAAAACTAGGTCACAGGGTCAAATCTAAGAAAAACGTATGCACTCTAGAGGCCACATTTTTGCCCGATAAACCTAAATTTTGATCAGAATGATTGTCTTGATGAAATCTCTGCCGAGTTCAAAATTTTGTCAACTGGGGTCAAAAACTAGGTCACAGGGTCAAATCTAGGAAAAACCTTGTTTGCACTCTAGAGGCCACAATTTTTGGCCAATCAACCTGAAATTTGGTCAGAATGATTGTCTAGATCAAATCTCAGACAAGAGCGAAATTGGGTCATCTGGGTTCAAAAACTAGGTCATGAAATCAAATATAAAAATCCTTGTCAGTCAACCTTAAAGTTGTAAAAAAAGGATCCTCAAGTTGTATAGAAGCAACAGCTTTGTTTAGCTCAGTCATTCATCATTCTATTTCTTTTCTTCCGAAAATTTTAGACAGTTCTTTCAGGTGAGCGATTAAGGGCCACTATGTCCCTCTTGTTGTACATATTATATCCCTTCTTAAACTTCGTATCAAAAAATTGGGGGCATATTGTTTTACCGTTGTCCCTCTGTCAATCTGTCTGTCTGTCTGTCTGCAAAACTTAACCAAAAAACTTAAGATTGCCACTATCTTCAAGTCTATTCAAGATACAAGGCTCATATTTTGCATGATGATTGATCTCAATGATCCGCTTCTGCTGATACCAAAGTTAAGGTAAGGTGTCAAGGTCATGTGTCAAGGTCAAATAACTCAAAAACTTAACCAAAAACCTTAACATTGCCAAAATCTTCAATCCTATTCAAGATACAAGGCTCATATTTCATTGGCTAAGCGCGAAACAGTTGTAACTGCCTATAAACATATAGGCAGTTACAACTGTTTCACGCCGAGCCATCGATTTGGCATGATGATAGATCTCAATGATCCGCATCTGCTGATACCAAAGTCAAGGTCATGTGACAAGGTCAAGGTCATGTGTCAAGGTAAAAAAACCCAAAAACTTTACCAAAAAAATTTACATTGCCAATATCTTCAAGCCTATTCAAGATACAAAGCTAAGATTTGGCATGATTATAGATCTCAATGATACTCATCTGCATGTTCAAAAGTCAAGATCATGTGACAAGGTCAAGGTCATCTGTCAAGGTCAAAGTTCTTAAAAGCATAACCAAAAAACTTTCATTGTTCAGATTCTTGAATCATATCATAGATACACTGTCTTGTAATTGACATTATGAAAGATCTCAGTGATATACATTTGTAGGTATTAAGGTCAAGGTTGAGGTCATGTTAAAAGGTCAAGGTCATCTGTCAAGGTCAACATTTTGAAAAAAAATGCTGTTACAGGGGCATTTGTGTTTCACAAACACATCTTGTTAAATACTGTAACTCTGTTTAACTCTAAGCGTCTTGAATGCTTTAAATGATCTTTATTTCAATGAATTAGCTTTCATCATTTGCCAGCTAACAATTCTAAAAATATAAAAAATATACATATGTTTACAGGCAGTAACAACTGTTTCATGCTGAGTTATCAATTTGTAATTGATTCAGAAAATAAGAAAACTTATTTAATGCTTTTCTATGGTTTATCGAGAAATAACGGTATATTATCACTTGATATTCTCACCGCAAAAGCAGTGAAAATATCAAAAACTTATACCCTGCTTTTGTGCATTTCAACTTATCTGATGTCATTTATGCGGGCCAAATAAGTTACTTCACAATGAGCATTGCATAGCAATCACATGCAAAATGGCGCATTTTACTTAAAATGTCATAGAAATTTCACATTTTGTCTCATTTTTGCATATAAGAAATAGAATAATTGTTTGTTTTTCGAGCAAAATCGATATATATTTCATTTCGTGAACAACAAAAGCTATATTTTCACTCGTGAAAATATTTCTTTTGTTGTTCACTCAATGAAATATAAATTGATCTTACACTGAAACAAACGATAATCCTCTATTTATTTCATTTCAGGCTACAGGAGGACAAGATAGTCTGTTAAGGATCTGGGTACTGGACTCGGCCTACAATTATTTCGATGATATGAGACAGAAATATGTGGAAAGTAAGTGGTTTGATACAGATAATATGTATATTTCAGAAAATGTTTGCTTACAGGGAAAGGGACCATCTGGGATCTCTGTAAAATTAATATTTGAAAAAGAGATTGGATCCTGCATAGGTCAACCAGAAGAAGCTTTAACAGAAAGGTAGATTGATGATTCTAAAGTAAAAAAAATAGCAAAGTGCAAACAGTTTCAACCATACTCAGTCTGAGTAATCCGTGCAGTTTGACCAGGATCAACACTTTAACCCTTTCCCAAACGGGAAGGTAGACTAAAGGGTTACCTAGACTGAACATTCACCTGGGTAAACCAATAACCAATACCAAATAAGGAATTTCCAATATCCAGACACTATCTGAACAGGCTATTATTGGATTTTCAAAATTTCTTGACATTTTTTACACATGTGTTAAAAAATGTAAAATTTGACCCTTTATTTCAAATCACACATTTTCATGATCTATAAAAATATTTTTGTGGAAAAGATGAGCTTTCACATGGTGTAATTCTTTTTATTGTGCTATCAGTCTCCCACAATCCATACGCCGATATTATGTAACATTATGTAACGACGCAGCTGGGCACGCGATTAGAACAATAGAGATCGATAATTGGGTCCATATAGCATGTTATCAAAGGCTTCCGAAAAAAAAAACTTCAATCAGGGGGCAATAAATCAAATCAAGCTGATAAGCGTAAAGATTATATACAGTGGACAGCTTCTGATCGCATCTTATTTTACCCTTCCTTTTGATTTTTGAAAAAAAAAACGAAAACCACAAATCTTTTATTGCGAAAATATTTAGATAGGACGCCTAGATTACCATGCCAGTTTTCCTTTACTTTATCAAGCCTGTTTTGAAATTATAAATCGCCATATTGTCAAATTTATTTTGAACTTGGGCGCTTTTAGCACGTGAGTATTTTGAATAGAATTTTCTGGGAATCTTGCGCAGATTCTCAAATCCTGTCGAATTTTTGTCTAGCTAGAGAGGAGTCTTCTACATCGTAGTCGTACTGTCATTTTTTATTGAAAGACAGAAAAAAGAATGAAAAGTTGTAGCCTACACAAGAAGAAATTATTTGACAAATGCATGTACTTTCAAAACCATAAGACATACACACAAAAGAGTTTTACCCGACAAAATTAACACGTCACATAGACACGGATTTTCGTCTGCTACTGGTAAGAAATATGTCAAATTCGACAATTTTCCATTTCAACTTTAAATTGCATGTTAAAATCATAATATCTAAGTTCAACTTAGAAATTTACAAGCTCGAATTCGATGTTTTCACTATGAAAGTGAATGGCGCTTAATTTATGACCCCACTCGTCTTTAACTCAAAATTACTCATTTTTCTGAAGAACAAAGCCATCGATTTTTTTTCGGAATATTAAAGATAACTAAACATATTTACTGCTTTATTAATCGTTTATAATTTTTTTATTTTGAAAATCGCCGATTTTTGTCATGAAAAAACACCCACGTCAAAACCCGGTCTTGTTCAAATACGACGACCACGTGAAAACCCGGCCTTGTTCAGATAAAGGTAACACGTCAAAAGCCGGTCTTGTTCAGATAACGTAGACACGTGAAAACCCGGTCTTGTTTGGGAAAGGGTTAAGCACTAACCAAGATGGTCCCTTTCTATGTGAGGGATCACATATTTATTGATAGGTGGAACCTTCATGTAATGTATGAGCTTTGTAACTCAAATAGTGTTGAAGTTAGAGCAAAATGTTTAGTTTCCAGGTTATTATGCCCCCGTATCGAGAGATCGGGGGCATATTGTTTTACTCATGTCCGTCTGTCTGGTTGTCTGTCTGTCCGTCTATCCTAAAACTTAACCAAACTTAACCTTTGCCTTATCGAGAGATTGCTGTTACTGGGGCATTCGTGTTTCACAAACACATCTTGGGTTTTTTTTTCAAACGAACAGACAGGCAACAGATTGACAGACACCTGTAAACAAATCAAGGGTTCAGTGCAAGACTGTACCAAGTGTCTATACAATGTATAGACTCTTGGTACAGTCTTGTGCTGAACCCTTGAAATGCAGTGATTGATTTTGAAATTTGAAAGAAGGAACCCCAATGACTCACATAGTTTGAAACAATGAGTCCCAACCAGTTCCAAATTTCACATGGGCATATTTAAGCCTGTAGAAAATGAGCAGGTAATCCTACTGCAAAAAGTCATTGGAAATTATCACTGTACAATAGAAGTTAATCTTTTTTGGGGTGTTCAAATTTTCAAATCTGTGATGTTTCAAAAAGGTTCACCTTGTTTGTTCTTTTTAGCTCTACTATTCGAAGAATAGGGGGGCTTTTCCAGTCACCCGGGCGTCAGCGTCAGCGTAATGCTTTGGTTAAGTTTTTACGTGCAAGTGTTTAAAATCTCTATTTCTATTAAAGCTATTGCTTTGAAACTTTGCACATGCTTCTGTGACCATAATATCACCATCTAGACAAAGATTCATTACTCTGATATTGAATTTAGTGGAATTTTAACCCTTTTCGGACTCTTGGTTAAGTTTTTATGTGCAAATGTTGTTTATCTGTAATATTTCTGTTTCTATAAAAGCTGTTGCTTTGAAACTTTACACATGCTTCTGTTACCATGATATCAGCCTCTTGACAAAGATTCATTACTCTGATATTGAATTTAGTGGAATTTTAA
This sequence comes from Fragum whitleyi, assembly GCA_948146395.1. Classification (NCBI taxonomy): domain Eukaryota; kingdom Metazoa; phylum Mollusca; class Bivalvia; order Cardiida; family Cardiidae; genus Fragum; species Fragum whitleyi. Next base: position 9,207,156 of record OX411557.1, read on the forward strand.
CCCTTTTTGGACTTAGTAATTCTTGGTTAAGTTTTTATGTGCAAATGTTGTATTTCTGTATTATCTCTATTTCTACTATTTATTTCCATAGCTGTTGCTTTGAAACTTTGCACATGCTTCTGTGACCATAATATCAGCCTCTTGACAAAGATTCAATACTCTGATTTTGAATTGAGTGGAATTTTAACCCTTTTCGGACTTAGTAATTCTTGGTTAAGTTTTTACGTGCAAATGTTGTACATTGTATATCAGTTATAGCACTATTTCTACCTAGCCTTTTGCTTGGAAACTCTACACATGCTTCTGTTACCATGATATCAGCCTCTTGACAAAGATTTATTACTCTGATATTGAATTTAGTGGAATTTTAACCTTTTTCAGACTCAGAAATTCTTGGTTAAGTTTTTACGTGCAAATGTTGTACATCAGTTATATCTAATTCTATTAAAGCTTTTGCTTTCAAACTTTGCATTTGCTTCAATGATCATAACAACAGCCTCGTGATAAAGATTCAATTCTCTGGTATAGAATTTAGTGGATTTTTAACCCTTTTAGGACTTTTCTTTGTTAAGTTTTTACGTGCAAATGTGTTATGTTAGTTTTATCTCTGTTCCTACTTAAACTATTGCTTTGAAACTCTGCCCATGCTTCTGTGACCATAATATCAGCCTTTAGACAAAGATTCTTTTCTCTTGACTTTCATTTTATTAGCTCGGCTGTTTTCGGAGAAAACCCGAGGTATTGCTATAGCCTCTGTGTCGTTGTCGTCGTCGTTGTCGTCGTCGTCATGCAAAAACTTTGACATTTTGTTATATCTCTGGTTCTACTGAAAGCATTCACTTGAAACTTGGCACACATGTTCACCATCAAAAGAGCAACCTATACTATCAAGGGGGATAACTCTAGATGCATTTTGTGCAAATTATGCCCCTTTTTCGACTTAGATTTTTTTCACCATCCAGCACTCGACAGTCGAGCGTAGGCACCTGTAGGCGGTGCTCTTGTTGAATTTCCAATGTTGATATTGATTTGCTGTTACTATCCAGCACTAGGAATAGTCGTGCTTCGCTGTCCTCCGACAGCTCATGTTACACCTGTCTTCGATAGATCACGGTTATAATATTATTATTGTTTTTGTTAAGTCTGTTTATCTGTTTGTCCATTTTCTAAAAAGGAACTTTTACATTGGCCTTAGTATTTGATTGGTAGGGGATTGAGTCATCATATTACACATTATTTATTGCTTGTGTCAAGATCATTCTGTATGTACTCTTGTACTACTTTCAAGGTCATCGGTCAAGGTCATGTTGAAAATATCTAAATAATGTCATTGTTGGGGGCATTGGTGTTTAGCAACACATCATGTGACAGAATGTGACGTGATTCTGTTTGTATGCATTGATAGATCAGGGGCAAATTGTTTTTGACCCATCTGTTTGTAAAAAAATCCTTCATCATTGGCCATAACTTTTGAATAGTAAGGGGAAGAGCCTTCATATTTTACAATTGTATTGCTTGTGACAAGGCTTTTCTACTTGTAACAAGGTACAAGGTCATCTGTCAAGGTCAATGTCATTTTTTGAGGTCAAATATGTTGAGAATTTCTGAAAATGGCATTGATTAGTGTTCAACAAACACATTGCGTTAGTCTCTACTTGCCTCATGGCTCTAAATATTAGAAATATAAAGCACTGGCCTAAATCATTTATTCTTATGTTTCAGTGAAAGTGTCTCCGGCACCGTCCCAAGAAAGTTTGAATTCAATTCCATCTATGGCATCAGAGATCTCTGGTATAGAACTTGGGGTGTGTATCTCTTATTTCTTCAAAACTTTATGTTAGATTATCTACATTTTTAGCTCACCTGAGCACAACGTGCTCAAAGGGAGCTTTAAGGGTAGTGCTGAGTCTGTCGTGCATCATGCATTGTCCGTCATAAACAATTTTATAAACTTCTTCTTCTCCTGAAACACTGGGCCAATTTCAATGAAACTTTGTCAGAATGTTCCCTGGGTGACCATCTTTAAAAATTGTTTGCTAAATTCTGATTGGTCCAAGAATATGGGCGTGGCATTTGTTCACTTTCAAATCTTTGAACGACATCTCCTCCTGAACCATTTGGCGGATTCCAATAAAACTTTACAAGAATGTTCCTTGGGTGACCCTTTTTAAAAATTGTTAGCGAAATTTGGATTGGCCCATAAATATGGGTGTGGCAGGGAGGGGCTAATTTTGAGCTGAAATCTTTGAACGACATCTTCTCCTGAACCACAGGGCATTTTCAATGAAACTTTACCAGAATGTTTCTTGGGTGACCCTTTTCAAAAATTGTTCGTAAAATCTTGATTGGCCCATGAATATAGGCGTGGCAGGGCAGGGCTTATTTTGAGCCCGAAATCTTTAAACGACAACTCCTCCTGAACCACTGGGCCGATTTCATTTAAATTTTACTCAAATGTTCTTTGGGTGACTCTTTTCAAACATTTTTCGTGAAATTTTGATTGGCCCATAAATATGGGCGTGGCAGGGCGGAAACTTTGTCAGAATGTTCCCTGGGTGACCATCTTTAAAAATTGTTTGCCAAATTCTGATTGGTCCAAGAATATGGGCGTGGAATTTGTTCACTTTCAAATCTTTGAACGACATCTCTTCCTGAACCAATCGGGCGATTTCAATGAAACTTTACCAGAATGTTCCTTGGGTGACCCTTTGTAAAAATTGTTCGAGAAGTTTTGATTGGCCCATAAAAATGGGTGTGGCAGGGCGGGGCTTATTTTGAGCCGGAAATCTTTAAACCACAACTCCACCTGAACCACTAGGCAGATTTTAATGAAACTTTACCACAATGTTCCTTTGATGACCCTCTTCAAAATTAGTTTGTAAAATTTTAATTGGCCCATAAATATGGGCATGGTAGGGGGGGGCTTATACTGAGTGGCCTTAGAAAAAAATTGACGAACAGGGTCTTTTTTCTCTTTAAATTCTTAGAATAACATCTCCTCATCAGCAAATGTGAATGAAACTTTGTCAGAAAGTTACTTGGATGAGTTCCACTGGACCAATAAAATTCAGGTGAGCGGTTTAGGGCCATTCTGGCCCTCTTGTTTCATGCACCATCACTTGATTGTTTTACGGCACAATGTATGAATTTTATTTCATTCTTATAACTTACTAATCATTATACATATAGGATATTACTTCCTCGTTAACGCTCTGACTCGCTTAGACGCATGCTAAAAATAGATCGTCAATCAACCATGACTATATATGTGCAAGCATGCGTAAACCTCAGTTTTACTTTCAGCGTGAACAACGCTCGACGTGTTTTTCAAGGCTCTTCAATAAGAGCTGTTGTTTTATATTTTTGGACTTTAGTGTTTACAGAGGATGTTTTTTACCTGAGTGTTCTTTGTTTTTTTATGATGAGAACATTTATCGGTTTTTAGCAAACTGTCCATTACTACCCATTTTGGAGTAATCTCCCTTTGGAGTTTTCCAATATGGCGGACAACAACATGACAGTCGACTGTATGGAACAGATTTATCTGTCTTGTAAGTATGTTGTTGAGCATTGGAGGCATATGGCCGGCCAGAAGCTCTTAGATTTATACGGATAACGATCCTTCGGGGATGCGTAGACCGTCATTGTCTCTTGACTTTGTTTCGTAAGCTTGTTACGAGAAATGTTTGGACAATGTTTACAACCATTTTGCACGGCTGTTTGGGCCATGTTATTGGTTTCAAATGCCCAAAGGTTTTAAGATAAGAAATCTTTGACCCCAGTATTATGTGCCCAGGTATGGTCACAGCATATACTTTTGTCATCAGTAATGCATAGATGATGTCACTTCATAGTGTTAACATGATTCTGTGGGGTTTAGTGTTTTGAGTAACCCTTCTCATGTTCCAGTCAAGTTAGACAAGAGGGTATGCTCTCCAGCTTGCATGATACTGAAGATAGGTTCAGGTTATTGGTTACATATTTGATCTACTTTGTAAAAGTGTTGTCTGTAACTGCTTTCCACATGGCTTACACACACAAAACTCATGTGTTTTAGTAATAGCCAAGCAAACAACATTAGTACTTGGTTTATACTGAAAATACTTGTCTAATCAGCACTTTCATGTACACTTGACTACTTCAATGAGTTTTAAGTGTTGGTTTCATTGTCATAGCGTATAGATAGGATGCCTTTGAATGTAGATTGAAACAAATGGTCTTTGAATACAGCATGAGACATCAAATTCATTGACTTTGCAAAAGAACTCCAGGAGGAATTCTTCTAAAGATAGTTCTTTGGAATTCAGTGTATGATTGAAATGATTCATTGTTCAAAAGGAATCCTTGGGCTTCCTGAAATGAATTAAATATATATATATATAGGCATATCCATATCAATAAATGAAAAATTTACCTGTAAGATTCAAGGACCCTTGGTGTCTTTGGGATTTGTGAATGTTGTGTTGTGAAAAAAGTTGCGAGTACAACTGACTTCAATGATCAACATTTAATGCTTGGTTCAACTGCTTAGCTCCTAAGAAGCACATTGATTAGTGGACTTTTTTCTATTGAATCAAAAGGCTTGAAAATCTGAGTTCAGTTAAAATGAGACTTACATGTAAATTCAAAGTTCTATTACATTGTAGAAGAAATTGACGAATTCTCTCAGATTTTAGTAGGTCAATCATATTGCGGAAGAGCATTAGATTGTACCTTCTACTCCTTATGAAAATGAATGATGAGTTAGACAATTTTAAAAACAGGAACATGATCCTTTATCAGTACTGAGAATTAGATCTTTCTCAAATGTGTCATTATTTTGAATTAAAATATACAGTCATTAGGCTTGTAAATTGTAGTGTAATAATTCCTTATGTTTTATATACCATTTCTAATTCATACAAAGATGGATGATTACAAAATAAAATTGTGCAGGTAGTTACTAGTATCTTTATGTTTAACAGCTTAAGTCCAACTGAACAGGCTGACAATGTTACATGCCAGTAATACCTGAAAGGGGAGTTAGGCATTATATATACATGTAGATAGATAGATGTTTGTGGAAGTAGCAGCTGCTGCATGCCATTACTTTCTCAATATTTACTTACAATATATGATTGCTGGATTGTTTGTAGGTATTATTTGCAGTTACACAATATAGCTACAGCTAGATAATTCAATGATGTGAGAAATTTTGTATAAGATGTTCTTGCTTCATGATAGTCATATCTGTCGATCTACAACATCAAGGGGATATATGTTTTATATGCTACAACATATGTATCTTCATAAATCATAAGCTTAATCTGAGGAATGATATCTATTTTTAAACTTTAGGCAGGATGACAATGTTGTTAAAGGATTGAGTTAACAATAAATACCAAGTTGTTTAATAAGCAATTGGGAAAGGTGTTTGGTTTGTTCTGGGTCTGTAGCAACTAGCATAGTACTTAGTTCTGAGGCTCAAACAACTGAATGACTGCATTTTACTCATTTTTTGAGTACTTTTGGAATTGGAAAAAGATATCTTTTGCACTAGATGCTACAATTAAAAATGTGAAAATGATCTAATTCATAGTCTCTTGAATTGAAACTTCGAAAGAAGTTCATTTTTAGCCGCATTTAGCTATGAAATTCTTAAAAAAAAAAAAATCCAAAATATTACACTCTTTTCTGTACAGTTGAGATTTTAAAGAGAATTTTAGTCATATGATAATAATGTATTGAAGGTACTGTAAACATGCAGGAACTGTTTACCTTTCATTTATATATAAGATATTTCTCTCCAGGATAACATAAAAGAAAATGCTCTGTTTTGAGAGATAAAAAGTAGACAAAGGTGGATACTAGATGGGCTATATTCTTTTCCACACAGTTTTCATTCCAATACATGTTCGTATGGTAAAATATTTTTACTGAGACTAGTCTAAGTTACAGATAATCATTGTAGACCGATTGTGTTACATGCTTTACATTTGCTACTAATTGTGCTGCTACATTTGAGCATAAGCAACAACGGTGCACAAATTTCTTGGTAATAATTGTTAAATTAATATTGCAAATCCCTGTTGTATTGGATAGTACTTTCATGAAACTATGAGCTGATCACTTCTATAAAAAATGATGATATGATTTCATATTCATGAAAAAAAAAAAAAAAAAAAAAAATCCTGTATCTTTATCTCCATTCATCAGTCAACTCTTTTTCGACTGGTTTCCAAATATTTTGCAGTTGATGCTTGAACATATTTTAAAAAATGTATATATATATATACATGTGAATGGTGCGCAAAGTTGCCATCTGTAGTTCCCTAGTTCGTTGGCATTTAAAGCAGCATTGACATTTTGTGCCATTTCAGTCCATCTGAATTGCTGACAGAATGAAACAGTGATGCAGATTACTGTTGTACAATGAAATCTTGACAGTTTGTTGATAATTAAATACTCCAGCCTGAAGGAAATAATGAAATACATAGAATTATACATATAACAAGTTCATATCATACATTGCACGATTTGCACCTGTTTGTTTCTTGGGGTCATGGACAAGAAAAGTTATAGGGAAAGTTGGCATATAAGTGGTGAATAGTTAGTATGTGAGTAATTTCTTTTTATTGGGGGCATGGTGTCCTGTTGTAAATAAAAAGAGCAAATATTCACTAGCTTTTGACGGTTTTTAGCCAAAGGTTTGGTTTGTCATAAGCTTTAAAGAAAAATGAAATAAGTGTGTTAAACTAAAGGACTTGCTCAACACTTGATTTTTGAAAGATATTTCTTGTTTTAAGACAATGCTATAGGCTCTATGTCAAGTTCAGATAAGTTCCAGAAGAATCATTTGACAATGTAAACTACTCCGTATGGGTCAGATATTTCTATATGCAGGTATCTTCTTTAGCATTATATTTCAATACCACAACCTAGTATTGGTCTTTTCCAGTGAGTTTCAGTGATGCAACTGTGTTTTTGGTCAGTGCTTTATATCTACGGTTAAATCAACAACTACATTAATCAAATCTATAAATGGTTTGAATCTTAGTCAAACACAATTCCGATAAGATTTAGACATAGAAATAGCTTTGCAGGATGCTGGGTTTGGCATAAAATTCTGATACTTGTAAATACTGAATAGGACAGTGTTTTTCGAATGTGTGCTAAAGCATCAACACATACGAATTAGATTATATTTGTAGCGATTATATGGTCATAGAATAGGATGAAATTACAGGATTTCCTATACTTTCCATACAAACAAAATGATTGAAATAGGAAAGTTTGATAAAGCTAGTTATTAATGCATAGACTCCTACAAGAAAAGGTTGATAAAATTTTCACTGATTAATATTTAAAAGTCGGTAAAATATGAAGCAGTCAGTCACAGACTGTGCTTTATTCCTACATTCTTGATAATGGGTTGGTTCTATCTCTTAGTCAGATTGGATTAGAACAGGGACTATAATTCAAGTACTTCTATAACATGGAAAATTACATTGTTTGGATGTAGGTGTATTGAGATTCATTTCTAATGTTTGATAGTCGATCTGAAAGGTTTTGGTCTTTCAGCGAGTCGCGAATCAGTAGTTTCTGTTATTTCTTATAATTTATATAGTAAGACATGACATAATGTAGGTCTACTGTGGGTATGATACTATGTGATATACTAGAGTTATGTACTATTAGACTTCTAGTTGGTTACTGTAATATGTAAATTTGATTAACAAATTTAAATTCACAGGATTATGTTGATCCTTTAATGGATAGAAATCACAACTTCACCACCAGGTGATTCTTTGTGTTAAAGCATTGCTTTTTAATCTATCCTATATGTATAATGATTAGTAAGTTATAAGAATGAAATAAAATTTCAAAATTTGTTTTCAAGTTTGAATTTTATGAAAGAATATAACTTACTAATCATTAGACTTACCCACCACCACCCCAGTTGTAATTTCTTATTCTTCTTTATTAGTGTGGTTCCTTTTTGGTTATTCACACTGAGAAGTAAAACTGAGGTTTACGCATGCTTGCACATATATAGTCATGGTTGATTGACGATCTATTTTTAGCATGCGTCTAAGCGAGTCAGAGCGTTAACGAGGAAGTAATATCCTATATGTATAATGATTAGTAAGTTATATTCTTTCATAAAATTCAAACTTGAAAACAAATTTTGAAATTTTTCTTGAGATTTATTCCTGCATTTACTCAGTTCATATCACTGCATGGCATTTAAGCAGGGCCGTTATATCATTGATGTCATCATTTAATGTTGTTTTGATTGAAATTCTTTGAGAAAATGTGTCTCATTTTTCATTGAAAGAAATAGATTAGTCCAAAACTATTTGTTTTTCTTGTAAGATTGATGAAAGTTTAAGTTTCTGCTCTGCCGTGAAAGTGCAATTAGAAAATCGCCTGTATGCCTAAAGATTCCAGGAGATCTTATCTTTCTACAAAGCGCAAAGTGAAGACACTGGACAGACTGTGCAGACTATAAGTCTTAGCTTGGTGCAAATTTGAATTTGTTGAAAATGTCACACATATGTTTTTGTCTTGTAGACTTCATCAGACAGTGAGGAGAACAAGAAAGGTCCATTCAGAACCAAACCATTCTGTAAATATAGAGGACATACTGCAGACTTACTTGATATATCCTGGTCAAAGGTAAAAAAAAAATTCTAATAGAGCACCATGCTCAAATAAATCCCCAGCCCCCTTTTCGGATGTTGAACCATTTTTGATGTCATTTTACAAATTATTGAAGCCTCTTATAAAGGCCCATACCCTAAAAAAACAACATCACTAATAATTCAACAGTGGTTCTATGCAGCTTTTTCCCAATAAAGTGTATATATTTGGTGCGGATTTTGTTTAATTTTGGCCATTTTTTTCACTGTCTTAACAAATATCGATGAATCAGGGCAAAACAAGTGTAACTGCCTTAATATTTATAGTCAGTTACAGCTTTTTGCAATGAGCTATCAATATATAGCAAAGTCTCTAATAAAAGCCCACACCTTTCTAATGGAAATGTGACGATTCTTATAGAATAGCGGGGTTCTATTAGAGCTTTTACAGTATGTGTTTTTGTAATTTATAAATTGTTAACATTAAACAGTGTAAGACCAGTACATAACATTCAATTGTAAGTTTAGTTGATGTTTGGAAATAATTATTGTTTGGAAAATACTATTTCACCAACACAAAATATAGAGCTTATACAGGATAATTGATCGTATATGTGAGGGCTAAATGAATGTAGGGTATATGAAACTTAGGATCAAAAGAAAAAACATTTTATGCAAAAATTTTTATAATTGATGACTATGTCAACAAAAAGACAACCTTCATACCCAACAATTAGAATTGATATAACTAATCTTTGCAATTCGAGGGTTCAGCGCAAGACTGAACTAAGTGTATATACACTGTATATACACTTAGTACTGTCTTGCTCTGAATCCTTGATTTGTCAGTCATCTTGGCCTCTGTTTTGAATTTCAGAATTATTTCATCCTTTCATCATCCATGGATAAAACAGTGAGATTATGGCATATTTCACGTCGAGAGTGTTTATGTACATTTCAACATATAGACTTTGTGACAGCTATTGTGTTCCATCCAAGGGTAAGATTTTAGTCCTTAAAATAGTGGAAAAAAAAAGAGTTCCACAACATTTCTGAACTAATGATCTTTGACAATGTTGACCAAGGTTTTCTCATGAATATCATTAGGAAACCTTGGTCAACATTGTTGAAGTTGATTACTTCCTTTACATTGCAGAACTATTACGGGTTCATTACCTTAAGGTGGTTTCAACTTTTTTGTGCTGAGCTATCAAATTCTGAAAACTGGATGGAGGGAAAAGTTGCATTTCTCTGGAAGTGTCGGATAAGGTTGACGAGTTTCATCCCTAGACAAAATCAAAACTTACGCATTTCAAAAAAAATGTTAATAAGTTAAAACAGGAGTACCTTTGTTTAGAAATTCTTTAGGTTTCATAGAATTATTGAATGTCAATAAATTCTACTGAATTCAATTTGAGGTAAGCATCTTGTAGCCTTGTTTTTATCTGTTTATAAATGACTCATTTAATAAATTCTGTATTTCATGACCACTCATTAAATATCCCCTATATGGTTGATGGTTACTAATGTACTTTTTAATATTTATAGGATGATCGCTACTTTCTAAGTGGATCATTGGATGGAAAATTACGATTGTGGAATATTCCTGATAAAAAAGTGACCTTATGGAATGAAGTGGGCAGTGGTAGCTTGATAACAACAGCAAATTTTTGTCATAATGGCAAGTTTGCTGTAGTTGGAACATACGATGGAAAATGTATATTTTATAACACAGAGGTAGTTACATTACAGTCTATCTTGCTCGAGCGACCATGTCTATTAAGCCACCATTTGTATTAAGCGACAGCTTTCAAAAAGCTGATGATCAAAAAGCATTAAAAGAATAGGTTATTGTTCAAGCATATTGACCTAAGTACCCCAAGAAGCCAATTTACCTAAAAATTGACCCAAAATATTACACTTACGTCCAAGGTACTTTCCAGTTTACAGAAAAGTCTGAGCAATGTTACCAATAGATCCTTGCATCATTCACTATAATCTCTCAAATTTTAAATTTAAATAAAAGATAAAATTAATAAGTTGTTATTTATAACAACTTATTGATATTATCTTTTATGTTGATATATTTAAATGAGTATTAAATCATTAAATCACTGTTTTAATCTCAAATTGAAATTTGAGATAATTTTGAATTGAGCATGAGAAAAAATTTGAAATCTGGGGTCCAGATCTTAACTTGGTTCTTTTATTGATCAATAAAAATCATAGTTAATATTAGAATACCTTTCTAAAAATATGTTTTGAAGAATCTTTTGAAGAAATTTCATTTGCTATAATATATTAAATTGTATTAATCCTTGTCATGCTGAATATTCCTGCTTTGGCAGGGGATCAGCCTAATCAGCCTACACATATGTGCAGTCTGATCCTTGTCTCTACCACCTGATTGTCATTTCTAACCTAGAATAGTTTAAAAATCATATTTTTAAAGTAATTTCATTTCAAAATTAGTGCATACAGTGATTTTAGGACTTCAATTTTAATGTTATTTTGCCATGTTTTTTATTCACCATGACTAGGGTTAAGGCTCATTTATGTATGTAAACTTTTGTTATCCTTTGCTCATTCCAGCATTTGAAATATTACACCCAAATTCATGTACGTTCAACTCGAGGTAGAAATTCTAAAGGAAAAAAGATCACTGGAATTGAGCCACTGCCAGGAGAAGATAAAGTTCTTGTGACCTCGAATGACTCTCGTGTTAGATTATATGATTTACGTGATCTCACCTTGACTTGTAAATATAAAGGGCCAACCAATACAAGCAGTCAAATTAGGGCAAGTTTTAGGTAAATATATATTTATATTTATTTCTTGTGGCAATAAGTGATTTTGTAACTAGTTTGAGCTTAGACTGTATTTTTGGACAAGATTACCCTACTTATTATTTGATCACAAATTATTTCTACACAAAAAGAACTTTTTAGCTTGACTATTCGTAGAATAGGGAGGCTATTGGGCACCTGGACGTCTGCGTTTGCATGGGCGTAATGCTTTGGTTAAGTTTTTACATGCAAGTGTGTCAAATCTCTATTTCTACCAAAGCTATTGCTTTTAAACTTTGCACATGCTTCTGTGATCATAATACTAGCCTCTGGAGAAAGATTCATTGTTCTAAAATTAAATTTAGTGGAATTTTAACCTTTTTTGGTTTTAGAAATCTTTGTTAAGTTTTTATGTTTAACTGATGTATATCTGTAATATCTCTGTTTTTAATAAAGCTATTGCTTGGAAACTTTGCACATGCTTTTATGATTATAATATCATGCTCTAGACAAACTTTCCTTTCTTTGATATTGAATTTAAAAGGAATTTTATCCCTTTTTTGAACTTAAAAACTCTTGGTTAAGTTTTTATGTGCAACTGATGTATATTTGTAATATATGTTGCCTAGCTTGGAAACTTTGCACATTTTGCTTTGATCATAATATCATCTTCCAGACAAAGATTCATTACTCTGAAAATGAATTTATTGAAATTTTAACCCTTTTTGAACTTGGAAAATCTTGGTTAAACTTTATGTGCAACTGTTGTGTATCAGTTATCTCTGTTTCTACTAAAGCTATTGCTTGTAAACTTTGAACATCCATCTATGACCATCATAATTATCATTATCTAGAAAAATATTCATTTCTCTGACTTTTGTTTAATGTAATTTTCCAATGTTGATATTTGATTTGCTGTTACTATCCAGCACTAGCTAGAATAGTTGAACTTAGCTCTCCTCTGAAAGCTCTTGTTTGTTTATTTGAATTGTTCTTTTAAATTTCTTTAAACATCATCATCCATCAAATACTATTTCTGACTGTAAATGAATGATCACTGATTAACTCTTAAACATGGCCTGCTTTGATTCTTTTATTTTGTGTGCCACTATCACATCTATCATTATTTATAATTTCAGTCCCAAAGGCAAATATGTGATATGTGGGTCTGAGGACCATTTTGTGTATATATGGAAAACAGAACATGAGTTTCTGAGATTTACTTCAGAACGTCGAGACAGGAATGATTACTATGAAGCTGTCAAAGGTATGGTATATTTTATCTGTTTCCTATTTTACCGAGAAATAATGGTAGATTATCAATCAATAAACTCACTGCCTAGCAAGTGAAATTATTTAAAAAAATCATACCCCACTTTTGTTTGTTTCACCCTTTCTGATGTTATCTAAGTGGAGTCCAAAAAGTGATGTCACCATGAATCTTGCCTAGAAATCGTGTACAAAAAAATTCCATAAGTTTTCACATTTTATCTCATTTTTGCATTACCACAATAGAATAATTATTTGCTTTTCATGTAATATATAGAGGATAATCGTTTGTTTAAGAGTAAGATCGATTGATATTTCATTGAGTGAACAACAAAAGCTATATTTTCACGAGCTGCGGAGCCACGAGTGATAATATAGCTTTTGTTTTTCACGAAATGTAATATCAATCGATCTTACTCGAAAAACAAACGATTATTCTATTTCTTTAATGCAAAAATGAGACAAAATATAAAATTTCTAGGACATATTTTCATAAAGCGCGTCATTTTGCACGTGATTGCTACGCAACGTTCATTGTGACGTCACATATTTCGCCCCGCATAGATGACGTCAGATAGGACGAAATACACAAAAGCAGGGTATAAGTTTTTGATAATTTCACTGCTTTTGCGGTGAGTTTATCAAGTGATAATCTACCGTTGTTTCTCGATAAACCACCGAAAAGCATTAAAGAAGAATTCATCTTACACTGAAACAAATTATTTTTTTTATTTATCTTTTTCGTGTTTTATCCTATCAGGGGTGTTCCTATTTACTGCTGTCAATAGATAACAAAGATTTTTTCTAAAACTTTAGGAATGGCTGGCCACATCACTTGACTTTCCACATGTCTAACCACCTTAGATGTTTAAATTTGGTTGTCTGCAAAGAAGTAGACATATACAAAAAGTATATTGATGGTGGTTACAGGTGGGCAAGTGAAATGGTGTACCTACAGCACGAATAATTTGAAGTTATAATTTTCATTTTGTCCATCATTAAAAATGTTTTTAAAAATTGGCAGAAAGTGACAGAGGTCAACTTTGCACACACAGTGTGCATAAGGTGTCAATTGGGTTTTTGAATTACAACTACATAGAGGATATTGAATGAGTATAAACAGATAAAAATGAGGCTCCGCCAAGTTTTTATGTTTTAGATGATGAGTTAATTCAGTATTTGATGAGCTAAAATTTGATATCTATTGATAATATGACCTGAATTTTTGCTATAAAACGAGAAAATTCCAGAAATTTATAGATTCTAGTTTTTTTCGCAAACACATATTATGCCATTTTCGAAATGACGTCAGCAAATGCATTATGAAGTCATTTTCACAACAAAAATATAGCATTGCTATATGTTCTCAGCTCATTTGCATAGTTATTCCACTAGAGTAATAACACCCTTGTAATATCAACAGGTTTATTTTTCTCCCGCCACTTCGGTCATATTATAAAATCTGATATTTGTGGATGCTGTCACCATGTGCTTAGATCCTGCAATTTTCAATGAATGATTTTTACCTATTACCTTATTCAGAATTAAATTTATATTTTACAAGAATGTCAAGTTTACCTTTGGTAGAAGATTTAGAGCAAAATTGTTTTAAATACCTGTAGGCTCTTTCAATAGTTTTGAGACAGCGGCACTCATTCTTTTCGACTAATTGTCTCTCACCAATGGGTTGATAATCATAAACCTATGTGAGATAGCAACTGGAGGCTAGGAAAAATTGTTACCAAAAATCCATTGTTTGGTGCTCCAGTCTCTGTGATATAACTAGAAAAGTTTTGAAAGCTGTGTAAAACACCAATCAATCAATCAATTTCAATAGTTTTGCACTTTCCCATCATATCTGTTCATTCAAACTGTGGATATTTTCTTTTCTTTCCAGTTCATAATGCAGTTGTAACCACAGCCTTGTTTGCACCAAACCCGTCCCACTTCTTAAAAAATGAAGAAGGATCCACATCGTCAAAAACCAGTAAAGATTCACAGACAGACGGCACATCAGACAGTAATGCCGAATTCTTCATCAGTGCAGACTTTAATGGGTGGATAAAAGTAGTCAGAGCTAAATAGAAGGGGCCCAGATTAGAAGGAGTTTATGTAGTCTTAAATCTTATTTCTCAGTGAAATCCTATGTTGTGGGTCTCATTTAAATTTTCTCAATGAGACGCTTCAAATGAGTACCAACAACATAGTGAAGTTCGGAATAATGAAAATCTTTAATTTGAAAAACTGTAGCTCTGTAAATAGAGGAATTAATCAATTCTTAATTCAATAGCTAAGTGTCAAACAGTTGGTACTGCCTATTAATATATAGGCAGTTACACTTTGTTCATACGGAGCTATGGAATTGTGAGACAAATTGATGTGGGCAATTGAAACCTCATAACAAGAGCTAAGAAAGCTGTAGTTATGAATTTTAAGTTGCTTATTGACAAAATAGTCTACTGTTATTATTCTCTGCCTTCCTTTATGTGTATGGGCTAGTTTTGAACTATAAGCTGATGGTCATAATATTTATCTGTGATAAGATTGGTTTGTAATTATAACTTTGTAATCTTTCCATGGAATTAAATACCACTATTCCAACCTATTTAAAGGTTGGGTAAAATTGGAATGAACCATATTTAAATGAGAAACTGTCAAAAATAAATTAAAGAGGTTGTATTTGAGGCAATTTCTTTGTGGTCCAAAATATATTACCTC
This sequence comes from Fragum whitleyi, assembly GCA_948146395.1. Lineage (NCBI taxonomy): Eukaryota > Metazoa > Mollusca > Bivalvia > Cardiida > Cardiidae > Fragum > Fragum whitleyi. The sequence goes on from OX411557.1 coordinate 9,222,550, forward strand.
AAATCGAGGGGTCAGCACAACACTATTGTAAGTGCCTATGAACATATAGGCACTTACAATAGTGTTGCACTGACCCTTCAAAAAGAGGAAGATTTTAAAAAAGATCATGATCAAAGGGCCAACTTATTTCTGGCCTGCTTTCGGCTCGGGTGTAGACTGGTCTCACTGTCAAATATCAGAATAGCCTTTACTAGGCTATTCTTATAGTCAATATTTGAACCAGTCTAGAGCTGGTAGCCTGCTGTCTGAGAGATACTGTGTTGAAACTGGCAACAATAACCGCCCAGGGTCAGAAATAAGTTGGCCCTGAAATTTTCATCTGAAACTTTTTTGAAATTTGACTGGTCCAAAAAATTTCTTGTCTTTTAAATGGTTAATATGTACTACCTTGCAAAGATCAATATATCATTTCAACTTGTGCTTTTGAAAAGGTATATGACAAAGATCAGTATGCACATTTATGCAGTCTGATCATAGTCGCCATCAAAGCGCAGTTGGTAACGCGTCAGACTTTCAAACTAGAGGTCCTGGGTTCGATTCTCGACGGCAGCACTCGTTTTTCCCACTATTTGTCTCTCACCAATGGGTTGATAATTGTAAACCTATGTGATAGCAACTGGAGGCTAGGACAGGATGTGGTGGTTGTACTGGTGAGAGAAATACCAGGAAACCATTGTTAGGTGCTCCAGCCGCCGCGATGTAACTGAAATAATGTTGAAAGCGCCGTTAAACTCCAATCATTCAATTCAATGCAGTCTGATCATAGTCTATACCTCCAGATTTTACTAACTTGACCTGAATTTTTTTTTTTTTTTAAAGAAATAATGACTCTTGATTAGTGAATTGTAATGTAATTTTGCCAAATTTATATTCAGCTTGACAAGGATTAATATTTGTCAACATTTATTGGAAAACTTTGATCAATTAACAGAAAATGACCTTTTTATTGCCAAAAGGAAATACAATGTATAATACAGTCCAGCATTAAGGTAGTGAGTGAACCTGTTATAGTTCTCCAGCATTTCAAAGTTATGAACTTGAACAGTGATTGCCAAGGTTTCCTAATGACCTCATAAGGAAACATCCATCAGTAATTGTGAAAGATCGTAATTTCTGAAATGTTGCAGAACTATTTTGAGTAAATAACCTAAGTATATTATATATGAGCCTTTGGCACAGTTCCAATTTCCAATCAGTCTGAGAGGACAGTTCTACCACGTAGAAAATCTTGCACACAATCATGAAATGCTATTGCATTAAGATTCAATGTGGATATGTCATAAACTTTTGTTGATTGGTAATGATTTAGTTCTGGTTGATTCCATTAGTTTTGTGCATTCTCATTGACTGAAAAAATGCTTTTATTTTTCAATGAATTTAATTTTGATTGCACAGCTATATTGTAAGCGTCCGCAAAAGAAGTCCCACAAGAATAATGCTTCATTGTTGACAGATCTTTATATTTTAGCTTCATGGTATCAGATATAAGATATAAAGAGATAATTTGGTGATTTCATGGAGGTATGAATTTAAAACCTAATCACACTCATGCATGAATCCGCTTCACATATTCATACAGTGTGATTAGGATTTACGTTCATACCTCAGTGAAATCAACAAATAACCTCATCATCTCTTGAATGTTATTTAGCTGTTCAAAATGAATGTGAAAACGTAAGGAAAATACATGATTTTTAATGAGTGGAGAGTAAATTTCATCTACTTTTTTTTCTAAAAGGATCACTTTTAATGAAGTCTTTATTCAAGCATTCATTAGCTTATTACATGTTCATAGAATATAGGGCATCCAAGCATCATTTTCTTTATTTTTTACCAAATAACGATTTACTTTCATTGGAATGAACTTTTATTGGAATGAAAACAATTGGAGAGAAATATAATACATCCATTTGATTTTGATAAGCAGCAAAAGTTGACAAGCATGGTCACAAATATCAGTTCTGAAGTAGGTCTTCGATTGTGGTCTACTTGTTTTACTATAGAATTTTTTTGTGCATGCGGTTTCTTAATTGTGATAATTTGTATGATATTATTTTTTTTTCATTTATATATTTTATATTTGATAACATTTAGAAGTACAAAATCATCATGTTGATGAAATTTAAAACCACTGGTCATTAGGGTTGTACCTCACTTAACACTTTCCTGTTTTACAAAATTTTGGACCTGTCCAAATTCAAAGGTTTTGCAGACGAAAATTTAAAGTTGATTTGATTTAAAAAATAACTATTCAGTAGGGTAGAAAATAGTGTGGAAAAAGAAGAAATTGCTTGTCAGAAGCAATTTCTTCTTTTTTCACAATGTTTTGTCAATCATAAAATCACAGACATGTAAAAAGCAGGGATTAAACAGATTAAAAGGGTTAAATGAATAGGGGCATATTGTTTTGATGTTGTCGGTCAAAACTAAACATGTAAGCTTATCTGTAAACTGACCATTTTTCTGCTACTTCATAAGTTAGTATACTGTTCACAAAAAGTAGGGGATAATCTGTTAATTCATAAGGTTATTGTGGTTGCAAACAATTTAGGACAATCTTACTTATTGTTGGCCAGCTAGCAGTTGTCTCATGGTAATATGGTAGTTATGGTATTCCCTTTTCTGCTAAACATGTCCTGCAAAATCAGCATTTTAGAAGAGAGGGGTATAGCTCTTATTTTAACATGGCGTATGTTGTAATGGAAATTCTTACTTAAGTTTAGCATAACTTCGAGATAAATATTCGGTGTTTATCTCTATCATGTATTCACATCACATTATGAATGAATAATGTGAGAGTTGGTGAAAGCTGACAGTAAATCAGTCAATGGGTTGCTGGAAACCAGAAGAACGTGAGTCCAGACTGATGTCAAACCCTATGTCTCAGAGTTAGATATTGTCACGATTTCAAACAATTGGCTTCTTTGCTGATTATTCATAAACGGGGCCATGAAGATGTATGGATGCCCAAGCTGATCAGAATACCACAAATCAATTTTACAATATCCTCTACTTTTTGTGAACAGTATATTTAAGGTTTGATTCTCATATTTGTTGGTATCTTTACACTTTTGTATACAGTCTTAGAATTCTAAATCCCTGTTAGAAAATATTGTGGAAAAAAAAGAAATTGCTTGTAACAAGCAATTTCTCCTTTTTACACAATATTTACTACAGTCAATGAAGCTTTCTTTTCAAAGAAGTCTTAAATCTTCATTGTCTTCCACAACTTCTATCTTAAAATTTTCTTTGTTGAGCCGCCATCATAGCAAAGTTGGTAGCGCATTGGACTGTCAATCTAGATGTCCCTGGTTTGATCCCGATGGCGGCACTCATTTTTTAGGACTATTTGTCTCTCACAAATGGGTTGAAAACCTTAGACCTATGTGACATAGCAGCTGGAGGCTAGGAAAGAATGTAGTGGTTGTACTGTTGAGAGAAATACCAGGAATGACTCTCTGATACCTCCAAAGAAAAGAGAGTCAAGAAAACATTGTTGGAAAATAAGCAATTTCAGCATTTTCCACAATTTTTGCCTCGGCTGTTTTCGTAGAAAACCCAAGGTATTGCTATAGCCTTCGTGTCGTCGTTGGTGTCGCCGTCGTCGTCGTGCGAAAACTTTGCCATTTTGTGATATATCTGGTTCTACTGAAAACATTTACTTGAAGCTTGGCACACATGTTCACCATCTAAAGAGCAACCTATACTATCAAGGGGGATAACTCCAGATGCATTTTGAACAAATTATGCCCCTTTTTCTACTTAGATTTTTTCTCACCATCCAGCACTCGACAGCCGAGCATAGGCACCCGTAGGAGGTGCTCTTGTTCTACTCAAGTACACAAATGAAATGTAAGATTTCCTCAACTTTAGATTAATGTGTAAAAATTCTTTCAATTAGGAGCAGTCTAAAATTTTGCAGTTTTAGTTTTCTGGTCATTTTATTCTGTTTGCAGATAATGTAAATTATTTCAAAGAAATTTCTTGTATGTTATAATCAGTGATTTAATTATTATATTATTTAATATTTTTGAGAAAGTCAATTATCAGAAATGGCATTTTATATTTTCATTTGAAAGAATACAAGTCATATTTTCATCTGCATAATACATAATATATGAATTACATTTAACCCTTTCCTGTTTTACAAAATTTTGGACCTGTCCAAATTCAAAGGTTTTGCAGACGAAAATTTTAAGTAGATTTAATATGAAAAATAACCATTCAGTAGGGTAGAAGATAGTGTGGAAAAAGAAGAAATTGCTTGTCAGAAGCAATTTCTTCTTTTTTCACAATGTTTTCTCAATCATAAAATCACAGGCACGTAAAAAGCAGGGATTTAACAGCAAAGGGTTAACTTGGCAATTTTGGTTACTTGGTCCATTATCCGTTAACCTTTTTCATGCTGGTAAAGGCATATTGCTACCATATTCTAAGCTTTTGCAGACATCATAGCCTGAATTTGTGTTGGGTAATTGGTTTCAAATCTAAATCAAAAAATTGGTTTTTAGTTGGAAGAGTAAATAAACTAATGATCAATTGTACAATCCTCAATCCTTTTCTTAAAAGTTACAACTGTTTCACACTGAGCTATCAAATTTATATCAGTTTTGAAAACAATATTGATGGCTTTTGATTATGTGTTTGGAACTAATTAATTGATTATGAAATTTTTAGTCAATTTTCACAATTGGAAGGCCAAACCAACTGATTATCAATAATACATGTAATTGATTAATCTGCCCATCTCTACCCTGCACAAACATGCAGTTTGTCCTTCATCCATACTGCTCGCTTTCTATTTAGTTATTAGCTGTAAAATTGAGGCAGAATTGGTATTTTCTCCTAAGGCTTTTTTACCTTTTCATCAAACATACTATGTTTTTATGCTGGTTGGAAATGATACAAAGTTTATTATATCAAATATTGGAATCATGTCTTATGTATGCAGATTTAGAAGAAAGCAAGGTACTGCCAAAAATCATCATCAGGGTTATTTCATCGTATAAAATCTAAGACATTTTGTGGTTTCTGTTATTACTAGTCCCTGTTGTAGCACAGTTTGTAACAAATTGTATTGGCAATGCTTGGATTTGACTGAAGATCTGTTAACCCTTTGCTGTTTAATCCCTGCCTTTTACGTGCCTGTGATTTTATGATTGAGAAAACATTGTGAAAAAAGAAAAAATTGCTTCTGACAAGCAATTTCTTCTTTTTAGCTAACCTGAGCACAACGTGCTCAAGTGAGCTATTATGATCACCTTTTGTCCGGCGTCCGTGCGTCATCCGTCGTCCGTCAACAATTTCTATAAACGACATCTCCTAAACTGCTTGGCCAATTTTAACCAAACTTGGCAAAAATGTTCCTTAGGTGGTCCCCTTTAAGAATTGCTAAAAGAATTGAAATCGGTGAAAAATCTGGTTGCTATGGCAACCAAAGTTAAAAATTTAAGAAAATCTTTAAAATTCTTCTTCTCTTGAACAAGCAGCCCTACAGCCTTGAAATTTGGCATGGATGATCAGTTCATAGACCTTAATATAAATAGCCAAAATCATATCTGTAGGGCCACCAAGTGCAGAGCACCAGGGGGGAGGGGGTAGTACTTTGGGTAAATTTTGTAATCTTTAACCTTCTTCTTCTTCTGAACCACAAGCCCTACAGACTTGAAAATTGGCATGGAGGATCACCTCATAGACCTTAATAAAACTATTTAAAATCATATGTGTTGGGCCACCAGGTGCGGAGCACCAGGGGGAAGGGGGTAGTACTTTGGGTAAATTTTGTAATCTTTAACCTTCTTCTTCTGAACCACAAGCCCTACAGACTTGAAAATTGGCATGGAGGATCACCTCATAGACCTTAATCAAACTATTTAAAATCATATGTGTTGGGCCACCGGGTGTGGAGCACCAGGGGGGAGGGGGTAGTACTTTGGGTAAATTTTGTAATCTTTAACCTTCTTCTTCTTCTGAACCACAAGCCCTACAGACTTGAAAATTGGCATGGAGGATCACCTCATAGACCTTAATAAAATAGCTTAAATCTTATCTGTAGGGCCACCAGGTGCGGAGCACCAGGGGGAGGGGGTAGTACTTTGATGAAAATTTTGTAATCTTTAACCTTTTTCTTCTGAACCAGGAGTCCTACAGATTTGAATATTGGCATTGATGATCAGCATATGGACCTTTATAAAAAAAGCTAAAATCATGACTGTAGATTCACCAGGTGCGGAGCACCAAGGGGGAGAGGGTAGTACTTTTGTGAAAATTTTGTAATCTTTAACCTTCTACTGCTTCTGAACCACAAGCCCTACAGACTTGAAAATTGGCATGGAGGATCAGCTCGTAGACCTTAATAAAGATAGCTAAAATCATGACAGTAATGCCACCAGGTGTGGAGCACCAGGGGGGAGGGGGTAGTACTTTTGTGAAAATTTTGTAACTTTAATCTTCATCTACTAATGAACCAGGAGCCCTACAGATTTCAATATTGGCATGGATGATAAGCATATGGATCTAAAATAAAATAGCTTAAATCATGAATGTAGGGCCACCAGATGCGGAGCATTAGGGGGGAGGGGGTAGTACTTTGGATCAATTTTGAAATCTTTAACCTTATTCTTCTCCTGGATCAGGAACCCTACAGACTTGAAAATTGTCATGGATGATCAATATATTGACATTAATAAAAATAGCTAAAATCATGACTGTAGGGTCACCAGGTGCTGAGTGTCTTGGGGAGGGGGTAGTACTTTGGATCATTTTTGAAATCTTTAAACTTCTTCTAATGAACCAGGAGTCCTACAGACTTGAAAATTGTTATGGATGATCAGCATATGGACATTAATTGAATTAGGTAAAATCATGACTGTAGATTCACCAGGTGCAGAGCATCTTGGGGGAGGGAGAGTGCTTTGTTGAGAATTATGAATCCCTACAGCCTTTATATTTGACATGGATTGATCAACTCATTGAAGAAAACTTTAAAAGTCTCAGACTCAGCCTGTATATCTGGCATAGATTAGCTAATCTCAGACCTTTTATGAAAAAAGCTTAAATAAATAATGACCAGGGGAGGAGCAGAGGGGGGGGGGGGGGAGGAGGAAGGATTATTTCAAATTTTATCTGATTGAATAAGTGAAAATCTCTTTTTCTGTGGTTGCATGGACATACCTAGGTAATGAAGCTTTTTTCTCAGGTGAGCGACCCAGGGCCAACGGCCCTCTTGTTCTACACTATTTTCTACCCTACTGAATGGTTATTTTTCAAATTAAATCCACTTTTAATTTTCGTCTGCAAAACCTTTGAATTTGGACAGGTCCAAAATTTTGTAAAACAGGAAAGAGTTAAAACCCCATTCAAAGATGGCAATGTTCAACTGCTTTTATTATGCCCATTTTTAGCTCACCTAGGCTCAAAGTGTTCAAGGTGAGCTATTATGGATGTCCAATGTTCGTTTTCCAAAATTATTAGCTCAACTGAGAACAAAGTGCTTCAGTCAAGCTATCATGATTGTCTTATGTCCGGCGTCTGTTGTGCGTTGTCCATCATCAGCTGTGCAATTTCTTCTCTAATTTCACAGTATAAGCATAACTGTGCAATTGTATAAAAGGCACACAAATTGGGCAACTTAAATTATCTGCCAATTGCAAAGACTGATCCAAGCAATCACAAGTACATCTCATTTTAGACTGAAATGGAAATAATTTACATGAAGGAATTTCTTAATCATGTTGGATTATTCTTCTTTATATGTTCAAATGAATGTTTCTTACTGGTCAAATCTCTATTTGAATGAAATGTTTCTACTTTACTAAGTTCCTAGATGTTCTCTAACTTGTGTCTTGCCATGTTTAAGGAATTACAATAAAAATTGATTTGCTATTGACAGTTTTTGTCTTACCAAATATTTATCACTCAATTTTTTTTATTGTTTATGTGATTAAACCCTTGTCATGCTGAATTAAAAGATTTGCAAAATTGCATGAAAGTCAAAGAGCTGAATGCACTGGAGGCAATAAAATTGAGGCAGTATTTGAATTGAAAATATGATATCTAAACTCTTATGTTTTAAAAAAGGAAATCAGGTGGTTTAGACTAAATTCAGATTTCACATATGTGCAGGCTGATCTTTGTCTATATCTCCTGCCAAAGCAGGAATAGTTTTGGTTCAGCATGACAAAGGTTAAAATATTTCATATTCCTGTTCTAATAGGAGGCATACACAAAGATCAGTATCAAATTATGTAGTCTGACCCTAGTCTATATTACCTCTTTGTCCCCTATTCAGGTGTATGAATTTGATTTTCATGAGAAAGATAAAAATTGGTGAATACAGCCATTTGATTTTAATGCAACTCTGAAAAAGTATTTCATTCAGAATGAAAAGGTTCAAATTATTTAGTGGTATATTTTTAGCTCCATTCTTTTGGAACAAAAAGTCAAGACATTAACATCACCTAAGTGCTGTTGGTATTGGAAATGTTTGACAAACTAAAACCTTGGTCATTTATGTTGTTTTTGAAAATATCTATTTGAAACTTGGCATGTGTGTTCACCATCACAAGAGCTATTCAGACTATCAAGGGGGAAAACTATGGAAGCATTTTTGCCCCTTCTTTGACTTGGGTTTATTCTAAATATCAAGCACCTGCAGATGTGGGTTAGCAACAGCAGGTGATGCTATTGTTGGTACTTTATGATCATGTAACAAACAATAGCCATGTCGGACATGGCCATTTCCTGCCATCAAAGCTTGATAGTAAACTGAAGCCTAATCAAAGGGCAATCACTCTGGAATTATGCAATCAAGAGTTGTAGTTCTTGTGCACTGCACTTCTCCTCCATGAGATCTATCCTCCTATAAAGTTTCAAGGTGATATGACGGACAGAGACCATTACTTTTTTTCCTTTGCTGAACAGAGGGGGGTAATAATCTTAGCCTCATAATACAGTTATATGATTTAAGTTGTTTCTATCGAGATTCATGGATTATGTATGCAGCTATTTTGTAAGCTTCCGTACAATTTACATGCACTGTAAAAATTCTTACAGAACTCCATTGCCCTTTTCAGAGGTTGAAATAGACCATTTTGGGATGGATTTTACAAAATCTTGAAGCCTCTTATAACGCCAACACCTACAAAATCAAGGTCACTAAAAATAAGGCACCTTTTCCCCAACTAAATATTAATATTTTGCACAGATTATGTATATTTTTGGCTATTTTCACCGTTAATTAATATTGATTTCTCAGTGCGAAACAGTTGTAACTGCCTGTGTTTTTAGGCAGTTATAACTGTTTCGCACTGAGCCAACGATATGTAGCATAGCCTCTAATTAAAGTCCATCCCTTTCTAATAGAAGTATGGTGATTCTAATAAAAAAAAACCTGGGGTTCTATTAGACCTTTTACAGTAGTCTAATAATAAATCTGATTCATTATGTGTAGATCTTTTCATTTTTGCTTCATTGAATTAAGTGATAAGATATGAAGAGAGTACTTATTGATTTCATGGAGGTATGATACTACAAACCTATTTATACTCATTTGGTCAAGATGATTTCTGTCCAGTTATTATTAAAATTCATGTCGTAGGTGCATAACAGTATAGATTATGTATAATATGTAAGGCTTGTGCAATATAGATTATACTCTCTCTTTCATGACTATGTCAAACCATTATTTTTCAATAAAATATTGAAAACAAAAAAGTTTGTTTATTCATTTGCTTATTTTTGTCGTTTCCTCTAAATGCCTTAAATCTAGAATAATTGCTCCCTAAATGCCAAAAATAACATTGATAGGGAGCTTTTATGAGTTCAAAACCCTTGGCACAGCCAACTGGTATTAGACATTTCGAGGGGTCAGTGCAATACTATTGTAAGTGCCTATGTATTAATAGGCGCTGATCCCTCGAATTATTTTGACTAAAGTCATTTTGATTTAGGTCATTTGTCCCTTACCATGAACAAATGATAGTTGGCCTAAGTGTCTTGGACAGCTGGTGGTTTGGAGAAAATATGGTGATTCTACCATGGGTGGATGCATCAGCTGCAAAAATATAACTGCGCCACTGTTGAAAGAGGCCTTTTACTCAAAATGACCAAAGCTTCAACAAAAAATGAAATTATTTCATATGTATCTATCTTTCCCAAACTGTACCTGTTAACTAACCATTTTTAGCTCCACTGGCTGAAAGCCACTGGGGCTATTGTCATGGCGTTGTGTCAGTCGTGTGTCTGTCGTGCCTCAGTGCGTCCGTCCATCCAGTCATAAACTTTTTCTTTAAAAATCTTCTGAGAAACTACTGGATGAATTTCAACCAAACTTCACAGGACTGATCCTTGGGTGACCCTCTTTCAAAGTTGTTCAAGAAATTTTGATCCAATGAAAAACATGGATTAAATGGGCGTGGCTAATTTCAAAATATGGTAAAAGTGAGTTTTCTCAGATTCTAATTGATGGATACCAATCAAATTTTACATGAAAGATCCTTGGGTGACCCTTTATCAGTCTACTAAAAAATATTGTGATTGGATGAAAAGTATGTATTAATGGGCGGAGGTCATTTCTCTTTATGTTATTTAGTGGAAACTTTGAAAATCATTTTCTCAGAATGTAACTGATGGATATCAATTAAGCTTCATTGGTATGATCCTTGGGTGACCCATTATCATGCAGCCAAAGATTATTGTGATTGGATGAAAAATGTGTATTTTATTGGCGCAGGTCATTTCTCTTTATGTTATTTAGTTGAAACTTTGTTAATCATTTTCTGAGAATGTAATTGATTGATATCAACAAAATTCCCCTGGAAAAATCCTTGAGTGACCCTTTATCATGCAGCCAAAGATTATTGTGATTGGATGAAAAATATGTATTTTATGTTCGAGGTCATTTCTATTTATGTTAATTAGGGGAAACATTGAATATCATTTTCTCAGAATGTAACTGATGGATATCAATTAAGCTTCATTGGTATGATCCTTGGGTGAGCCATTATCATGCAGCCAAAGATAATTGTGATTGGATGAAAAATATGTATTTTATGGACAGAGGTCATTTCTGTACATGTTTATTAGTGGAAACTTTTAATATCATTTTCTCAGAATGTAACTTATGGATATCAATTAAGCTTCATTGGTATGATCCTTGTGTGACCCATTATCATGCAGCCAAAGATAATTGTGATTGGATGAAAGATATGTATATTATGGGCAGAGGTTATTTTTGTACATGTTATATAGTAGAATCTTTGAAAATCATTTTCAACATCAGTAGAATCCATCTGAGCACGAAGTGCTCAAGGTGATCTTTTGTGGTTGCCTGATGTAAGTCATCCGTCGGTTGTGTCCGTCGTCAACATTTACCTTATAAACACTCTAAAGGCCATAGTTTTTGCCTGATCAACCTAAAAATTGGTCAAGATGATTGTCTCGATTAAATCTCGGATGAGTTCGAATTTGGATCAAATCAGATAAAAAACTAGGTCTCGAAGTCAAATCTTAGAAAAATCTTGTAGACACTCTAGAGGCCATATTTTTGGGTCAATCAACATGAAAATTGGTAAGAATAATTGTGTTGATAGAATCTAAGCCAATCTAAAAAATGGGTCAAGTGGGGTCAAAAACTAGGTCAATATGTTAAATCTTAGAGAAAAACTTTTAGACACTCTAGAGGCCATAATTTTGGACCAATCAGCCTGAAAATTGGTCAGATTGATTGTCTTTATAAATTATGGGTCAAGTTCAAAAATGGGTCAAGTGGGGTCAAAAACTAGGTCAGGAGGTCAGATCTTAGTAAAACCTTGTAGTGTGTTAGTCCATCCAATTTTGTTTCCAATGTTTACAGATTGATTTCAAAATAACTTTGCATAATTGTTCATTATAAGCAGACACGCTTTTTGAAAGAAATTTATTTTCAAATAGGTTCAAGGTCATAGCTGAAGGTCAAATGTTCAAAATATATCTTAATCTGGAGGGATGGTCAAAATTTTGTGGGCTTGAAAACATTGTCCTGGAACAACTGTTCTCATTCTTAAACTCAAATATTATCTAAGGTACACAGCTTGTACATGTATTTGGGTTTAAGTTCATGTCAAGGTCAATAACATCAGTTAAAGTCAAGGTCATTTATCAAGGTCAGACTTATAATGCACTAAAGATATTATTCTCAGGAAAACATTGTGTTATGCTCACAAAATTGGCACAAAGGTTTATCCTGCAGATTAGATGATCAATATTGATTTTCTTATCAATCTTTTGATAGTCAAGGTCACTTTGCTTTTTTAGCTCACCTGAGCATGAAGTGCTCAAGGTGAGCCTTTGTGGTCGTATGATGTCTATCCTGAGTTGTCTGTCAGCAACATTTACCTTATAGACACTTTAGAGGCCATGATTTTTACTTGATCAACCTGAAAATAATAAGTCAGAATGATTGTCTTGATACAATCTCAGACAAGTTTGAAATTGGGTCAAGTGGGGTCAAAAACTAGGTCACAAGGTTAAATTTTAGAAAAACCTTGTAGACATTATAGAGGTCATATTATTGCTCAATCAATCTGGAATTTGGTTTGAAATCCCAGGCAAGATTGAAAGGGGTTCAAGTGGGGACATTAATGAGGTCAGATCTAAGACAGATTACTCAGGTGAACAATTTCGAGCCATTACGGCCCTCTGGTTTGATGGATAACTTAACCTTTTTCAGATGATAACCTGACATAGAATTAAGCTTGGCTCATCATAATTGATCTATTGATTGCAGGTAAATCTGGACTGTTTTCAGATCAATCTATTAGTCAATATCACATGGTGACCTTGAACTTTATAATATTTTAATTGATAAAAGCTTTTTTGAATGATAACTTGAGATGTGATCCCCTTTGTTTGTAGGAGCAACCTTTAGAACAGATTTATTCAATCACTCACTCCCGGGTTTCATATTTAACCCTTGTCATGCTGAATATAAAACCTTGGAAAAATTATATATAATTCAAAGTGCTGAAAGCTCTGTTTTTCCTAATTGTGATTCAGCATTTTATTTTGAAAAATAAAATTTCTGAGACTTTTCTGGTTTAAAAGGAAAATCAGATGGTATGTACTAAGATCAGACTGCACATATGTGCAGGCTGATGTTTGTCCATATCTCCTGCCAAAGCAGTAATATTCCGGGCTCAGCATGACAAGGGTTAACATGCAGCACTATCCACATCAGTGGGCTCCCATCTAGGTAGCTGGCTAGCTGCATGCATGGCTGTTCTTACTCCCTGTCTCCATTCCTTCTATTGTACAAGTAAAGACTTGTCTAGATGATAACATGACTTGGATTTACCAAGATTTGCGATGGCCCCCATCATAGTGCAGTGGCTGTGCATAGGACTATCATTCAAAAGGTCCAAGATTGCCAACGAAGCACTCATCCTTTCGACTATTTATCTTCCACCAATGGGTTGATAATCATGTACCTATGTGGGATAGCAGCTGGAGGCTAGGAAAGGATGTAATGGTAGTACTAGTGTGAAAAATACCATGCAGAAATCCCATGTTGCTCCAGCCTCCTTGATATAACAGAAAGATTGTTGAAGGCTACATAAAACCCAATTCAAACAAACAAAACCAGGTTTGCCAAATTTATAGTTGTAAGAGCTCCAAATAGCCGGATAGAGATTGCTTTCAAAATGAAACATTTCTCAACCTGTCAATCAAATCAGTCTTATGTCATAAAGATATTTCAAATGAGAACCAACAACATACGGATGAGAAATAGCAGATAAAGAATGTCATCGATTACTCTTATATGTCCAAATTAAGCCCTGGTTGTAGCCGTACCATATAGTTCTTGAAAGCAACAGTGTAGATCCACTCCCAAGACGATATTGATTTGAGCATAAGTCAGCAGTGGTCAGAGCAGACTTGGTAGTGCATCAGACTTTCAATCTAGAGGTCCAAGGTTTGTTCCCTGCCTGCAGCACTCATTCTTTCCGACTATTTTTCTCTTACAAATGGGTTGATAATAGTAGATAAAGGTAGGATAGGAGCTACAAAAGAGTGTATGGAAGTACTGTTGTGAGAAGTACTAGGAATCAATCCAGCCCCTAAAATATAGCTAAAAGATTGTTGAAAGTGGCGTAAAACCCCATAAAAAAGAGTACATAAGTCAGTCAAACATTAATTGCATTCTAAAAAGAAACATATTGAAAAAAATCAATAAACCAGAGCATGTTTCAAACATTATGGGTCACTCATGCATTGATCTCTTTTGATCCAGAGGTTGGGACAAGGGGTAACCCCCCCCCCCCCACCCCCCCCCCCCCCACCCCACCCGACCCCCTCCCTTAAATTTTAGAATTAGCAAAGATATGGTTATCAAGTTGTAAAGTCTGATATGAAATAGTGCTCTTATGATCAATGATCTATTTGAAAAAAATCCTTACAGTATCCATAACACGGGAGGGGCAGGGGTAAAAATTATGGATTTCGTCTTTCACACAGAACCGTTTAAAGGAAAATGATGGGTCGAAATGGATAGGAAAGATGTTAGAATTACGGAAAGTCTTCGCGTTAAAATAGGTGACAGTCTTTTATTGTTGATCAGACATGTCGAGTTTAAGTTTATGTTTCATTTAGAAAGCATTGTATGTAGACTATTGCGCTTAAGTGATGTAAATTGTAGAGCGTCCATTTGTTTACATAAACATCACACTCTCCGGGTAGTCGATTTCGGATACAGATAATTTTTATAAGTATTTTAAAAAGGCAAAATATCCTCTTGTCTGATCGCCCCTACTAATTAGAACTTTTTTCCCAGAATAATGATCTTTCTTTGTCAAACTACATCCAGCGTTTTCAAAACTGTTCAAAACTGGAGGTCATTTTGCCACATCATGACCCCCTTTAAACTGGTGTCCTGTCAACTTGGCCTGTTAAAAACTCGGCCAGCGTAAAACTTGGCCTGTGTGAAACTCGGCCCTTCAACTCGGCCTGTATATAACTTATGTAGTGTTTTAGCCTATAAACGGATATATAAGCCCACTTATCAGATAGTTAATCAATGTGTGCAATGTACTTAAAGGAGGTGCATATTAACAATTGATGACTTAAATCTACGATCTTCATATTTAATACGCATTTAATTTGTCATCTTCTTTTGTGCTTAGAAAATATAATTTGAAAAATAAATTTGAATAAAAGGTGAATTAAGTAGATCTATTTGATCATATATTTATCTATTTTATCTCATATTTACACAAATGCCATATGATAGTAAAATAAGATTTTTATTATTATAAAACCTTTTTAACGAGTGAATATTAATCTAAAAAAGGCACATAATGTCCCCAATATATTTATATTGCATCGTCATACATGCACCTATATAATATATAAACAGGCCGAGTTGATGGGCCGAGTTGACGGGCCAAGTTATTCACAGGCCAAGTTGACTGTGAACCTTTAAACTAGATAAAGAATGTTTCTTTGACAATTTTGGGGGTCATTTTAAAAAAAGGGGGGTCCAAATTCAAAGAACAGGGGGTCATGGAAAATCCTGTACATCTGAATTTTACCACCCCCCCCCCCCCCCCAAAAAAAAAAAAAAAAAAAAGATTATTTATTATTACCTGAATCTGTTTTGGACAACTGAACTTAGTTCATTGATTCGGGTATCAGGTGATTTTGGCACATTTGGCTGACAACAATCCTGGGAAAATCCCAAATCTGCCAACTTTCATCTGACATTTGACAAAAGTTATTGTGACAATTGTTACAAATTTGTCTCCCACCAATCGGCATATGACAATGGCGTTTTTCAAGTGTGTAAGGGGATAGGTAGTAGGGGTGTAACAATAGGTCGAACTATCGCTGTATCGTGATAGTTTACCTTGCAATAGCAATAGGTCGATAGCATTTTTTCAAGTCAATAGATATCGCAATAGTTCCTCTGACTATCGATAGTTTACAATAGTTTTTTTTTTGAAAATGAAAGTTGAACTAAATGTAGCAACAATGCTGCCTTTCTGCATGTTTTTATCTGGGAATGAGGTCAAACCCAATTATTTTTAAGGAAATATCTGTAATCAACTGAGTTGATCTTTTACTTGCCATTGACAAGGTAAACAGCATCTTAGAAGACCAATATAAAGCTACTGTGTAATAAAAGGTGGACGCTTTATCATTGATTTTTATCTATTTTCTCTGTAAAAACAACTATTGCGATAGTATTGCAATAGTTTCTGTCTATTGAAATACTATTCCAATAACAACTTTACTATCGCAATACTATCGTGATACTAATTTTGAACTCAATAGTCACCCATAATAGGTAGCGGATGCTTTCTGAAGGGGAATAAACAACAAGAGGGGAATTTTTCATATCTAAATGAAACTGAAATAAATTAAAAGTCATGAATTTTGTGTGTTAATGTCTGTTGTAACAATATATAACAGGGCTCTCTACCAAATAGATAAGGCTTACTGCTTATTTAAGTGGGTTCTTATGGACGGCTATCGGTATATAAAGTCAGTGTTTCCAATTTTCATTGTTTAATAATGTGACATCATTTCCATCTTTAGGTATTTACAAACAAACCAACATTCTGAAATGTAAAACATGGAACAATTTGCAATAAAATCACAGA
Source organism: Fragum whitleyi (assembly GCA_948146395.1). NCBI lineage: Eukaryota > Metazoa > Mollusca > Bivalvia > Cardiida > Cardiidae > Fragum > Fragum whitleyi. Next base: position 9,239,187 of record OX411557.1, read on the forward strand.
AAGCTACTCTCAATCATAAATCAGTCACGGCTGTGTAATTTTCAACATGAACATTGCGAGAAAGGATTATTATGTCATTTGCTTTGGAATGGGGCCCAATATCAGCACTAAAAGGCATGAGCAGTATGCCTCAGTGTAATTGGGTAGCTGGTGAATCAGATTTGGTTGAGTGGTGAGAGAAACAATTGGAAGCTAGGGTAGGTTTAGTGATTGTATGAGGCTCTTTTTAGCTCACCTGAGCACAACATGCTCAAGTTGAGCTTTTCTGATCACCCTTTGTCTGTGGTGCGTCAGAAGTCGTCAACAATTCTTTAAACATGTATTTCTTAGTAACCAACAGGGAGATTTCAATAAAACTTGGCAGAAATGATCCTTGGTTGACCCTTCTCATAACTTGTTCCTGAAATTTTGATTGACCCCCAAATCAGTGTTCAAAAAAAACCCAAATGGGGGTGATTTACATCTAAATTATAGTTTGTACCCCCTAATTTTGCAACCAGCCTTCTTTGTGTTATATAGAGGGGGTAAATGCACACTGTAAAATACCCATTTTTACCCCTAGATCGAAAAAGCAGTGGGAACACTGCCCCAAATATATAGGATTGGCAGGGAGGGGCTTATTTTGAACAACATCTCCTCCTGAACCATTGGGCCAAGTTCAATGAAACTTTATCAGAATGTTCCTTGGCTCACCCTCTTAAAAATTTGTTTATGAAATTTTGATTGGCCCATAAATATGGGCGTGGCTTATTTTGAGCCCGAAATCTCTACATCTCTACCTAAACCATCGGGTCAATTTCAATGAAACTTTACCAGAATGTTCCTTGGGTGACCCTCTTTAAAAATTGTTCGTGAAATTTTGATTGACCTGTAAATATGGGGGTGGCTGGGTAGGGCTTTTTTTGAGCCCGAAATCTTTGAACGATGTCTCCTCCTGAACCACTGGGCCAATTCATTTAAACTTTACCAGAATGACCCTCTTCAATTGCCCTCTTCAAAAATTGTTTGTGAAATTTTGATTGGTTCATGAATATGTGCATGACAGGGAGGGGCTTATTTTGAGTCTCCTTAGTAATGAATGGGTGGGCAGGGTCTATTCTCTTTTTATACGCCCGAAGGGTCGTATTATGTTATTGTCTGTCTGTCCGTCTGTCTGTCCATTAGCAAATTCTTGTCCGGTCCATTACTTTCAAACCATAAGGCCTATGATCTTGAAACTTAAAAGGTGTATAGATCTCATAGCTAGGGTATGCAGAGTGAAGAACCACAACTCTACTATTTGTAATTTCTGAGTTATTGCCCTTTGTTTGATTCAGTAAGTAAATTCATGTCGAGTCCTTAACTTTAAAATTTTAAGGCCCATGGTCTTGAAACTTCACAGGTTTATAGATCACATAGCTAGGGTGTGCAGAGCACAAGAACCACAACTCCACCATTTGTAATTTTTGAGTTATTGCCCTTTGTTTGATTCAGTTTGCAAATTCGATGTCCGGTCCATAACTTTGGAACTATAAGGCCTATAGTCTTGAAACTTCACAATTGTATAGATCTCATAGCTTGGGTGTGCAGAGCGCAAAAACCAAAACTCTACCATTTGTAATTTTTGAGTTATTGCCCTTTGTTTGATTCAGTTTGCAAATTCGATGTCTGGTCCATAACTTTGAAACTATAAGGCCTATAGTCTTGAAACTTCACAAGTGTATAGATCTCATAGCTTGGGTGTGCAGAGCGCAAGAACCAAAACTCTACCATCTGTAATTTTTGAGTTAATGCCCTTTGTTTGATTCAGTTAGCAAATTCGTGTCCGGTCCATAACTTTGAAACTATAAGGCCTATGGGCTTGAAACTTCACAAGTGTATAGATCTCATAGCTAGGGTGTGCAGAGTGCAATAACCCTAACTCTACCATTTATAATTCTTGAGTTATTGCCCTTTGTTTGATTCAGGTTGAAAATTCGTGTCTGGTCCATGACTTTCAAAATACAAGGACTACGATGTTGAAACTAAGAACACATTTTCCCAAAGACAAATAGAAAAACAAAACAACACAAACACTACCATCATAATGAATAAAATATACTATAATGTTTGCTAGAAAATACATCCTAAGGAACAATAAAATGTTCAAAACATCACCTATTTATTTTTTAGCTTCGGGCATATAATGCCACGTCCAGCGTTGCTCTTGTTGAATTCTCTGAATAACATCTGCTTTTCAACAATTAGGCATATGTGAATAAAACTTTGCCAGAAATTTACTTTGATGAGATCCACTGGACCTATATAATTCAGATGACAGGTTTAGGGCCATTCTGGTCCTCTTGTTGACATTTCCAACAATTTCACATGAGCGCCAAAGAAAGCCTTTGTAGCTTGATAAGGTCTTAACCCATTCAGGCTATAAGTAAATTATCTTTTCCCATTGTGTGATTGTTAAGGCTGCCCAATGTTTATGAAATGCACAACATTATCGGAAATGTCACACACAAGCTGAAATCTGATTTTCTTTCAGGTGAGGCTAAAAATTTACTTGGCTCATCAAGCTCTGGAAAATCAACCTTCTGTGTATTGTATTTGGACCGGGAAGAGATTTACAGAACTGCAATTGTTGAGAAATCTCACAAGTATGTTGATTTCTACAGCATTTTATCCCTAGTAATACTGAACAAACTTTCATCAACATGTTTATCAGGGCTTGTGTAAGTAATTGATATTGGGGAGACATTGACTCCTCACCTAAGAAATTCTGGGAGTCAAATCTGAATTTAAAGGGGTCAAAACGACAGAAAAAGCAAATCATCAGTAGAATTTTGCATATTGATGTGTCAATTTAACTGTTTCTTGTAATAGTATGAAACAAGTAATTAATTTTTAAACACTTTAGAAAGTAATTTGTGAAAATCTTAGGCATTAAACCATGTTTTGTCCTTTAGTAATTTCTCTCAAGGGGGTCAAAATGACCCCCTTGGAAGAAATTTCTAGGGGTCAAATCAAGATATTTTCAAAATTTTGGGGTCAAAACCCTGGTTTAAGGGTCAAGCACGAGCCCTGTTTATATTGGTTTAGACTGCTCCACTGTGTTTGGTTTGAAAGTTTAACAAGCAAATATTACGAACTATTTTCCAAAAACTTCAAAAGTATCTACAATAGGATTAGAATTTTTAAGGGTTTGATCCCTAAAATCAGCACTCATCCTTTCCAACAGTTTATCTCCCACTAAAGAAGCTTCCCATGTGGGAAAGAAGCTGGAGGCTGTAATGATGTAATGAAAGTAGTTTGTTGAGATACAAAATTATCAGGAATCCATTACTGTAAATAGGGTAACTTTGATGGTTGTTTTAGTTTGGCTATATTGGCGATCAAGCCAACATGCGTTAAAACTAATCACCAGCTAATATTCTTCATAATAAGATGAAAAGTCCTTCCTTATGAGGGCAATGTAGCGTCAGGTAATGCATTAGTCAATGTATAAGATGTTGGTTGATATAGCTGGCATAAATGTGTGAAAAACTTCTACACGAAATATATCTCTAATGACAGGTGTGAAAACAATCTATTGTTCAGTTTATAGAAAGCTGAATTTACCCTAACAAAACTGTACTTTCTTTTTTTTGAAAATTGAATATGGCATTTTATTTTGGCGGAATATAGAGAAAGCGCCAAAATAAATCTCTGCCAATAAATTGAAACACAAAAATCATCCAATGTGGACACTGCCATTGTAAAGCCTTTTACGATATCAGGTACTCAAGCACCTGCAATGTGACTGAAAAATGTTAGAAGCAGTGTTAAACACCATTCAAACAAACAAATTGATCTAAAGCATATGTCTGTGGTTTACATTAAAAATGCCCTTCACATTTATTATTGATGTGGTTTTCCTATCTTTAAGTTAAAGATAAAGATTTTGACAATACATCAAACATTGAGATAATATCTTTTGGTGGCATACTTTTGAAAGCCACTTGATGCAGTATCATTTTGATAAGATATTAAAATCATTGACTTGAAATAAGGGTAAAACCTTGTTTAATTTCATATATTAACAGTAACCTTTTTGAATAGAAGAAAATGCAAACATTTGAAAATGTCCATTTTCATCCACAATGCTTTTAGCACAGGTAAAGAGTGTTACAGGAGAGAGGGGTTTAATACCAGTCTAAAATTTTGATTTATAAAGAAAACCCTCTGTTGTGGGTACTCATTTGAATTGTCTTGACAGGACAATTCAAATGAGTACCCCAAACATAGGGTTTCTGCAAGTATTATTGAAATCTATTTGAATATTTCAATATTTAGAAATATTACAATATAAAAGTATAGAATTAAAGCAGACCCTCAGAAGTTCTGCGTGTCAGTCTATAATTCATGATATACAATCTTGTTATCATGTCATTGTAGTCCATTTTATGGAGAAGAATTCTATGGAGAAATTCCTAAGCAGTTCAGATATTTGTCCTGTAAAGTTTTTGAAAAGCCAGAAAAGGTATGTCTATTATTCCCTTGTCTTTCTTAGAATACCTGAATCCTGTAGTATCCTCATTGTTAGCCTTTGCAAAGGTGTCAACTTTGCTGGGCCTTCTCTGGGGGTTGCTATTGTCACAAAATGTGAAAATGAAATGAATTTGGGGATAATAAAATGAAATTGGCGAAATGACTGGCGACAAAAAATCAGAACTTTGACCCATCAACAATTGATGATTTAGACATAGGCTAGAGGATATCATGTAGACACACTCTGTTACTGGCAATTAATTTAGGTAAAAGGCATGTGTGTCAACTATTAACCTCTTTTGCCTACCCATAACACTTCTGTGATTGTTTACAAAAATTAACTGTCAATTAAATGTTTATATACCTTGACGATGAGATATATAAAAGGGACATTAGATTTTATCAAGCATAATTTTTAGAAGAAAAATAACTCCAAATTTGGCTCCTAGAATCCAAATTTGGCTCCATTGTTTTGGATTTGGGGAAAGTGTTGGCAAAAAGAAATTTCTGTCAAGAAAAGGCCCTGACTTTGGGTGAAAAAAACTGAAACTTGATCATGTCTCTATCATAATGCAAGAAATTTAATGAAACTTTGTATGTGTGTTCACTGTTTCTAATATAAACCAAGGTATCCAGAGGTATTTTGATAAAGTTTATGCACATTACAGAAAACATTCTTACTATCTGCTACATACCCAAATGTTGTGGTCTGCATGCTTTGCTCTTATTTGTTTACTTGTACCAAATTTTATGAACAGAATGAATAAATTGATAGAGATGAAAGTGCACTTGATATTTTATTAGTTGTTGTCTTAAGTTTTATAACTAAAACTTGAGCTAGAATGTAGTTAAGAACTCTACATAGCCTTCAGACATTTTGTTTCTATGGCCTATTTAGTATTAGCTTGTACATGACTGATTGATTATGTTGTATGTGAATTACAAAATTCTTAGATGGTTATTAATTTGTTATCAATGTCTAATTGACCTTTTATTTTTGATTACTTATAGGTACTTGGTAAAGTTACCATTAGACAGAGAGATCTTCATAAATACCACAATAAAGAACACTGGTTTCCCTTGCTACCAATAGAGGCACATAATGAGGTCCAGGTAGGAGCTTTTGGGAGCCTGAAGTCAAAAGATAGTTTCTCACCATTTAGCTTCACTGATTTTGAAAAAAACCCTGAGTAATTGCTGTAGCCTTGGTGTTTTGGTCATTGTTGCTGCGTGAAAACTGACAATTTGTGATATCTGATATTGCAAAGTGCATTTACTTGTGACTTGGCAAATATACTCACTATTATAAGAGGAACCTATACTATTAAGGGGAATAACTAGGTGCATTTTATGGAAATTATGCCCCTTTATTGATTTAGATTTTTTATCCACTATCTAGGACTCAACAACTTAGAACTGGTGCCTATAGGCCATGCTCTTGTTGATCAAGAGGTTATGAATTTGATTCTAAGGAGCAGCTATCAATTTTGATTCTTTCTTAGCCCATACATTTTGGGTAAGTACTGAATTATATTTCCAGAAAGTGGAATCTAGAAGGATTAATCCAAGTTGTAGGAACTTGTATCCATTTCAATGTAAAATAGATGGGTTTAAATCAGGTAAAAAGAGTTGTCATTTAGTCAAACCTTTCCTGATTTTTAGCTAGGCTGTTTTTGGAGAAAATCAGAGGTATTGCTATAGCCTCTGTGTCGTTGGCGTCGTCGTGCGAAAACTTTGACATTTTGTTATATCTCTGGTTCTACTGAAGACATTCACTTTAAACTTGGCACACATGTTCACCATCAAAAGAGCAACCTATACTATCAAGGGGAATAACTCTAGATGCATTTTCTGCAAATTATACCCCTTTTTCCACTTAGATTTTTTCCCACCATCCAGCACTCGACAGCCGAGCGTAGGCACTCGTAGGCGGTGCTCTTGTTGTAAATATTAAACCTAAAAAAGACAATAATTTTGATCAAATTAATCATCATCCATGGATATATTTCCAATAATAATCAAATTGTTAATCCTATTGATTACATGTTAATTATTATAATCCCCCCACACACACCTACGAAGTAGAGGGGAGTATATTGGTTTCACCATGTCTGTCTTTCCATCCGCCCAGCCATAGACCTATTTATTTCCAGACTCTAACTCAAGAACCAAGCCATCTAGAATCATGAAACTTCATACAAATGCTGCTTATGACCCAAGGAAGTGCCCTGTTGTTTTTGGTTCACATAGGTCAAAGGTCAAGGTCAAAGTCAGCCTTTGTTCAATTGACAAAGCCATGGTGGGGATATTAGTCCACTTTTCAACAGGTCTAGTTGATGAAAATCATAATATTCCTTTCAGGGAAAGGTCCATCTTGAGATAAGGTTTGATGAATATTTGAGGACTGATTCTGACTTTCAAGCTTCACACAGATTAGCTGTAAGGTATGTATTTCAGTAAAGGAATTGGGTTCTTGCAGTGAGGGCTGCAGACTTGTGATCCAATGAAAGAGAGTCATGAGGTGCAGTTTCAAATCTTTTGTTAGGGGTGACTATTGAGTTCAAAATTACTATCATGATAGTAACATGATAGTAAAGTTACTATTGGAATAGTATTGCAATAGTTAAAAAACTATTGCAATACTATCACAATAGTTGTTTTTACAGAAAATTTGGATAATGATCAATGTTAAAGAGTCATACTTTTTATTATAACTTTGTATTGTTCTTGTAAGATGCTGTTTATATTGACAATGGCGACTTAATGATCAAATAAGTCAATTACAGATATTCCCTTAAGAAAGAATCGGATTTGACCTCATTCTCTGACGAAAACATGCAAAAAGGCAGCAGTTTTACCACATATAGTTCAACTTTCATTTTCATAAAAAAACTATTGTACACAATCAATAGTCAGAGGAACTATTGCAACATTTATTGACTTGAAAAAATGCTATCCACCTATTGCTATTGCAAAATAAATATCAGAATACAGCGATAGTTCGACCTATTGTTACACCACTACATTTGCTCCACTGGTCATTTGGGTATGTCCTTAGGCAAGGCATTTCAGAGCCCCAGCCTAGTTAGTAGCACCACTGGCCAAAGGCCAGCAAGCTATTGTCATGACTGTGTGTCTGTCATATGTGGGCCTGTCAATACATGTGAGAATAAAGTTTTTCTTTTAACTTCTCCTCCTTAACTAATGGGTGGATTTTAATGAAACTTAGCAGATATATTCCTTGGATGACCCTCTTTTTAGCTCACCTGAGCACGAAGTGCTCAAGGTGAGCTATTGTGATCGTAGAATGTCCGTCGTCAGTCGTGCGACGTGCGTCGTCCGTCGTCCACAATTTCTTTAAACATCTTCTCCTCCTAAACCAGTGGGCCAATCTTGATGAAACTTGGCAGGGATGTTCCTTGGGTCAAGCTCTACCAAAGTTGTTCAAATAAATGAAATCCACCCTTAACTTTCCCTTTACCCTTAACAAAAAGGGTGAAAATATGAAAATCTTTAAAAATCTTCTTCTCTGAAACCAGAAGGCAGACATCTTTCATATTTGGTATGTAGCATCATCTAGTGGACCTCTACCAAGTTTGTTCATATCAAGACCCTGGGGTCATTTTTGGGCTTTGCCCGGGCCTAACCCTTTTTACATAGAATCAAAGAGCGAAAATCTTTAAAATTCTTCTTCTCTGAAACCAGATGGCAGACAGCTTTCATATTTGGTATGTAGCATCACCTAGAGGGCCTCTACCAAGTTTGTTCATATCAAGACCCTTGGATTATATTTGGGCTTTGCACAGGTGCATCTCTTTATCTCTTATGAGCAAGAAGGGTAAAAAAATGAAAATCCTCAAAAATTTTCTTCTATGAAACCAGAAGGCAGACAGCTTTCATATTTGGTATGTAGCATCATCTAGTAGACCTCTACCAAGTTTGTTCATATCAAGACCCTAGGATCATATTTGGCTCCACCCGGGCGCAACCCTTTTTACATAGAATCAAAGAGCGAAAATCTTTTAAAATCTTCTTTAATCGAAACCAGAGGGCACACTGCATTCATTTTTGGTATGTAGTATCATCAAGTGGGCCCCTACCAAGTTTGTTCATATCAAGACCCTGGGGTCATATTTGGGCTCCACCGGGGCCCATCCCTTTCAGCTCATCTGAGCACGAAGGGTGAAAATAGGAAAACCTTCAAAAATCTTCATTTTTGAAACCAGTAGGCAGACAGCTTTCATATTTAGTATGTAGCATCATCTTATGGACCTTTTCCAAGTTTGTTCATATCAAGACCTTGGGTTCACATTTGGGGTCCACCCGGGTGCATCCCTATTTACATAGAATCAAAGAGCAAAAAGGCATATTTGTCTTGCTCTTGGCTGAAAACATTCCATGGTAGCGATCTTAGGCAATTATCTTCTTTTTGACATCTGCCTATCTAATTAATGTGATGTCCCAGGGGTCAAAGAGACTCAGGTGAGCGATCTAGGACCATCTTGGTCCTCTTGTTTTAATTAATCGAAAAATTTGATTAACCCCCAAATATGGGTGTGACAGGGTGAGACTTATAATAAATCTTCTCCTCCCAAACCATTAATTTCAATTTATTTTAGCATGAATGTTCCTTGGGGAACCTGTTATTTAGATTGTTCAAGAAAGTTTAGATTGATCAAGAAAGGGGGTGTTCCAAATATATAGTAAAATGAGCCCACGCTTAGATTTTTATGATATTGTGGGTAATTGTAGTACTGGGTATACTGATTAAGGAAATGACTTTTTTTCTAAAATCAGTAAAGAGGGTCGACCATAAAGTACCCAAAAGCACATCTTATCGAATGCAAGGGGGTGCCAGGAAAAAAATCACCTTGCAAGGAAATTTTGGAATCTGTAAAAAGAATTTGTTACTGATTTAAAAGACAATTGGTACCCATATGTTTTTATATAGGTTGGGATCTTATTTCTGTTTACTCCTAACAGATAGCCCAAAAAGTTCTTGAAAAATTCATGAAAAATTGAAAAAAAAAAAATAATGTTCTGAGTTAAAGGGTTAAAATTTTTAAGTTGTAGCTCTAGTCCAGTTATCAAACTCTTTTAGAATTAAGATAAATATATTCTTAATGTTTACAGAAAGTTTCATTGAAATCGAAAACCGGTAAGTTAGTCGAAAATCTCTTAAATGTAGAAGATAGTGAGTGGGGTAAGATATAGATTTCACCCATCTGAGAATCTTAAAGTGTGAACAACTTTTCAACGGCTGTAGACAGGATGTTCACATTTCACACATGGATCCTTTGTGACAAAGCCTATTTACAAACATTAGTCAAAATCAACTGTCACGGTCAAAGTTAATTATCAAGGTCATTGTTATAAATAAAAAAAAACTTCATTGAGCTTTGGGAACATACTTCGCAAAAGTAATAAATGATGATTTTGATTTTCAATTATAGTTTCTTTTAAACAAATGTATTTCAGTTTGTTCCTAACTCAAAGTCATTTGTGAAGGTCAATGTCAGATTTTCTTTTAAACAAACTCATTTCAGTTGGTTCCTTACTCAAGGTCATGTTTGAAGGTCAATGCCACATATGAGGATGGTGTTTAGGATTTGACACTACGTATTTTCTGTCACAGTCCTGTAGAAGTTACTTTTTCTATGTTTTACAGGTCCGTTTTAGTAATAAGATTCCTCCCAAGAAAAAGCGAGACACTTTTAGCAATAAATCAAAATTTAATCGAACTGTAGATAATGAAATGAAAAACTTTGGAAGGAAAAACAGTGTGGGAAAAGAAGGAATCTCTTGTTACAAGCATTTTCTTCTTTTTATACAGTGTTTTCCTTTTGGTAATGAAAATGTCGAGTCTTGGGATAGGCAATTTATATATTTGAATTTCTTAAGTTTACAAATGATGATGAACAATCACTACATTCCTGAAGGACCTGCAACATTCCGGCATTGCTGATACATGTACTAGTCCTTCCTAAAATATACTTGCCTCCGGCCCGAGGGTTATTGTCTGTGCTGACCCCTAGTCTTAATTCAAATTAGAAATACTACTATAACGATAATACAATTTGAAAGAATCTTTTTCCTTCGTAAAGAAATGATTCTCCTATGTCTTAAGGTAAATGTTGTTTGTAAACAAGGGGGAAAGAATGAAACTAAATCAATCACCTGAGTTTTATTAGTCACTGAAGTGACATTCTGGCAAGGATCCGTAGAAATTAGCCTAGTTATTGAGATGTAATTCAATGAAAAGGGTCAGCTTAGAAATTATTGAAATTGGTATATTGGTTAAAAAGATGATTTTTTTTCATCCGCCAAGTCAAACAGATTTTTATGCCAATTTCAAGAACAATGTTTGCAATTGTTTTCCAAAGGAATATTCTGGAAAAGTTGCATTGAAATTGGCTTGATGGTTCAGGAGGAAATGTTGTTCAAGGATTTAATAGTGAAAATAAAAACATGGTCATATTTATGGGCCAATCCGAATTTTGCGAACAATCTTTAAGAATGGTTACCCAAGGAAAGTTCTGGCAAAATGTCATTGAAATTGCCGTGAGGGATAAGGAGGAGAAGAAGTTTTAAGAAATTTGGAAGACGGAAGCCATATGATGCACAACCTGCGACGGACTAGGGGTCCTAAAAGCTCCCGCCGGGAATGTTGTGCTCTGGTGAGATAGAAATCTAGTAACTATACAGTTCCCTTTTACGTTAAATTATATCTACATATTACATTTATAATTAAACTAAAGAGTTTAAGAGATATTGTGTAGCCAATTTAGTGAAAGTAAGACTTTAACCCTTGAACTCGAGTTGCGACAAATGACATATTTTCTGTTTCTTTCTGATCTAGAATTTTGTTTATTTAATCAAATTCAACCAAATAGTTTATGGTAATTCTTTTAGACATTTGGGACAGAATAAGGACATTAAACCCAAAAGAAACAAAAGATGTTTTAAAAACATTCATGCCCCCATAAGAGCAGGCCAATGACCTATTTCTTGTCAATTAACAAAGGGCAATATCTCAAAAAAATATGATGAGTAGAGTTACGGTTCTTGTGAACTGTACTTCTCCTCAATAGATGAACAGAACGACAAAGAGTGGTGCAAAACAACAGCAAAATCTCAAATATGTCTCCTAGAGGATATTACCGGCCCCTTTTCCATTACCATTCAAATACAAAAAACACCATAATTTATTGTTATATTAATTGTTTATAAACTTTTTTTCATAACTGGCCACGATACTTATACTTGGCCAGGTCGATGATATCATCTTAGGTTCTGCATAAACCTATTATTGAAATCTTTCATAAACCCTGATAGGAGTATTGCACCTTAAAAACAAGAGGACCATGATGGTCCTAGATCGCTCACCTGAGTCTATTTGATCCCAGGGACATCACATGAATTAAATAGGCAGATGTCAACAATGTGACACTTTCTACATAAGATCAATACCATGAACTGTTTTCAGCCAAGAGCAAGATAGATATGCCTTTTCGCTCTTTGATGATATTTAAAAAGGGTTGCACCCAAGCCCAAATGTGACCCCAGGGTCTTGATATGAACAAACTTGGTAGAGGTCCATTAAATGATGCTACATACCAAATATGAAAGCTGTCTGCCTTCTTGTTTCAGAAGAGAAGTTTTTTTAAGATTTTCGCTCTTTGATTCTATGTAAAAAGGGTTGCGCCAGGATGGAGCCCAAATATGACCCCATGGTCTTGATAGGAACAAACCTGGTAGAGGTTCACTAGATGATGCTACTTACCAAATATGAAAGCTGTCCACATTCTTGTTTCAGAGAAGAAGATTTTTGAAGATTTTCATATTTTCACCCTTTTTGTTAAGGGTAAATGGAAAGTTAATGGTGGATTTTTATCTATTTGAACAACTTTGGTAGAGCTTGACCCAAGGAACATCCCTGCAAATTTTCATCAAGATTGGTCCACTGGTTTAGGAGGACAAGATGTTTAAAGAAATTGTGGACGACGCACGTTGGTGACGGACATTCTACGATCACATTAGCTTACCTTGAGCACTTCGTGCTCAGTTGAGCTAAAAACAAACAAAGAATAAACAAAAATGCTAACCTTGTTTTCTGACAATGACCTTGCACATGTAAGACTATCATCAAGTTACTTGATGTGTTAACCTGAGATCATATATCCAACCAAAAATAAACATTGTATATCTTGAACAGGCTCGCATGTTTGTTTATTTTTGATAAGTTTAACCTTTTAGGTGAAATTGGACATAGAAATTGAATGTGTATACATACATACTTTTAAGCAATTTTTATTTTTGAGTGTGTAAAAAATTATCAAACAACATAGAACTTTTCATTTTATATATTCATTATCTTAATCACTTTTATAGGCTTTACAGTACATGAAAACTATGCATATGCAATGCATAAATTGATAAGTATAAAGAAATTATAGTATATTAAACTACCTCATCCTTTTACCTAAACATGGATGACCTTGACCTCAGAGATTTCAGATCTCAAGTGATTTGATTCATTATGATGTCACATATGAGTAGTGTATCTAGTAAAGGATTGAAGTAATTGGCAAATATCAGTTTTCATGATGTGCAGACAGATAAGCAAATATCTAAGAGACAGACAGACAGACAGACAGACAGACAGATAGATAGCCAGTCACTAGCACAAACTATTTTTCCTATTCTTTTCAACTCATGCAAATAAGAAACAAATTCTGTAAAACTTACTGAAGATACTATTGAAATTTTTGCAAAGATTAAAGAAAATCAAGTTAATTATACTTTTTCATCTTACCCCACCCACTTTTTCAACGTTAGGGTAGAGCAAGGGCTGTAATTTGACCAAGTTTAGTGATACAAAAAAAACCATCTCATGCAGAAGATGCCTTGACTAGTTATTATTTGCAAATTGATATAAAGATAAATGCATAGACATTTAAATAATGTCTATTTCAGGACATAATACAAGATTTTGGATGAATTTTGAAACTAAAGATATGTATTCATAAGCATAAAAAATAATGTTACCGGTTTTCAATCTTCTTTAAATTTTTACACAAGAAAGAAGGATAGTAGAGCTTATTTTTTGAAGAGTAACTAAACTGGACTAGCATCAGAAGGTACTAATCAATGTGCTCAAAATTTATATTCACTCCTTTTTTTAAAAAAAAATAAGCAATTTTTATATTCAAGAGTATAAAAATTCGTCAAACAAAGTAAAACTTGCCATTTATATATACATTATCTTAATAATTACTATAAACTTTACAAAATATAAAAAAACAATTCAAAAATTGATAAGTATAAAGAAATTATAGCATATTAAATTACCCCACCCACTTGCCTCAACATGGATTAAGACAAGGGGCTGTAATTTGACCTCTTTTTGAGATATTGACAAATGAAAGTTTGTTCTGTGGTACATTTAATGTGTAGTATGTATTTGCAAAGTTTCAAGAAAATCCGTGCGTGGGCACTTTTGGAACACCTCCTTTGATTGACCTTCATATATCAGTAATGAAGGTCTGGGCTTATTTGCTCTTTAAAAGGTTTTAAAATCTTCTCCACCAAAACCATAGGGCTTGTCAGAAAGCTTACGTAGTCATAGGGTTATTGGTAGTGTTTTGGACTGTCAATCAAAAGGTCCCGGGTTTGAAACCCAGTGATGGCACTTGTCCTTTTCGACTATTTGTCTCTCACTAATGGGTTGTTAATCATAGAGAGATAGCAGCTGGAGGTTAGGAAAGGATTTAATGGTAGCACATCTTGGCCAGCTCAGCAAGTGCATTTTAACTCTTGCTTGGCCAACTTTCATCCAACATGTGACAAAATATCATAATGACACAAGTCATTTGTCTCCAACCAATGGGTTTATGATAAGTATGTACATATAGTATGCCCTAGTGGGATGCGCAGCGGGTGGCTCTGATGAAATGTAATGATTGAATTGATGTGAGAAACAACAGGAAATCATAGCTAGATGCAATATAACTGCCTTTAATAGTGTTAAATCCCATAGTAAGATTCTTTGGGACCATGAAATCAACTGAGTTATAACCAATATCATAAAAACAATAAGCTTAGTTGACTGTATGTTTATTTCCAGAGTTGTAGAGTGTACGGACCTGACTGTTGTCAATGGTGCTTGTAACCCCTATGCTGTAGTAACTTTGTCTTATGGGAAGGTGAAATCTAAAGATGAAGTAAAGCGTACAGTCGTTAAAAAGAAAACTATCTGTCCACAGTTTGAAGAAACTTTCTTCTTTGATGTAAGTAAAAATGCAAAATTTTGTTGCTACATATCTTGTGTAATAAGTTAATGCTAGGTTGAATCTTGAAATGGTATATAATGAATGTCAAACAAAGCTGGATATTTATTTGAAATGTGCTACATTCACATTTATGTTCTGAAAAACCTGCAGTTAATGAAAATGCTGAGTTCCAGCATTTTCTACATTAACAACAAAGTTTTCTCTTTTTCATTTTTTTGGGGGACAATTTAGAAAATCATTTTGTACTTGTCTAGGGATAAGTGGAGAAAATCTTAATGTATCATATTAATTGAAAAGAGGGGAAATGATTGAAAAAAGATCTGAAAAAAAAAGAATATCTGTTTAAAAAGAATAATGTGGATTTTCATTATTAGTTATGATTCAGCATATCTTAATTATTCATTTGTAGATTGATCATAAAGACCAGAGCCATGATGGGAACCAGTATGTTATAGAGGATATATTCTCTGGTTCCCTGTGTGTATCATTGTGGCATGATGATTCACGGGTGGCAAGAGAGGTGCTTGGTGGGATTTTTCCTGGAGTGTTTCTTGGAGAAGTTAGAATCCCACTGAAAGAGTTAGACTCAAAAACTGTTCAAAATGCCTGGTATGTTATGCTGACTCTTTATCAGACTACAAATTACATGAGACACTCTTACAATTTATGTTAATTCTGTTTTTGCTATATTTGGAAAAATAGAGCTACAGATCTAGTATTTTTGGAGATTTCATATCAAAATATCTAAATAAAATTGCACTAAAACCATATGTTGTACGTACTCATTGGATTTTTTTTTCAAGAGAACTCAAATGAGTATCCACAACATAGACACAGTTTTAATTTCACCTTAGATTTAAAGAATTGGCATTACATTGTCATGTTGCAGATAGACAAACTTATTACCTAAATTTTAAAATTAATTTGTAATGACAATTATTCAATATCAAGGTGAATTAAAACTGTGCCTGAGAGTCTGTTTATATCATATTAGCTTCTTGAGATAACACAAACAGGCTCATATTATATGTGCTATTGCATTTTGAATTATACCATTAATTGATTGGCCTTAGGTTTATTATGCTCCCTGAAGGGAAGTCGCTTCGTCGGTCCGTCCGTCAGTAATTCCGTCTGTCCATCCGTCCGTCCGTCCGTCCCCACCTATTTCTCCATAACCCTTGGGCCAAATCAAATGAAACTTGCCATGTGAACTCCCTATGATATAATGATGATGTTTCTGTGATGGTTTTTGGATTTGAAGCCTCGTCACGGGAAAAGGGGACTTAGGGTAAAAAACAGTTTTTCCCAAATTTCTCCTAGTCTAACAGTCAGAATTTAGTGAAATTTCATATTTGAGTAGCAAATCAGATGCCCTTTACTATAAATAATTTGAAATTTACGTAAAAAAAATATATATCATGGAAAGAGGGGGCTAAATGTTTGTTACCTTACGTTAGTATGTAAAATAGTAATTCCGTCCGTCCGTCCGTCCCCACCTATTTCTCCATAACCCTTGGGCCAAATCAAATGAAACTTACCATGTGAACTTCCTATGATAGAGTGTTGATGCATCTGTGACGGTTTTTGGATTTGAGGCCACGTCACAGGAAAAAGGGACTTAGGTTGAAAAACAGTTTTTCCTAAATTTCTCCTAGTCTAACAATCAGAATTCAGTGAAATTTCATATTTGAGTAGCAAATCAGATGCCCTTTACTATAAACAATTTGACATTAACGTAAAAAAAAAAATATCATGGAAAAAGGGGGCTAAATGTTTGTTACCTTTACGCTAGCGCGTAAAATGCAGTTATTCTTTCATTTCTCCTAGTCTCATGCTCAGAAATTGATGAAATTTCACTTTTCAGTAGCAAATCAGATGCCCTTTACCATAAAGTATTTGATATTTGTGTCTAAAAATATGTCATGCAAAAAGGGGGTTTAATGTTTGTTACCTTTATGTTTGCTGTATAAGATAACACCTTATTTGAGTCCTTGCAATCTGACCACAGAGCATATCTCCTAAAGTATAATAGCTATCAACTTGAAACCTTATGGGTGGATAGATCTTATGGAGAATAAGTGCAGTGCACAAACACTACAACTCTTGCTTGCATAATTTTGGAGTTATAGCCCTTTGTTATTTTTGATTCTTAGATTGTGTCTGGAGCATATCTCCTAAAGTATAATAGCTATCAACTTGAAACTTTATGGGTGGATAGATCTCAAAGAGGAGAAGTGCAGTGTACAAGAACTGCAACTCTTGCTTGCATAATTTTGGAGTTATTGCCCTTTGTTATTTTTGATACTTAGATTTTGTCTGGATCATATCTCCTAAAGTATAATAGCTATCAACTTGAATCTTTATGGGTTGATAGATCTCATGGAGGAGAAGTGCAATACACCTGAACTACAACTCTTGCTTGCATAATTTTGAAGTTATTGCCCTTTGTTATTTTTATTACTTAGATTTTATAGGAGGCAAATCTTTGACAGTACATAGAATCTTTTATCTATTAGGCTTCAGTTTACTATCAAGCTTTCTTGGCGGGGGATGTCCATGTCCAACATGGCTCTTGTTTTTAGCTCACCTGAGCACGAAGTGCTCAAGGTGAGCTATTGTGGTTAGGTGGATGTCCATCGTGCGACGTCCGTCGTCCGTCGTCAACATTTGCCTTGTATGCACTCTAGAGGCCACATTTTTTGCCCGATCAACCTGAATTTTGGTCAGAATGATTGTCTTGATAAAATCTCGGACGAGTTCGAAATTGGGTCAACTGGGGTAAAAAACTAGGTCACAGGGTCAAATCTTAGAAAAACCTTGTATGCACTCTAGAGGCCACATTTTTTGTCCAATCAACCTGAACTTTGGTCAGAATGATTGTCTTGATTAAATCTCTGACTAATTAGAAATTGGGTCAACTGGGGTCAAAAACTGGGTCACAGGGTCAAATCTAAGAAAAACCTTGTATGCACTCTAGAGGCCACATTTTTTACCCCTTCAACCTGAATTTTGGTCAGAATGATTGTCTTGATGAAATCTCGGACAAGTTCGAAATTGGGTCAACTGGGGTTAAAAACTAGGTCACGGGGTCAAATCCAAGAAAAACCTTGTATGCACTCTAGAAGCCACAATTTTTGCCTGATCAACCTGAATTTTGGTCAGAATGATTGTCTACATAAAATCTTTTCGGAGTATGAAACTGGGTCAACTTGGGTCAAAAACTAGGTCACAGGGTCAAATCTAAGAAAAACCTTGTAGACACTCTAGTGGCCATGTTTATTGCCCAATCAACCTAAAAATTGGTCAAAATGATTATCTTTTTGAAATTTTGGACAAGTTCAAATTTTGGTCAACTAGGGTCAAAAACTATGTCACAGGGTCAAATCTAAGAAAAACCTTATAGGCACTCTAGTGGCCACATTTATTGCCCAATCAACCTGAAAATAAGTCAGAATGATTATCTTGATGAAATTGTAGACAAGTTCAAATTTGGGTCAACTAGGGTCAAAAACTAGGTCACAGGGTCAAATCTAAGAAAAACCTCGTATGCACTCTAGAGGCATCATTTTTTGTCCAATCAACCTGAATTTTGGTCAGAATGATTGTCTTGATTAAATCTTGGACGAGTTCGAAATTGGGCAAGAGGGGTCAAAAACTAGGTCACGGGGTCAAATCTAAGAAAAACCTTGTATGCACTCTAGAGGCCACATTTTTTGCCAGATCAACCTGAATTTTGGTCAGAATGATTGTCTTAATAAGATCTTGGATTAGATCGAAATTGGATCAACTTGGGTCAAAAACTAGGTCACAGGGTCAAATCTAAGAAAAACCTTTAAGGCACCCTAGTGGCCACATTTATTGCCTAATCAACCTGAATTTTGGTCAGAATGATTGTCTTGATGAAATCTCGGACGAGTTCGAAATTGGGTCAACTGGGGTCAAAAACTAGGTCACAGGGTCAAATCTAAGAAAAACCTTGTATGCACTCTAGAGGCCACATTTTTTGCCCAATCAACCTGAAAATTGGTCAGAATGATTGTCTTGATAAAATCTCGGACGAGTTTGGAATATGGTCAACTGGGGTCAAAAACTAGGTCACAGGGTCAAATCTAAGAAAAAACCTTGTATGCACTCTAGAGGCCACATTTTTTGCCAGATCAACCTGATTTTTGGTCAGAATGACTGTCTTGGTTAAATCTTGGACAAGTTCGAATTTGGGTCAACTGGGGTCAAAAAAAGTCATGGGATCAAATCTCAGAAAAACCTTGTATGCACTCTAGAAGCCATATTTCTAGCCCAATCAACCTTAAAATTTGTCAGAATGATTATCTTGATGATATCTCGGACAAGTTTGAATTTGGGTCAAGTGGGGTCAAAAACAAGGTCACGGGGTCAAATTCAAGAAAAACCTTGTGGACACTCTAGAGGCCATATTTTTAGCCCAATCAACCTGAAAATTTGTCAGAATGATTCTTTTTATGAAATCTCAGACAAGTTTGAATTTGGGTCAAGTGGGGTCAAAAACTAGGTCACATGGTCAAATCTAAGAAAAACCATGTGGACTCTCTAGAGGCTATATTTTTAGCCCAATCAACCTTAAAATTGGCCAGAATGATTATCTTGATGAAATCTCAGAGAAGTTCGAATTTTGGTCAAGTGGGGTCAAAAACTAGGTCACCGAGTCAAATCTTAGAATAACCATGCGGACACTTCAGAGGCAATATTTTTAGCCCAATCAACCTGAAAATTGGTCAGAATGATAATCTTGATGAAATGTCAGACAGGTTACAGTTTGGGTCAAGTAGGGTCAAAAACTAGGTCACAGAGTCAAATCTTAGAAAAATCTTGTTGTCAATCTAGAGGCTATATTTTTAGCCCAATCAACCTGAAAATTGGTCAGAAAAATTATCTTGATATAATCTCAGACAAGTTCCAATTAGGGTTAAGTGGGGTCAAAAACTAGGTCACAGAGTCAAATCTTATTAAAACATTGTGGACACTCTAAAGGCCATATTTTTAGCCCAATCAACCTGAAAATTAGTCAGAATGATTCTTTTTATGAAATCTTGGACAAGTTTGAATTTGGGTCAAGTGGGGTCAAAAACTAGGTCACTGGCTCAAATCTAGAAAAAACTATGTGGACACTCTAGAGGCAATATTTTTAGCCCAATCAACCTGAAAATTGGTCAGAATGATTATCTTGATGAAATCTCGGACAAGTTCAAATTTGTGATATTTGTTGTTACTGCCCTGTAATTAAACCAAAGCTTATTCTGGGAGCATAATCCGTCTCTGACGGCTCTTGTTTATTTTAACCCTTTCCTGTTTTACAAATTTGGACCTTTCAAAATTCAAAGGTTTTGCAGACGAAAATTTAAAGTGGATTTAATTTGAAAAAAATAACCATTCTGTAGGGTAGAAAATAGTGTGGAAAAAGAAGAAATTGCTTGTCAGAAGCAATTTCTTCTTTTTTCACAATGTTTTCTCGATCATAAAATAACATGCATGTAGAAAGCAGGGATTATACAGAAAAGGGTTAAAGTATGCCACATATATTTCAGGTATTTTCTACGCCCAAAATTCTCATCGAGACAAAATTATGATGAAACTGGTGCCATAAGATTAAAAGTGTCGTTCACAACAGAACATGTTTTCCTCTCTCATGTTTATGATGACTTGAGGAATGTGTTATTACAGTCCACCGATATCAAGGTACTCATTATGCATACTTTATTGTTTGGTGACCAGAACATGTTTTTCTCTCTCATGTGTATGATGACTTGAGGAATGTGTTATTACAGTCCACCGATATCAAGGTACTCATTATGCATACTTTATTGTTTGGTGACCAGAACATGTTTTTCTCTCTCATGTGTATGATGACTTGAGGAATGTGTTATTACAGTCTACAGGTATCAAGGTACTCATTAGGCATACTTTATTGTTTGGTGACCAGAACATGTTTTCCTCTCTCATGTGTATGATGACTTGAGGAATGTGTTATTACAGTCCACCGATATCAAGGTACTCATTAGGCATACTTTATTGTTTGGTGACCAGAACATGTTTTCCTCTCTCATGTGTATGATGACCTGAGGAATGTGTTATTACTGTCTACAGATATCAAGGTACTCATTAGGCATACTTTATTGTTTGGTGACCAGAACATGTTTTTCTCTCTCATGTGTATGATGACTTGAGGAATGTGTTATTCCAGTCTACAGATATCAAGGTACTCATTAGGCATACTTTATTGTTTGGTGACCAGAACATGTTTTTCTCTCTCATGTGTATGATGACTTGAGGAATGTGTTATTACAGTCTACAGATATCAAGGTACTCTTTAGGCATACTTCATTGTTTGGTGACCAGAACATGTTTTTCTCTCTCATGTGTATGATGACTTGAGGAATGTGTTATTACAGTCTACAGATATTAAGGTACCTTTTATGCATACTTTATTGTTAGGTGACCAGAACATGTTTTCCTCTCTCAGCTTGACAATGATTTGAGGTACGTCTTGTTAAAGTCTTCTGATATCAAGGTACTAGTTATACATACTTTGTTATCGGGTAACCAAAATGTTTTATGTTTTGGAAAGTTTGGTTTGAATTTGAGGCAGGCTCACTAGCAATCAAATTATATCCCCAGATCTGTGTTTCAAGGGGTATATAGGAGTCAGTTGGTTGATGGGTCAACTGGTCCATCTCTCTGAAGCTCTTTTGCGTTCATTCATTTTCTCAGTAACTGATTGACAGCTTCACAGAAAACTTCATAGAAAGACTTGGTTGAATATTTTTGTCCTTTTGATAAAATATAAAACCAAGGCCTTCATGTGACCTTGCTTTACCTCTACCATGTTAACTAACCGAACAGCTGTTGTTAGTTATTTTGTCCTGTATCCTTGCTCTATCCTCTATAACAATTAACTCTCTTCTGAGGTATTGTTCATATGAGCTTGGTTTGGTTGTGATGATGAGCAGAAATAAGTTCACATACATCATTTTGTCATTTAGAATCTTTGTTAAAAGTTTTTATGTCGATTATGATTTGAGCCTGTGCGTGACATTTCCAACAATTTGAAATGTTCCTGAGGTGAAAATATTGAACAGCGTAGACAGCCACATACTGTAAACATAAAGTTACCTGATTTTTTAGTTTATACTAATTTATTTTAGTTCGATTGCGACGAAAGCTTAAGCTTATAGAATCGCTCTCAAACGCTCAATCCTGATGTTTTCACGTCCCCGAGAGAGAGAGGCAGTGGATTAATCCCACTGCTACCCATTTTTACAGCTGGGTGAACTATGGCTGGCTATTAAGTGTTTTGCCCATAAACACACCCCGTCAACAGTGGGGCTCGAACCACGGACCTCCTGGTCACGGGTCGAGTGCATTTACCACTAGGCCACCGAGGCAGTCAATTGTTTACCGATACCTTGAGAATTTATCTATCTTCTAGACACAAAGTGAAGACTCTAGTCAGACTGTGCAGAAGCACAGGCTGGTCAGAGTCTTTGCCTTGTACATATTTGAAATTGTTGGAAATCTCACACACAGGCTCATCCAAATCCTGCAAGTTTCTAAAGATCACTATTTCACAAAATTGACTTTTTCAGCCTGTAAGTTCAAGTTCTGTAAGTATTCTTGGGCAGGTTGTTGACAATCTCAAGGAAGCAGCACAACCCCTCATAAGAGTATTCCTACACCATGGAAAAATAGTCCCTCTCATAGAAGTGTTAGCACAGGAAGAGATTCAAAACACAACGTAAGTCACAGAGTCTTATAAAGTCATACTTGATTTAAAAATAGCTAATTCTGTGGTCTCCGTGGTCCATGGGTAGAGCGTCATTTTCTTGATCAAGAGGTCCCAGGTTTGATTCTATAGACCTTTCCTTAGTCAACACATTCGGCACAACTTCTGGTTTATTTTC
Organism: Fragum whitleyi; assembly: GCA_948146395.1. Classification (NCBI taxonomy): domain Eukaryota; kingdom Metazoa; phylum Mollusca; class Bivalvia; order Cardiida; family Cardiidae; genus Fragum; species Fragum whitleyi. The sequence goes on from OX411557.1 coordinate 9,261,907, forward strand.
AACGAAGCAGAATTAAGGGAGACTAAATATAGTTGTAAGAACCTGTACCCCAATCAATGTCAAATGGATAGCTTTAAACCAAATCAAGAAAAGCTCATTGAAGAAGAATGTTTTAAAAGTAATTTGATTAAAGTATACAATATTCTACAGTATTTTGTTACAAAAAAAGAAAAAAGGTTTATCAGTTTAATTGCTCAAAAATTAAGATTATCAAAAGGTATTTTATTCTAAACATAATTTCTAAAGTTTCTTATATCATTTTAAATCCTGTAAAAAGGTCCATTTATACCTGAGATCAAGGTCATTATTGAAGGTCAACATTTCTTTAAAAGCTAGCTTATACAGAGCTGCAGATAGAGGGGGTATTTTGCTTTTCAAATTCAAGTATTTCATTAATCCTAACTTAAACCCTATGTTGTTGGTACTCGTTTGAAACGTCTCATTGAGACGATTCAAATGAATATCCACAATACAGGGTTTCATTGAGAAAGATTTTAGACTGGCTTCAACCTCTTATCTGGACCCCTTTTATATGGCAAGGCAAGACAAACACCCCCTTACACAACTTTACTTCAAAACCTGTTTTTTTCTGTTTCTGTTTTCAGTGATCCCAATACTCTTTTCCGTGGTAACACTTTGTTAACAAAGATGGTAGATGAATTAATGAAGATTGTTGGTTTACCTTACCTTCAACATACATTAAAACCTGTCATTGATCAGGTATTTCTGATAGTTAATGTATTCTTTTGCCATTGGTTGTTTCCATGGTAATGTATAATTAAAATAGATGGAAGGTATTTAAAGAATGGTAATTTCTATTTCAAGGTAATTATCTCATGGTTGTACAAGGTATCATCTTCTCAAGGTTTTTTGTCCTAAAGTACTTAAGGGCCTTTTATTTAATGCTTTTAGGTGTTCTACTGAGAAATAATGTTAGATTATCATTTTGATAAACTTACTGCCCAACCAGAGAAATTATCAAAAACTTTTACCCTGCTTATGTTCATTTTACCCTATCTGACGTCATCTTAGTGGAGCCTGATAAGTAACGTCAGCATGAACATTGCATAGCAATCACATGCAAATTGACCTGATTTAAAAAGAACAGTCCAAAAATTTTCATATTTTGACTCAGTTTTGCATTAAAGAAATATAATTATTGTTTGTGTTTTGAGTGAGATCAATTGATAATTGATTTTGTGAATAACCAAAGCTACATTTTCACTCGTGGTTTAGCTGCTCATGAAAATATAGCTTTTGTTGTTCAGTCAATAAAACATAGCCTGTGTGTGACATTTCCAACAATTTGATATATTTGTGAGCTGCAAATATTGAGTAGCGTTATCAGCCACATACTGTTAATTTAGAGTTACCTGATGGCCTACAGATACTTTGAGACCTTATCTATCTACTAAACGCATAGTGAAGACTCTGGTCAGACTGTGCTGATGCACGTGCTGGTCAGAGTCTTTGCTTTGCACATATTTGAAATTGTTGGAAATTCCACACACAGGCTCTTATTAGACATGTGCGAAGGAGAACGGAAACCCGAAAGGGAAACCCGAACACGGAATAAAAGGGGTCGTATCAAAATTAACGAAACACCATAATAACATAATTGAAGAAAACACATCTTAACAGTGATCCCGCACCTATATTTCGGATCAAGAAGGTTAATTGATGTCTGCATCTCCATTTTTTCGTCGATTGTTTGTTCTTTTGTCTGTTCGATTTGTATAATTTACCCTCTAACATATGACGTACATGCGTATTACAGTCATACGGCTATTACTGTAGGATTTCTTTCAGTTTCAAAACACAAGAACGATAAAATACTTATACGCCATGTAAACATACAGGTAAATTTCAAAGGACTAACGGTACCTTCAGCCAATCTTCAAAAACTTACGTAATTTTATCGCAAATAGAAACAAAATTTAGAGAATAACGCGGCGTTGTATTAGGTAGAGTTTTAGCTATGTTATAGTTTTCGTTTTTGTACATCTTTGCTAGATAAACGTATACAGAAAAGGAAAATCTTTATTTTTTGTCAGAGATTTTTTTTTCAGGAATATAATAATTAACAATTAATCGTTTATTATTCTACAAAAGATGTCTCAACAATTCTGTTGTCCAAAACAAAGTTTGACCTCTTCAGTTTTCCTATCATCTTGTAACGTATACATGCAGGGTGGGTTCTTGACGGAATTTATGCTGGAATTTTAAATGTTTATTTTTCAACATTGGCGAGATGTAGTCACTTGTCGGCGATGCGCCGACACCACGGAAAACGGAAGGGAAAGGGCCAGAATAATTAGACTTAAAGAAACAATTAAAGCATGGTCAGTGAACAGACGGGGTTGAGCCTTTGGCATTACAAAAATACAGGAGAATTTTCACAAGAGAGAACATTCTAGCATTAAGAAACCATAGTTATTGGTGGTAGCCACATACTGATGACTAGATTTGCGATACAATTAGGTCGTTAGAACTTGAGATAGGGGAAACATTTCTTTTCATATCTCGTTTTAAATAAGGACGGGATTCTTACATTCAGTTTTGATATACATGTATGTGTGCGTATGTGTATACGTATATAAATGAATGTGTGTATAGATATGTGTATGTCTGTATGTTAGTATGTATGTATAGGTGTTTGTGTATTCGTATAAAGAAGTATGTGTTCACTGTCAAGGAGGTTTGCCGTCGGTGAACGAACTGCATGGATGTGCAGATCGGTCTTGGTAACTAATTGCCCTTGTCTAAGAAAAAAAACCCAAAAAACAAGAGGCTCAAGAGGGCCTTTATCGCTCCACTAGCTTTAACATCTTTGGACTTTCATTAAATAAAGCTAATTTATATGAATACATTAACGCGCCAAAATCTCTTAAGACCTTTTTTATAATTAATAACGAGTTCTGGTCAACATTGCACCAAAATACTCAATTACAATGAACCTGTATCCCTTTACCCATGTTATTAAAACATAAGGTTCAGAAGGAGATGTTGTTCAAAGATTTCGGACTCAAATTAGGCCCCACCCTGCCACGCCAATATTCATTGGCTAATCAAAATGTCTTGAACAATTTAAGTAAAGAGTCACCCAAGGACGATTGCATTGCAATTGGCCCAGTGGTTCAGGAGGAGACGTCCTTAAAAAATTTCAGCCTCAAAATAAGCACCGCCCTACCACGCCCATATTTATTGGCCAATCAAAATATATTGAACATTTAAGTAAAGGGTCACCCAAGGAACATCCATGCCCAGTTTCATTGAAATTGGCTCAAGGGTTGGGGAGGAAAAGTTTTGTTAGGATTTAAAAGTGAAAAATACCCCGCCCTGCCACGCCCATATTTGGGGGTCAATCAATTTTTTTTAAAAAAACAATTTAAGAAGAGGGTTGACTGAGGATCATTTCTACTAAGTTTCGTTAAAATCCGCTCATTAGTTTGGGAGGAGAATATGTTTAAAGAAAATGTTTACGGACGGACGGACAGACGGACGCACTGACGCACAAGGGACACTCCGAAAGTTCGCTGGCCTTTGGTCAGTGGAGCTAAAAAAGGGGGACAAAGACACACCGGGCATGTCAAGTGAAGTAACAAGTTTCAACTAACCTGAATTAGTATTGTTTTTGATTATTATGATAATAAATGAAAAGTAATATTGACCAAATTTCAGATTTGATTTTAAACTCTTGGAAAAAAGTAAACTCATATATGAGAGGTTTTAATGATAATAAAAATAATAACATTAATGATTCAATTTGAATTTTTGAGCTCTATTTGTAAAAAAAGGAAAATCACATCTTTCAATAACGAATTTCATTTCTTAAAAACTTTTGAAAGTTGAAATTAGATATGACTAAGTTTTTATTCAGACTCATCTTTAATTCTTTTTAGAATGGTCGTGTAAAAATGTATGTTTTAAATATTTTAATGCTTTGTATTTATATGCACACGAATAAAACAATAATAGATAAATCTCATTTCAAATAGGGGCGTTTGAATTCAAAGAAAAAAAGGTCATTTAAAAAGTCATTTAAATTGTGTAGTCTAAAAGAGAAATTATCCGTGATAACCCAAAGTACACTTAGCAAATTGTTTCAATTTCAAAAGGTTGTAAAGCCATGTATATCATGATGGTTTCAATTTCGAAAAAAAAGATTGTAAAGCCATATATATCATGATGTTATATGCCTATCTGAAAATAGTGCATTTCGTTAGGTGGAAATAAGATGAGAAAAATTAGCGCGGTACAACGAACGCTATCTTTAGATATATATTTGTTATGGTACAATTGATACACTAAAAACGAATAAGTCTCAAAAATTAAGATTTTTCAGTCGTTGATTAAGAATCTAAAGATATTTGAATAAAGAAACGGTTATCATTCAGGAAGTACACGTCAAGGAAAAATTTTAGAAATATTGATCTGCTTAGAATATTTACTCAAAAGCAAAGTGGTATAGTCCGTTTGACTTCTATATGGACCAACATTTCGCCGAAAATCTCAGAAATTAATTGATGAAATTAGCATGTCCAAATAAGATATAGTGGACATTTCATCTGTCAAATGTTTAGTCCAAAACCACGTAGTTTTACTATAAATGTTTGCAATTTCTTACTACTAAACAGCCTCCATCACCCCTCGTGTTTAGAGCGGAAAATGCGAAAATATTAACATTAACTAGATAGACAAAATCATTATTTTAAAATCATTTTATTTTCAAAAAATATTTTTTGGAATGGTATAAAGCTGAAATTAAGATTTTACTACTTACAAATCCTTCATTCAAACACAATTTTATGTAATTGATAAAAAGGTTGGTCCATATAGAAGTCAAACAGACTATATACAATTTTTAACGTTCCGTAACGTTTTTGCATCTGAACTCTGGGTAGTTTTCAGACACCCATCTTTACTTTTCTACTATTGAGGGTCTGATTTTATGCTTTGATGATACTGTACATCTTCAACTTTTAAAGATATTTTCTTTGGTATAGGCCAAGTTTGTAAGACGAATCTCCTAAGTAACAAGTTAATTAGTTAAGTTGAGTAGTAATAGTCGAACATAAAAAAGAACTAGGCTATTCATTTTTTTGAGAAGTAATGTACTAAGATGATGTGAAAGCGTTAGAGGTTTTGCCGGAAACAGTGTTCATACTTATTTAATAAAGAATTATGCAAAACAAGCTTTTAAAATGCTTAAATAGAGGCAAAACCCAGCTTTCGTTTATTTCGTACATTTTGATACGGTCCCCCAATTTAAACCGTTTTCGTTCTCGGTTTCCGTTTTCACACTTACTTCGCACATGTCTATTATTTTATCATTCAGATTTGTACCGATCATGTTTCCTGTGAGATTGATGTTACACGCCTAAAGGACGGTGAAGATTTAGACACAAATATGGACAATCTACAATCATACATCGAGCTTGTATTTGACACAATCACATCATCTGGGCTGCTGTGTCCCACTGCCATGTCTGAAGTGTTCTTCACATTAAAACAAACAGCTTTACTTAACTTTCCAGGTAATTGTTTGAAAAATGCTTGTTTCATGATCCAACAATCTTTGATCTTGTGTTATATGTTTTAGAAACTTATGATAACATGTTTTGGTACTAACAAGTAAAAAAAAATAATGACATTGATTTTGAGCAATATTAAACAAAATTGTGCAATATCATAACCCTGTTAGTCTAGGTGTATGTTTGCAGTGTGACAAACTTAAACCTTACCCATATATCCCTTATTTTTTTTGCATTTTTCTAATATTAATGACCCCTTTTTTTTACTTAGAATCTTTCTCTGTCTGGCACATACAGCCAATTGTAGCATCTGCCTGTCTGGATTTTGTTTTGAATTATGTTATGGTAAATTTTAAATGTACTTATCAGCATTACGTTTAAAGCTATTTCAATTAGTGCCAACAACTTAGAATAGAGAGATAGGGAAGATATGTCAGAAATTACAGATTTTGTGATATCTCAGGTTCTACTGAAAGCATTTACTTGAAATTTGGCGCACATGTTCACCATCAAAAGAGCAACCTATACTATCAAGGGGGATAACTCTAGATGCATTTTGAACAAATTATGCCCCTTTTTCGACTAAGATTTTTTCCCACCATCCAGCACTGAACAGCTGAGCGTAGGCACCCGTAGGCGGTGCTCTTGTTATTCTCAGCACTTAAAATTTAAGTCATAAAGTGAGTAATAATAATTTTTTGTTTCAGACAACAATGAAGTGAAGTACCAAGTGATCAGCGGATTTATATTTCTGAGATTCTTTGCGCCGGCCATTTTGGGACCAAGATATTTTGATCTCATGTCAGATACTCAGGTAATCAATGGATAACTGGTCCCATCCTTGTACTCTGTAACTACACACCTCTCAGATATTTTAAAACCCTTTTCATGCTGAATAAATTTTGGAAAAAAAATTGCATCGAAATCAAAGGAAGATAAGGATTGGAAGTACCAAATGTTGGTCAATTTTCGTTCGAAAAACTTAATCTATTGACAATTCTGATGTGAAAGTGACATACAGGTGGTGTAGGCTAAGATCAGACTGCACATCTGTGCAGGCTGATTTTGTCGACACCTCCTGCCAAAAAAGGAATATTCTAGGTTCAGCATGACAAGGGTTTACATGTCATTTATCCGCAAAATTTACAATTTTAGACATTAAACAAACATCAAATATAAGAGCTTGGCATCAACCTCATAACTATAGCTTATTTTTATACAATGTTTATGTTACCAATTTACAAAAAATATTTCAAATGATATTGCAGAAAATGTCATCAGTTCATCAGTCATCTCATAAATAAATGTTAGTATTTGTCAAATGAACTTTTCCCGATATTTCTTTCATGAAATTAAATAAAGATAAACTTATTTATTGGCCTATTTTTTTTCTAAGATATGTGTTAAGTTTAGGCCACCAAAATTATTTGCTTCGAATTTTGAAATAAGAGGTTTCAAATTTAAAGCAAGCATACTCAGTGCATTTTCAAGCAAAGCTGTCAATTGATTTATTCATTGAATAGTTACTCATCTGGAGCCTGTTTTACTTAACTACTTACCAAAAAATTATTGTAAGTCAAAATCACAAATCGTACCTGGTGTTTTTATTCATTGTTAGATTCTGCCTTACAAAATATCATAGGAATCATCTTTAGAAGACGATTCCAATGAGATGATGTATGGCCGAATTCCATATTTAGCTACTACTGTAGAAGCAACTTTAATTTTTGTCTTGCGCAAAAAATGATTGTAAGATGTTTAGTAAAACGGGCCCCTGGTCTTGAAATAAGTAACAACTTAAGTTGGTCACATAAGATGGGTTTCAATTTCTTTAGTCCAGTATTTGCAATTGGTAATTCTGAATATGATATGCTTAACTTGATGCCAATAGTATATTTTTACACCTTTCAGGATCCTGATATTCATCGAACTCTGACTCTGATTTCCAAAGCCATACAAGGACTGGGAAATTTAGCTAGTTCAAAATCAGTAAGTATATCTACAATACCTTACATCCACAGAACTCCTCTGACATTTATGCATTGATCATGAGAGCTTTCGCATATTTTAGAGTTTGGTTGTATAGTTTGCCATGAAAAATTGTCCTTTGTTGAAAATTTTGTTTTGGCTCCATTTATTGTGGCGATGACAGTCTTGTTATTTGATCAAAGATTTGTGAAGGTATTTCAAAGCTTGGATCTTGAGAAGGGTTTTGTAAAGGTATTTCAAAGCTGGGATTAAAAGTAGGGTTTTGTTAAGGTATTTCAAAGCTGGTATAATAAGAATGATTTTGTTTAAGTATTTCCAAGCTGGGATCATAAGAAGGGTTTTGTATAGGTATTTCAAAGCTGGGGTGGACTGTCAATCTAGAGGTCCCGGATTCGAAACTATGACGTCGACACTCATTCGCTCCGACCATTTGTCATTCACCAATGGGTTGATAACCGTAGACCTATGTAAGATAGCAGCTGGAGGCTCGGAAAGGATGTGGTGGTTGTGCTGGTGAGAGAAATACCAGGAATTCATTCTTAGGTGCTCCAGTTGCCGTAATATAACTGGAAAAATGTTGAAAGTGGCGTAAAACTCCATTCAATCAATCAATCAATCAATCAATTCAAAGCTTGGATCATAAGAAGGGTTTTGTATGGGTATTTCAAAGCTGGGGTCATAAGAATGTTATATTTTCTATAGTTACATATATCATTTACTTTCAGTGGTCATTTGGATTAAAGGAGGAGTATATGATTCCATTGTTTAAACAGCTGGCAGATTCTAGTCATACCGAGAGCATTAAAATGGTGAGAAAATTATACTACTACAATCTTCACTCATTAAAAATCATGTATGTGCATTGTTATCATACTGCGTAAACATAACATCAGCAATATATAGGATTTGTTTTGCGATATTTATTTGAGACAAACTGATCTTACCTAAGTCTAGAATAGAAATGTTATTAAGCAAGCCTTGGCGAGCTTAATAACTTTTTTATTCTGGACAAGATAAATATCAGTTTGTCTCAAACAGAATTGAGTAACAGATTCTTTTCCTCACATTAACAACAATTTGTACACTAAAAATATTTTTTAAATGCTCAGATGATTGTAATACTGTGGAAATGTTTATAAGATGATATCATGATGATGACATTTAGAATGCTATCTTACACACATGTATGACAAGGATAGCTCTGTTGGCTGTTTGCTATGGTAGAAAAGGGAAGCTATGTGAGAAACATGCATTAACATACACGAAACTATTATATTATGGTGAAAGTTCAAATGTTTGATGACTCCCTATGAAATTGCTGACAGTGAAATTGATATACACTGAAGAAAGGTAAGTTTTTACAGCTTTCAGTGCATTATTTATCCTGCTTTAGCCTGAAAGAAATTCTATTTCAAGTGTTTGTTTTGAAATTATAAGGTCACCAAATCAATTTACTCAGCAATCTAGAGCTGAATAGCATGCTGTGGCAATAGAACAGTTGGTAGCGCATCAGACTTTTAATTCTAAGATTCCATAAGTCCATTCTCTGACCGCTGCTGATATCCTCTTAGACATAAGTCCCCCACTAATGTGTGGATAATAGGATTCAATGCTTGACTATACTAAGTGTCTATGCATTGTTTAGACACTTAGTATAGTCTAGCACCAAACCCTAAAATCGTCAACCTAAGTGGGATGAGCATCTGAAGGCTTGGAAAGGGTGTCTGGGTTCTGTTGTGGGGAACACAAGGAATCTTTCACTAGCTGCTTCATCCTTCTCAAATAACTGAAATACTCTCAAGAGTTTCATTTATCCCCTTTTCTATAACTCAAATCGAAAAAGAAAACTGATCATTGGGTTTTGGAAGAAAAATACATTACCCTTAACTCTATATTAGAGAGTCTTTTTGAAATCATATCCTCAAAGCAAGTCAATCCACATGAAATATTACTGTAACATTTCCATTGTACAACAGTCAGCTTTTTACCAGTCAGGGATCTGAGACTATTCATTTTGACAGAAATTCATGACAATTTTTAGCTTGACTGTTTTTAGATAACCCGAGGTTTTCCTTTAGCCTTGGTGTCATTGTTGTCGTCATTATTGTTGTTGTAGTGCAAAAACATTGACATTTTGTGATATCTCTGGTTCTTCTGAACGCATTCACTTGAAACTTGAAACATATTCACCACCAAAAGAGCTATCTATACTAACAAGTGGGATAACTCTAAATGCATTTTGTGAAAAATTATGCCCCTATTTGGACTTGAATTTTTCACCATTTAGCACTCAACAGCTAAGCGTAGACAACCGTAGGTAGTGTTCTTTTTTTTATTTTCACTATGACAGCTGGATGTCACAAGCAATTAAATTACAATATTATGAATAGCCATAGGTAGAGTGATGGAATTCTGTCACTCTTTCTCTGGCTTTTCATAGATTTGTAACAGTTTTCTATCACAAAATTGGGAATCTGAAAGGTTTTGGATACTTTATGAAACTGTGCTAGACTTTGACAAAAAGGGGCTAGCTCAGGGAAACATGGCATAACATTATACAGACTTTGTTTCGAAAATTGACATTTAAGTCTTTTCAGTAGTAGGACTATGAAAATATTTGAATTCAAAGCATTTTTTAATTGTTCTAGAAACATGTTAAATTCTTTATTTCAGTGATTTTTGTACTGTGTGCAAATGAAAAACCTAAAATTATCATTCATATTGGATAGATGCTCATGGCACTTCTTGAAAATAGCAAAATACTTGATTTATGTTGAATATTAGGGTATAATGTGACCAAACCTCCCCCTGTATTTGCATTGTCTTGTATTCTACAATATTGTTCACCTGGCAGGGTGCGCTTAACGTTGACATGATTGGCCAGTTTACTTATGAATATATATTATTTTTGGTCAAAAAGTAAGTTGGCAAAAAGCTTTTACCTGTGTGATTGACTAAAATAAAACAAAAGGATTCACATTCTTAGCAAACACAAATATATTTCATTGTTGGGATTCCAAAACCTTGTAACTTCAGCTTGTCTAAGCTGAAGTTATGAATGTTTGGAAACCAATCTACAACTTGGCGTCTAAAATAATTAATATCATAAACCCATAAAAGTGAGTTAATATGAAGATAGACTGATTTACCTTAACCTTAAATACAACTACTAGGTACTTAGGCCCCACCCTGCCAGGGCAAAATTTATGGATTATAATACCATCACAACAGAGGGGCAGAGAGCCATTAGATACTGGACTGTTTACAGGCGCTGATTAACTGAAAGCTTCTTATCATTATTCAGCCGCCACCATAGTGCAGTTGGGCAGGCATAAGACTTCCAATCTGGAAGTCGTGGGTTCGTTTCCCGGTGGCGGCAAATATCCTTTCCGACGTTTGTCTTTCACCAATGGGTAGATAATCGTAAACCTATGTGAAATAGAAGTCGGAGGCTAGGAAAGGGTGTAATGGTAGTACAGGTGAAAGAAATACCAGGAACCAATTGTTAGGTGCTCAGGCCGCCCAATATAACTGAAATAATGTTGAAAGCAGCGTAAAACCCCATTCAATCAATCAATCTTATCATTATTTCATTACAGTATTTAGACATCATCTCATCATCAACTAAAGCACATTCCACTCATCTGAATACTCAAGAAGTGCCTATAGTCCTCAAAGAAGGGTAGATATTCCATGTTTGTGAAATCCCATACCCCTCCCATTCTTCCCCATTATACATCATGCTAATCATAGATATCTTTGCCTTGAAAATTTAACATCTTTTGTGAAACTTATTATTGACAAGTTAAACAATATTGGTATTTTAGGAATTCTTAACTCAAGTTCGATATTTTCTTAATAATATGACTTAGATTTTTATCCACAATCTAGCACCAAACAGCCAAACATTTAGCCCTTCGTATGCATTACCCGGCACACTCCAGAACTTTCAAGTCGGTGTTACCTTCTATATGATCCATTTTGTAAATCTAATATGCCCTCATTCAAAGAAGAGGGGGTATATTGGTTTGCACATGTCAGTCAGACCTTTTTGTCTAGACTTTATCTTAAAAAGTATGCAAGCTAGATGTACGGAACTTCACAGAAGGATAGATCTCATTAAGGAGAAGTGAAGTGCACAAGAACCATAACACTACTCATCATTTTTTGAGTTATTGCCCTTTGTTGATTGACAAAGAAAAGGTTATTGACCTGCTTTTATTGGAGCATAAATGTTTTACAAACATCTCTTGTTTATGTGTATGTCTAAATAAATGTGTATTCTTCATTTATGGCTCGCTTTCAAAGTGTTTTCAACTTCTACTAAACATTCAAAACTTCTATAGGGTATGATGGCCATTTGGTTAGAAGGCACTTCATATCGGTTAGAAGGCACTTCATATTGGTATTGATTGATGTCAAGGTCATATTCATCTAACAAATAACTGAAATTTTCATTTTAATATCATTGCTATACATTTTAACCAGAGCCATAGATAAAGGGAGTATTTTGGATTTCAAATGAAATTATTTCAACAATACTTGCAAAAATCCTATGTTGTTGATTATCATTTGAATTGTCTCATTGCGACAATTCAAATGAGTACCAACAACATATGATTTTAATGAGAAATAAAGATTTTAGACTGGAAATACCCTCTCTTTCTGTACCTCTGTTTAACTGCTTGTATGCTATTAACAACATATACCCATTAGCAGACAGTGTAGACTAAGATCGGCCAGGATAGACAAGCAGTCTGACTTTAGCCTATTCTTCCTGCTTTCTTTCTAAAATGACAATGACAATGACAATGACAATATTTTATTTGAAGTAATTAAGGCCTCTGGCCCATAATACAATACAATATATGAAAATCATTGTTGGTAAAATTTGAACCACACTGTTTGAATTGTTCCAAAAATTTGAGATTCGTTCAAATGAAACTTGAATTTAGCTTGGTAAGGAAAAACTTAAAGCCATGTCAAATGTAAGCCTGAATAACAATTTATCTGCTGATGTTTTATTACAACCTCCCCCCCCCCTTCCACCTACGAAGTAGAGGGGAGTATATTGGTTTCACCATGTCTATCTGTCTATCCATCTGTCTGTCCACAGACCTGTTCGTTTCCGGACTCTAACTCAAGAACCAAGCCACCTAGAATCATGAAACTTCATAAAAATGCTACTTATGACCCAAGGAAGTGCCCTTTTATTTTTAGTTCACAAAGGTCAAAGGTCAAGGCCACAGTCAACCTTTGTTCGATTGACAAAGCACTGGTTGGGGGGATATAAGTCCACTTTGCAACTGCTCAAGTTCTTTGTTTGTTTCTCTGTAACTAATCAATCTAGACATACGACATAGTGAATTTCCATTAGAAATCATTTTGAATAATTATTATCAAACCTTTGTGTAAGTTTAGAAAAAAAATCTACTAACATTTATTTATAAGGTAAATAAGAGGCAGCTTGAAGAAGTACAGTGAAATAGAGGATAAACAGTTTCAGTGTAACATTTATTTACAATTCATTGGGTGTACAACAATAGCTATATTTTCAAGATATGAGTGAAAATATAGATATTTTTGTTTACATTCTTACTAAAAAAAACCCCCAAAACAATTGATAATTCATAATTCTTAAATGCAAAAATGAGACTAAGTGTAAAAAAAATGACAAATTTTCTTGAAGGGCCTCATTTGGCATGTGATTCCTATGCAATATTCATTGTGAAGTCACTTTTTGGGCTTCACTTAGATGAAGTCAGATAGATTGAAATGAACGAATGTGGAGTATAATTTTTTGATATGGTAAGGCGGTGAGTTTATTAAGTGATAATCTACCATCATTTCACAATAAACCACTGAATTTTGCTGCTTTTAAGAAGAAGTTGCTTTTAATGAAGCCCTTTGTTCTTTATTTCATCTGTTTGCTAACAAGATCAGTTGCAATTAATGAGCGGTTTGCTATTATCAAGATTATATTTAAGATATTTCAACTGTATTGACTTATTTATAGCTTTGTTGTGTTACTATTTAATCATTTGTTTTCAGTATGCTGATAAAGAGAGCCCAAGGAAGAAGGAAGTTTGGGCGTAAGAACTTCAAGCAACGTTATTTCATGCTGACGAATGAGTCGCTGTCGTATTCCAAGTATAAAGGTGGTCAGGCCCTCTGTGTTATACCTATAGAGGATATACTGGCAGTGGAGAGCCTTCAAGAACAATCTTTTAAAATGAAATATGTTAGTATCTGGACATATGTTACTTTATTTACCAAATTGTTCACACATTTTATCATGTATTGATTGTTTGATTGGTGTTAAGCCTCTATTTCAATAGTATTTTAGGCATCTGTCGATGGCTCAGCGCAAAAGAGTTGTAACTGCCTATATGTTTATAGGCAGTTACAACTGTTTCGCACTGAGCCATCGATATGTCTTGCTTGTTGGTTAAGTGGTAAGTGCCGTGGAGAAGTAATCAGATGATTACAAGTTTGAGTCCCTGTGGAAGTAGGATGTGTCATTAGGCAGGACACTTTACAGGCAGATCCTAAGTCCATCAAACTGTAAAAGTGGATAGCTAAGATAGAAATGAGATTTTGTCTCTTTATTGTCTTATCCTTGTTGCAGGCATATATCGATGGCTCAGCACAAAAGAGTTGTAACTGCCTATATGTTTAAAGGCAGTTACAACTGTTTGCACTGAGCCATAGATATGTCTTGCTCGTTGGTTGAGTGGTAAGTGCCCTTGAGTAGTAATCAGATGGTTACAAGTTTGAGTCCCTGTGGAGGAAGGATGTGTCATTAGGCAGGACACTTTATAGACAGGTCCCAAGTCCATCAAGCTGAAAAAGTGGATAGGAGGTTAGAATCTATTGCCTCTCTCTCTAGTGCATGATAAGATATGGAATGATGTACAACCAAGATGGAAATGAGATTTTGTCTCTTTATTGTCTTGTCCTTGGTGAAAGAATAGGTTTTATACAGATGCTGAAGCACCTAGCTATGGATCGCTTGTATTCTAAGCATTACTAATACAAAATCTTTTTAGAGGTACTAGCAGCTCTTCAGTTTTGGTTCGGCATTATCCAGTCATTGGTGGGAGACAAATGTTGAAAGGATATTGCAGCTGTTGAGAATTTATCCTAGGATCAAAGGATTCAATGATATAAAATGTTTGCTTGATCTATCATCTTATTTTGTCTCTATGAAAATCTTTTACTTGCTGTTGATGTTAAAATGTACTATGAAGTTTTCTTACATAGAAATTAAAGTTATTTAGCGAATAAATGACATTGAACTACATGTATAACTTAAACCTTGAGCTTCAAGGATGACCTTTCACTTTGTATTACAGAAGTAATACAAAAATGACATATGAAAACCTTATCACATTCTTTGATAGTGTTTTCAAATACCATATTGAGATACCTTGTGTAAAGGCCTTTCTGTTATTCATCTGAGAAGTTCAAGGTCAAAGCAATATTTCAAGGTCACTTGTTTGTTATATCTTTCAGATGTTTCAAATAATCCAGCCAGAAAGAGCATTATATGTCCAGACTTGTAATTGTATAGAAGAAAAAGAATGGTAAGTTGCCATTAAGAAAACCTTTTATTATTATTTTTAATAACAGTTCATTTTCTATCAAAATTTAGGTTTGATCTTTCCAAAAGACTCTTTAAGATCTTAGGTCACAGGGTTGATTTTTATAGAGCCTGCTTGTGGTAAGGTGCTGTTGTTACAGTAACAGCTCTGTGTATGTTAGTCGGGTATCCAAAAGTTGGGGGATGTGGGTTATGGGTAAAAAAAAAAAAACCCTCCAAGGCCTAATTATTTCATTGTTATATGGAAATTCAATCAAAATTTAGTAATAGTAGGAAATTGAACCCTTGGAATTTTTAAATTCATCAACAAAAAAGTGTTCCAAGGACTAAATAGTCTTCAATTCTTTTCTGAAGTTGATTTCCAATGGGTACCATTGACTTGCATCTGATATTTTTGAGAGTCCTCGCCATTTATTTGTGTGTCTCAGACTCGCTAAACCAGTGTCCCTTAACCCTTTACTGTTTAATCCCTGCTTTTTACGTGACTGTGATTTTATGATTGAGAAAACATTGTGAAAAAAGAAGAAATTGCTTCTAACAAGCAATTTCTTCTTTTTCCTCACTATTTTCTACCCTACTGAATGGTTATTTTGTCAAATTAAATCCAATTTTAATTTTCGTCTGCAAAACCTTTGAATTTGAACAGGTCCAAAATTGTGTAAAACAGGAAACGGTTAAGACCCTGTTGGAATTTGGATTTTGGAGCCCCCTTTACAGAAATCCTGGATCAACAATGGTATGTGCATAAGTATGTCCATTTGTCCTTCAGTTGGTCTAATTTTGTGTGGACAATTAATTCTATGGATTTCAAAATAGCTGTTCTATTTGAAAGAAATATTAAGATAGCTACAAGGTCACACAGATCAAGGTCAATAAAATACCTTGATCTTGTTTGGAGCATAGCTACTACATTTATAAACAGGTTTCAAAATAGACTGACACAATTGTTCTCCATCATGAGTAGACAAGATGTGCCATTTGAAATAAATTGTGAAATAGATCCAATGCCAAAGGCCAAGGTCAAATGTGTAAAATTAGGCTTATCTGGACCAAAATTCTGTTAGTCAAGCAGTAGTTGTCTAGGGACAACCACCTGATGTTGAATATGTATTTTTCAGGTCCCCGTTTCCCCATTTTGAGTATCATTGTACAGAATCGTGACACTAGATTGTTGTCTCTAGACAAGTACTGTATAACTAATAAAATTTTGTTAGTTAAACAGTAGTTATCTAGGGACAACAATCTAGTATCATAGGGGGGCTTGTATATAACACTTGCAACGTTTATTTTCTACAGGTTGGATGTATTGAACAAAGTGATAGCTGCTAACAAACATAGACTACAGCTCTACCATCCTGCTGCCTTTATAAATGGACATTGGTTGTGGTAAGATATTTGCTCTCTCCTGCTATGGAATCAACTGTATGTGAGGAGATTCCCCCACTTTCTATAAAACTGGGATATCAATAGCTCAGAGCAAGTTGTAATATAACTATAAACATAAAGGTAGTTACTATTGTTTTGCACCAAGTCATTAAAGTACTTCTTTTTATTTACAATGTGAGTGTATAGAAAAAAATAGCTAGCAGTAAAAGAATGTCATGTAACATGTGTAAATTCATTTACAACAAAAAATAAGAAAGTCTGTGAGAAAGACGAAATCTGGCATGAGATTTTAGAGATGAGAATAGAAAAACTATTAGGGCAACTTTACAAGGATAGTGACTACTTTTCTTTACAAGGTGTAAATCTTTGAGTTTTTTTCCGTGTAAATGATTATTTTGAACAATTTAAGAAAAGAGAAATACCATTAACTGTGCAATTAGTTCACATCACCATGACTTCCTTCAAAGGGTGATTCTACGCTTGTGTGTAAGCACAAAATTTTCTCAAAGATATGTGGCTTTGGAAAAATTATAGCTACCAGGGTTTGACTCTAACTACTTTTCGCTACCAGCTACAAGGACCTGATAACTCTAAATCTTAAAGGTCCTCCAAAATAATAACAGTCCTCCTTGAAAACTTAAATTATTTTTAAGCAATTTAAGGGTTAAAATGTATGAAAAACAGTTTGGGAAAAGAAGAAATTGCTTGTGGTAAGCAATTTCTTCTTTTTCCACATTGGTTTTCAAATGGTATAGGAAAAATTTAGTATTGGAAAGGGAACTATTTTTCAAAACAGGATTGATTAAAAAATAATATGCTCATTATCTACCAAAGGACCTGCAGCATGTATCTACCCTCAGACCTGCAGCATGGCATCTTCTACCAGTCCTGCTTAAAAACCACAGGTTTTGGCCCAAGGACTGTTGTAAGTGTCCATCCCTGACCACTAAGCGAGAATTGTCATCTTCTCAAAAACTGTTTAGTCTTGTTCCATTTCAGTTGTAAAGAAGTAGATTCGTGTAGTGCAGGTTGTAGCCCAGTGTCCACAAACATTCCATTTACAGAAATTAAAGTTGCCATAGATAGTGATAGGGAGATAGAGAGAATTCATGCCCTGTTCTTGAATAATATGGACAGGCTGGAGGCTTTACAGGGTGAGAGTAATTCAAGGGAACCTGTTACCTTTAATTCTGTGTTTCTTATATGAATAATTAATCTTGTTTTATCTCTATTAGTTTTTAAGCTCACCTGAGCACAACATGCACAAGGGGAGCTTTTAGGATCACCCTGAGTCCAGCATGCATCATCTGTCATGCGTCCTCCGTCCTCAACACTCTTAAAAACTTCTTCTCCTGAACCATTGGGCCAATTTCATTAAATCTTTGCTAAAATGTTCCCACGGTGACGCTTTTCAAAAATTGTTCGCTTAATTCTGATTGACCCATAAATATTTGTGTGGCAGGGTGTGGCATTTTTTCAATTTGAAATCTTTGAACAAGAGCTCCTCCTGAACCACTGGGCTGATTTCAATGAAACTTTACCAGAATAATCCTTGGTGACCCTTTTCAAAATTTGAAGATAGGTACTTGGATGAAATCCACTGGACCAATAAAGTTCAGATGAGTGTTTAGGGCCATTCTAGTTCTCTTGGTTTTTAGTTCAAAGTAAAAATCAATTGCTACCTTACAAAAATTTCCTAGAAATTTTATTGGTGGACAAGATTTAAGCATAGAAATATTAACTGAATAAATAAGATAGATTTTCAATGTATGAATACTCATGCAATAAGAGAGCTGTCAATCTATTATTGTTTTTGACTTGTATTCTAGAATGGTTGTTGGTACATTTTAAACACACATTTTTTTGTGTGATGAGCTCCTTTAAATAAAATGTTCATTTGATTTCATATATTGTTTGTTCACATACCAGATACCTGTGGTGCTCTAGAAATATACATATGTGGTAAATAGTCTGTTTCCTTGAAGATAGAAGACACTAAAACGTGTTAAGAGTCAATCAATGAAATTCTCATTAATCCTGACTGTCTAAATACACTTAAGCGAAGTGAAGACCAGTCAGACTGGGGGATTGCACAGATTGGCCAGATTCTTTGCTTGGCACTCATTCCAAATTGTTAATAATACCACACAAAATCTCAATTTTCTTTTTTGTTCATACACCAGATGCCTGTGGCGCTCTAGAAGTCTACAGCGGCGGTAAATTCTCTGTTCCTTTGGAGATAGAGGACACAAAAACGTGTTTTGAGACAATCAATGAAATCCTAAAGTGTGTGATTGGATTAGAACAAGAGCATCTGCAATACAGGAAAATGATGCAGAAAGAAACCGTGAAAGGATCTTTGTAAGTGGTGATTTAACTCTTGTCATGCTGAACCTATAATATTTCTGCTTTGACAGGAGGTATAGACAAAGATCAGCCTGCACATATGTGCAGTCTGATCTTAGTTCATACCACCTGAATTTCATTTTTAAACCAGAAAGGTGTAAAACAATGCATTTCTGATATCAATACTCACTCACATTTGGTAACTTCCAGTGATTTTAGCACTTTGATTTTACATTTATTTTGCAAAGATTTTTATTTAGCACGACAAGGGTTAATTAATAAACCTTCTCAAGCTGGTCTTGACATATTCCTGCATACCTTGTAGACTAAGATCAGCCTACACAGCCATGCAGTTGATCTTAGTCTGAACTATGCTTTCTACTAGTGTTATTGTGAAAAAACTCGCATCAAATTGATGGGAATGTCAAAAAAATGTGCATTTTATTAGCTCTGCTGTTTTCAGAGAAAACCCAAGGTATTGCTATAGCCTTGGTGTTGTGGTCATGGTTATTTGGCGAAAAACTCTAGTTCTATTGAAGGCCTTCACTATAAACTTGGCACACATATTCACCATCAAAAGAGCAATCTACACGTCAAGGGGGATAACTCTATATGCATTTTGTGCAAATTATGCCCCTTTTTTGACTTAAGACTTTTTACTACCATCCAGCACTCATGATCAACGGCTGAACATAGGCACTGATAGATGCCATTGTTTTGAAACAAAATTAAAATTCAGCAGGTCTATGTCTGAATAGTAAATCTTTATCTAAGATCTGCAATTAAACTGTGAAAATAGCATCTTCAAAGGGATATAGAAAAAGGCTTTAGCTTATATTTGTCAGTTTATGATAACCAACCTGTTAGGAAATCAACAATCTAATTTCAGATGTTTTGAATTAAACTTTCATAACCCAGATGATTAGTGCCTGTCATTGAAGGAAAGCAACTAGAGGGATATATTGATTCTAATCATTCATTTATACCCTCCACCTACAAAGTAGAGGGAGTATATTGGTTTTACCCCATCTGTCTGTTTGTCCGTCGTCACATCCATCTGTAGACATTTTTCTATTTCTGACTTTAACTCTAGAACAAAGTGTCATAGAACGTTTTAACTTTGCACAATTGTTGGCCATGACCAAAGGAGGTGCCATATTGTTTTGGGGTCACAAAGGTCAAGGTCACAATTGAACTTTATCTTAAAAGGGTTTATGGAATAAGGACAAAGAGACGGTTAGAGGAAAGTCTGCTTTTTGACAAATCTTCAGTAAAACATGTGTTAAGCTAATGGCACCTGAAATAAGCGGTTGTTTACAGGAATGGTTGCTTGTTACAAAATATCATTATAAAGGTAACAGTTCATTTTAATGGGGTTTATAGATTGTCGAATAAGTGGTATTGAATCCTATGATGTTCAAACCCATTAGAATGGTTGTATTGAGACGATTCTAATGGGCTCCAACAACATTAGATTCAATAATAACCAATATTTTGTTAGGAATGTCCTCTTTTTCAGAGACTTTGCATATGTCGAAGGGACTTTTTATGGTGGTCCCTTAATAAAATTGGTTGCTTAATAGACATGGTCGCTCAAGCAATATTGAATGTAGTTAATACTAATGTGTTCCTTTTCATGTTTTTCAGTGAAACTCCACATGGCGATGACAGTATTTTAGGATCCCCTAGTACAACCAAGTTGTAACCAATGACAAGGGCTGACACTTAAAAATGCCAAGATATTTTTTAAGCATTTTCTTAAAAGGCGTCAAAAAGTAGGATAATGCGGGAATGGATAATCACAAATCTAAATTGGATCGCAGCTGGAGGCTAGGCATGGATGTGATTGTAGTACATATACATGTTGGAGATATACAAGAAATCCATTTTTAGGTCCTCCAGCTGCTGTGATTTGATTAAAAAAAAAACGTTCAAACCCCATTCAATCAGTCAATTTGTACAGACTACAAACTAAAAGAGAGGATGACAACATATTGGTGGCGAAGCACAACACTGTTGAAAGTGTCTATTTATATAGGCACTTCATAGCGTGTTGGGAAAAGCTTTATAGGAGTCCCCAGGACAAAAATAATACAGCAAACTATCAAGTCAACAGATGATTAATACTGATGGCTCAGCATGAAACAGTTGTAACTACTAAAATATGTTTATAGGGAGTTAAAACTGTTTCGTGCTGAGCCATTGAATATATTATGTTTTATTTGAAAAAAAATCTTACAAGGTTGGGCAAATTGATAACTGTCGAGACAATCATCAGTTCCCACAACCAATTTAGATATTTTTTCATATAATACACTAAGTACATATTATATTAATCTTATAACATATATTTGCCTTGTTTTCTTGAATTTTTATAACATAAATGTAAATTTCTAAAAATAACTGCATTATGTCATTGTTCTAAAAATATCTATGTATGTCATAGACAATATCATATGGGATGTTATCACACAGATTTTTGTATAGTTATAATGTAAGACAAAATACAAAGCTGACACTGAGTACAGCCTAGATATTACGTCTCAAGTCTCCACATTTTCTTGTCAGTATTTTGGGTCATTACTGTCGATGTAATTATAATTCTTACATAGTCTAGTCTGAGTTAACAGTCTCATCATGTGAATAGTGGCTAGTTTGTTAGGAGTGGTCACTCAATTAAATTTGTCTTTTAGATATGAAAGATTTAAATGCCCCTCCAAGCCAAAGTTTATGATCTGTGGTCATTCTTTGAACATTTCAAGGGTTAGTGAAAACTTTTGTTTATGCTGATAAATAAAATGTCACTTACAACAGTTTTACACAGACTTCTCAATTTCCCAGATTCAAATACTCTCCTTGATTTTCTATTGCACTACTGATACATATACTCAGAAAGCACATCGAATGCTCAGGGAGAAACAGTTTTAGGCAGTAACAACCATTAAAAGCTGAGACATCAACATGATTTAGTGAACTTCAGCTTGATTGAAATCAAAAATCATCAAAAAAGACTTCAGACATCATTTGAGATTGGCTCAGGCTGCTTAACTCAGATTTGACTAAACTTCGTATACTCACTTCATGTATTCAGTATTAGGATATAAGAGCCTGTGTAAGACATTTCCAACAATTTTCAATTAAAATTTCTGATTTGTAAACAAAACATTTACAAAGATACCATTCTCCTTTTCACACTGGCTTTCAGGTGGTTGCTTAAAAATGTCTAGCTCTGGCTCACATCCATGTACATATACTGACCCTGTTACGTATTTTAATCATAATCAATATATCATTTTGAATGACCATGGGGATACACTAATTTTTAGCTCCACTGGCCAAAGGCCACTGGGGCTATTGTCATGGCGTTGTGTCCATCCGTCTGTCCATGCGTCCAGTCGTAAACTTTTTCTTTAAAAATCTTCTCCTCAGAAACTACTGGATGAATTTCATCCAAACTTCACAGGAATAATCCTAAGGTGACCCTCTTTTAAAGTTGTTCAAGTAATTTTGATCCAATGAAAAACATGGATTTAATGAACGTGGCTAATTTCCAAATATGGTAAAAAGTGAGTTTTCTCAGATTCTAAGTGATGGATACCAATTAAATTTTACATGAATGATACTCATGTGACCCTTTATCATTCTACAAAAAATTATTGTGATCGGATGGAAAATATGTATTTTATGGGTGGAGGTCATTTCTATATATGTTATATAGTAAAAAATTTGAAATGCATTTTGTCAATATGTAACTTATGGATATCAACCAAATTTCACTGGAATGATCCCTGAGTGACCTTTTATCAGTCTACCAAAAATTGTTGTGATCGATGAAAAATATGTATTTTTGGGCGGAGGTCATTTCTCTATATGTTATATAGTGGAAACTTTGAAAATCATTTTCTCAGTATGTAACTAATGGATATCAACCAAATTTCACTGGAATGATCATAGAGTGACCCTTTATCAGTCTACCAAAATTATTTGTGATCAGATGAAAAATATGTCTTTTATGGGCGGAGGTCATTTCTCTATATGTTATACAGTGGAAACTTTGAAAATCATTTCCTCATAATCTAATTGATGGATATCAATCAAATTTTACTTTATGATCCTTGAGTGGCCCTTTTATCAGTCTACCAAAACTTATTGTGATTGGATGAAAAATATGTCTTTTATGGGTGGAGGTCATTTTGCAATATGTTAAATAGTGGAAACTTTGATAATCAATTCCTCAGAATGTAACCGATGGATACCAATCAAACTTCATTGGTATGATCCTTGGATGACCCATTATCATGCAGCCAAAAATTATTGTGATTGGATGAAAAATATGTCTTTATTGGTGGAGGTCATTTCTCTATATGTTATATAGTGGAAACTTTGAAAATAATTTTCATCATCATCAGTAGAACCCAAAATATGTAAAAATCTAGTCAACTTTGATTTGCTTTTACACAAATTTCAAGCCTGTGGAGTGACTCAAGCCATTCATGGCTTTCTAGTTGTATAAACAGGTCCTAAAAACCAGTATCTTTGTTATGTGCTACAGCAGGCTTCACGAAATACCCTTATTTTTTACAGTGGGTCCGGTAAACTTGAAGTTTTTACCAGACCGAATTAAATTCCAACAAGACTTGACAATACAACACATTTTTATGAAGCTGGATTTTACCAGTCAGTCGGTCCTGTATTCATGCACAACATATCGGACCGCCATGATTTTTACCAGAAATGTCAGTGGGACCGGTGGTATTTCGTGAAGTCTGGCTACAGAATGTCCTTGTAACATCTTACTATTCTTATTTAAAAAAAAATATATAATTATTAAGAGAAAATTTGAGTGATGTAATAGCCATTGTCATTGAATACATACCAAAAATATATATAGTCATATGAGTCTTTGTGTGACATTTCCAATAATTTCATGTGTGTTTGTTAGACAGACATTGAGTAGCCTTGACTACCACACTGCGCAATAAAGTTATATAGCTTTTCCTGACCTTGTCACAAAATGTTTGGTCACATATAATAGTTTTATTGTTTAAGTCCAACTCAACATCTGATTTTCTTAAGACATACAGATCTGAAATGGGATTTTGTTTAAGACCAAGTCTAGAGTAGAAAAGATATTTAGCAAGTCTTGGCAAGCTGAACAACTTTTCTATTCTAGATAATGTTAAGATCAGCTGGTAAACAAAATTGCAATACTGCTAAAACATGTGTTAGATGATATTGCAGTGACATGATTTGCAATGTGATCTTGCACATATTTACGACAAGGATATATCTAATGGCACAGCTATGTGAGAAATTTTTCAAAAAGGGACATTAGGTCCAGAGCTTACTGCTGAGAAAGATGTGAAGACTCTGATCAGACTGTGCAAATGCGCAGGCAGCTCTTAGTATTAGCATTGCACACAAGTGAAATTGTTGGAAATGACTCACACAGGTATGTATCTCTTATTCTATAATAAGGCAATCATTGAAAATATGTCACTACAATGCAATTCTCATATTTGGCATGATGATAGATCTCTTTATAACACATCTGCTGATATCAAAATCATCAGAAAAAGTCAAGGTCATCTGTCAAGGTCAGACAATCGGAATAAATTTGCTGTTTTATGTGTTTCACAAACACATTTTGTTGTACAGAGATTTTTATACATTATCCAGCACCCAACAGCTGAGAATGAAGGTCATTTAGTTGGTGCTCTTGTTAGATTTTTATAGTTTACACAGATTGTAGCTATTTAAAGTCAAGGTCATCTGTCAAGGTCAATCAATTAAAATAAATTGGTTGTTTTATGTGTTTCACAAACTCCTCTTGTTGTACAGAGAACAGCTGAGAATCAAGGGCATTTAGTTGGTGTTCCTGTTTGATTTTATAGTTTATATATGACCCGTCACACGAAAAGGGACCATCTCGGAACTCTGTAGAATGACTATTTGAAAAAGAGATTGGGTCCAGCATTGGTCAACCAGAGGTCGCATTTCAAAAATTCTTTCCCTGAAAGGTAAAATGAACATTCACAATTCAGAAAATAAGCACATTGCGAAAAGTTTTGACCCTAGTCAGTATGCGCAATCCGCGCAGTCTGACTGGGGTCGCCACTTTGCGCACTTCCCAGATGGTCCCTTTTCACATGATTGGTCACAAATATATTGTAGCTATTTTAGCTCTTGTCATGCTGAACAATTACCTTTGCTAATTACATTGAAGCAAGAGGCTGTAGGCACTTGAAATACCGATGTTATTAAGTCAAAAGTCTTGCAAATAAAATCTACAAACAGTTGTGGGTCAAAATACAAATAGTTGGGTTTTTTTGACGAAGATCAAACTGCTCATTTGCCTAGTCTACTCCGACCAGAACAATCATTCCAGGTTCAGCATGACAAGGGTTAAACTTCTTAATTAGTTCTAGTCAGTCAGTCTTGTAGAATTTTTAGCTCAGATGTTTTCAGAGAAAACCCAAGATATTGCTTTATTCATAGTGGCATCGATGTTGCCATGCAAAAACTACATTTTATGATATCTCTAGTAATATTAAAGGCATTCACTTAAAACTTGGCACATATGTTCACTATCAAGAGAACAACCTATACAATTAAGAGGACAACTCCAGCAGCTTTTTGTTGGAATAATGTCCCTTTTTTTTACTTTGAATGTCAGTCCAATATCCAGCATTCAACAGCCACGTAGGCATCCATTGGCAGTATTTTTGTACTTTGATATAACTTCTAACCTGAACTTAACCTTTGATTATCAATGGACTATGAAGTCTTATATTAATTGATATGAAATGAAAGACATTCAAAATACCATTGAATTGGGAAAGAATAGTGCCATAGTTTGGGAAGTGGAGACAATGGGGGAGGGGGGGGGGGAGATTTACAAGTTGCAAGTAATGTCACATTTTCTCCTATAGATTTCACCAATTCTTTTCTTCTTTTGAAAACGCATTTTATGAAAAATGGTTTACTCATCAATAGTGATTTTTTCAAAGGAAATTTTTTAGGAAGGTTGAAGAAAAGTTAGTTGTTTTCTTATACTGAAGCATTGTTGGAAATAGATTGAAAAACTGATATTATTTTCTGATTTTCAAATTATGGTATAGGTGAAGTAATTCAATTTCCCTTGATCTGTCACAAATCTTAAGGGAAACTCTGGTCCATATATACAAAAGTTCAAGGTGATTTCTGATTGGTCAATATTATTGAAATTCGAAATTATTTGAACAAATTTCCTTTGTTTATAATCTGTTGCTGAAATACTATAAAAAAAATTAAAGATTTTGAACCATTTTCCAGTCTAATAGCTATTTTTAAACACGGGTATATTTCTTTGAGGGGCCGTTAAAAATAGCTGCATGGTAAGGGTCATCTGAATAATGGCCAAAAAAGTCATAGAGAAAAGGCATCGTGCCATACTAATTTTTATTTCATTTCATGCGCAAATGAATGGCCCTCAATTTTATGCTGGTTTGACCATTTTCGCAAACTCTGGGACTGAGCTTTGACCAAATATGTTATAATGGCCACCTACGGAAAATATATTACTTCACTTAGACCTTATGTTGATTTTGTTAAAAAATAAATAGTGCAAATAGGTCTTCGAATTGAAAATATAACATGAAATTGTTTCATTATATTTTGTATTGGGCCATAGTTGAAATAAAGTGCTGTAATATAAATTGTAGTCCTTTCTCTTTCTTGCAATAGCATCAATAGATCAGAGGAATATTGGTTTTGTCCTGTCTTTTTAGCTCCACTGGCGAAAGGCCAGCGGGCTATTGTCATGGCGTGGTGTCTGTCGTCCGTCCGTAAACTTTTACTTTAAAACTCTTCTCCTCATAAAGTACAGGATGGATTTCAATCAAATTTCACAGGAATGTTCCTTGGGTGACCCTCTATCAGATTCGTTCAAAGAATTTTAATCAGTTGAAAATCATGGCTGTAGTAGGCGTGGCTAATTTCCATATATGGAAATAGGTGGCTTTTCTCAGAAACTAATTGGCGGATATAAACCAAACTTCACATGAACTATCCTTGAGTGAACCTCTATCAGTCTACAAAAAATTATTGTGATCAGATGAAAAATGTGTATTTTATGGGCGGAGGTCATTTCTCTATATGTTATATAGTGGAAACTTAGAAACTCATTTTCTCAGAACCTAACAAATGAATATCAACCAAATTTCACTGGAATGATGATTCTTTAATGATCCTTTATCAGTCCGCAAAAAATTATTGTGATCAGATGAAAAATAAGTATTTTATTTATTGCTAGAGGTAATTTCTTTTGATATGTTATATGGTGTAATATCCAATATAGGGTAAAACAAACTTTTTTTAAATTTTAAACAGATGGATTTCAACCAAATATCATGGGAATTTTTTTTCTGTGAAGTTGTATCAGGCTGCAAAAAATATTTGATTAGATGAACAGCTTGCTTTTTATTGGCAGAGGACATTTCAACATATAAAGTGAATATTTAATCACTTGAACGAAGGGTGACTGTACAAAGAGGTCAAGTGGTGTCAAGTGGCCTACTGAGGTTCAGAGTGGGGAGAAAGAGCTGAGTTGACAGCACTCTAAGGCATTGGGCAGAATAAATATATTGGATTTAGGTCCCAGTATGTAGTAGAGTGTGAAATATGCGAATTGGTCATGGTCAAAATTAGAAATAATAGGCAAATGTAAGTTTTGAGTAGATATTTGAACATGTTAATGCAAAAAGTTGCTTTAAATGATCCTACGATGTAATTTTGAGACTATTTATGAATACGAAACTAACAGGTCATGACCTTTTGACAGTTTCTCTGCACCCAGTGACACTGTAAACAAAAGGTGGTGGGGTATCGGATTTTAGCACACTGAAAGGGCCGAAAAAATAGGGTAAGTGTTCCGTAGAATATTGTGAAAAAAGAAGATGGTTGGCAAATACTTTGTGATGCATCACCAGAATTGGCACTAATTTTGCTTTACAAAAAGCAAGCCTAACTCAGATTATCATTTCCCTTGCGACAACCACGGAAGTTTGAATTTCGTGCAAAACAGCCAAATTTTCACCAGTTTTCGCGACCAAAACAAATAACCACGATCGGTTAATTTGACATCTATTTCATGCATAGATTAAAAGTTTTGGTTTTTCTTGGCAGCTTAACACTTGATTCAAACTAGTTAAATGATTGTTTCATTGTAGGCTGTTGCTTGAGAGGCCGGTATTGGATGCAGTGTGATTAGGGTGTTGTTAACAGAGAATATGCGAAATCTACTACAGTCTGTACCCTTAATATTTTACTTTTTATTATCATTAGGTAGAATTTTGTTTTGATGACAAACAATTGTTGTGAAGTAACACCCTTATAGTGGTGTTTAATGAAATTCCAGAAAGATCTACAATCAAAATTTTGTGGACAAAGTACCAGTATATTGTGCAGTAACATTTTGTTGGTGTTGAAATTTTCATTTTTTGATTTCAAACAAATTTCACTTGAATAATCCTTGTTTTGTACAGCCTTTTCATCCTCTAATAATCATTGTCAGGATATTCAAGCCTGTGGAGTGAATCAGGCGCTCAAGTGCCTCTAGTTTTAACAGTTCATTGAAGAAAAAAAGCCAAGATGTCTTTTATGTACATATACATGTACATAATAATAACAAAAGTTATGCAAATTCAAAAAGTTTCACAAAAGAAAATTAGCAGTAGATATTATTAAAAAGAATAAGTAGATGAATATTGAGTTTGGAGAAAAGTTAGACTGGTTGTTTCACTTTCTTTCACTGGGTTACCTACCTAAACAGAGTTGTTACATTGGTGATCCAAGAATATAAACCAAAGATGTAAGAACATATTCTTATTGAAAACTATTTTTCAATATCGTTATAGATGTTGTGACCATCGCTATTAAGATAAATTGTGATTTAATAAATAGAGGATAATCGTTTGTTTCAGTGTAAGATTGATATATATTTCATTGAGTGAACAACAAAAGTTATATTTTCATGAGTGGCAGGGCACGAGTGAAAATATAGCTTTTGTTGTTGACGAAATGAAATACAAATCGATCTTACATGAAAAACAAACGATTATTCTATTTCTTTAATGCATAATCGAGACAAAATGTGAAATTTCTATGATATATTTTCGTAAAGGGCGTCATTTTGCATGTGATTGCTATGCAACGTTTATTGTGACGTCACTTATTTCGCCCCGCATAGATGACGTCAGATAGGATGAAATGCACAAAAGCAGGGTATAAGTTTTTGATAATTTCACTGCTTTTGCGGTGAGATTATCAAGTGATAATCTACCATTATTTCTCGATTAACCATTGCAAAGCATTAAAGAATATACTTATCTTTGCTTTTCTTATTATTCTTAGGAACGAATAGCAAAGTTAAGGTAAATGGTCAATGGTCAGTGTCTCATTTGTTCTTCTGTCTGTTTGTTCATGTACAATTTCTTTAAGGTAGTGAACCCATAATAGATCCACAAGTTTTCGGCTGTCATGAACTTTAACAGTATTAACCAAGGTTTCCTAATGATCTTCATTAGGAAACCTTGGTTAAAATTGTGAAAGACCATGAGTTCCGAAACGTGTACTATTACGGTTTGAAACAAAAAGGTTTATGAAGATGTAACTTGGCATGGAACATTGCTATTATTCAGATAAAAGAATGTTATTCTCTAAAACATAAATGGTTGCCAGGTAACTGAAAGCTTATAACTGTTTTAAATATGTTTTAAATAGAAATTAAGGAAATTTTTGTTAACACAAAGATTTCTTACAGCTATGCATGGAGGTTCATGCACCATCGTTAGGATTTTGGAGAATTATCGCTGATTGGTAATTGTTATTCTGCCTTGTAAAAGCTTATTGGAATCGTCTTTAGAAGACGATTCCAATGAGACGATGCTTGGCAGAATTCCATATTTAGTTACTAATATAGAAGCAACTTTAATTTCTTAATTATGCAAAAATGATCGTAAGATGTTTAGTAAAACGGCCCCCTGACTCCTAATCATTAATCATGAGATGCCATAGGTTTGATCCCCGGCGGCACAAAGAGAATTAACTTATTAGTGTCTTGAAATATCAATGTTATCTGATCAAGGTTGGGAGAAATTATCATAATGAGGCTTTGAGGGTGGCGAAAAATTATAGATAGTGGCGTTATCATGACTGTAAGCTTCATTGTGGTGGTGACAAGAAGACACTGAGAGATTAAGGACTACAAGGTTCTTTTTCAAACGTCTTTGATTTGTTCTCCTCAAAGTACATGGAGGTTATTTTGTCCTCCTTGGTTTAAATTTTGTTTCAAACAACCTGTCATTATTTTTGGACATTTCAATCCGTCTTCCTTCAGCAGTAATGTTTGTGACGTCTCATAAACCCACGTGCGATATGTCGCGCTTTCATGTCTGCGCCCTCATTATTCCAGAGCCGACGTCACAGCGCAGTTGGTAGTGCGTGGAACTGTCAATCTAGAGGTCCTGGGTTCGATACCCGACGGCGGCACTCATTCTAGCTGGAGGCTAGAAAATGATGTTATGGTAGTCCTGGTGTGAGAAATACCAGGAATCCATGGTTAGGTGCTCCAGTCGCCGCGATATAACTGAAAAATTGTTGAAAACGGCGTAAAACCCCATTCAAACCCTAATTATTCTCGGAGTCTACTCGTATTATAACAAATCAGACGATACTATTCAAATGACAACGACCGCTCCCAGCCATTATTACTAGGTTCCCACTGCTAATCCGATCAACTCAATTATTTAAATTTCCACGATTGAAATTGCGATATTTACTTGATCCATTCTACCCCATACGCCTATTGACGACCTTTTTTCGATCGCAAACATGATTTCAATTCCGATGTCTACTCAATCATCTAGACCTTAACTCGATCAATATTCGAATTCTTCCCTGCAATCCCGCTCGCTACCCGATCTTTCCTCGATCACCATTCTTCCGATTTCCGCTCGAATATCCCTAACCTATACGGGAGTTCAACACGCTCGCTTCTCGACCTCGACTCGACTGTTTTAAAATTTCCCCGAAAAGAGATCGAGTTGGATTGTGTGTCAGCAGGTTGGTTGGGAATAACCATAGTACAGGTCGAGAATAATCGAATATAGGTCCGTTAACCCTTTGCTGTTTAATCTCTGCTTTTTACGTGTCTGTGATTTTATGATTGAGAAAACATTGTGAAAAAAGTAGAAATTGCTTCTGACAAGCAATTTCTTCTTTTTCCACACTATTTTCTACCCTACTGAATGGTTATTTTTCAAATTAAATCCACTTTAAATTTTCGTCTGCAAAACCTTTGAATTAGGACAGGTCCAAAATTTTGTAAAACAAGAAAGGGTTAAAAGATAACTACTCGATCTCAACACGATTGATTCACGACCAGCTCGACTTTGTACCCGTTTGATACACGATCGCATCCCGACCGCTTCTTGATCCAATTTTCTATTCGGCCGTACACGAGTAGCTTTGACATGTATAACAACAGCCATGACGGACATGGCCACCCCCCGCCATGAAAGCGTGATAATAAATTGAAGCCTAATAAAACAAAGGGCAATAACTCCAAAATTGAGCTAGCAAGAGTTTTTATTCTTGTGCACCACACTTCTCCTCTATGAGATCTATCCACCTATAAGGTTTCAAGTTGATAGCTTTGATACTTTAGGAGATATGCTCCGGACAAGTTTAGTGACGGAATGACGGACGGAGACCATTACTATATCCCGAACGGCGGAAAAAAATCGGGTAGCAAGCCCTATCGATGCCAACCAGACTCGATCTTCCTCGATAACCTTTGATGACCAAGCTCGATTAGTAATCGATCGCTTTAAGATAGAGTGGATCGCATCGGCAATGGGAACATAGCTTTGAGGACATTCCTTACTTTTGTCATTCTTATTCTCCGGGCGAGAATGAAAAAGAATTACAAGTCAGTTATTGAATGTTTTAATATATCTAGTTACTTAACAATAGCATTTCAAAACAATTCTATGTAAATTATTCTACATGAATACAACAAAAACTCTTTTATATGAGCCTGTGAGTGACATTTCCAACAATTTCATATGTGCGTGATATACAGATGCTGGTCAGCATAGATAACAACAAAAAGCAATAAGTATATATGCTGACCACCTGAAGAAGCATTTAGACTATATCTATCTATATAGCACAGAGTGAAGACTCTGGTCAGACTGTGCGGCTGCACAGGCTGATCCGAGTCTAAACGTTGCGCACATGTGGAATTGTTGGAAATGCCACGCACAGGATCATATCATATTGCACAGACAGTTTTCAATCTTGTGAGTCTTTATTCTAAAGTCCAATGCCCTTAGACTTTAAATCAAATTATTTGAGTAAAATATCTCACTGACGTTGAAATAAAAAAGAAATGCAATAAATGAGTAAAACGCAGATTTCCACAATTTTGTTTGTTTTATGTCGGTGAGTGAAAATTTATTTGCCCAACGTCTTTCACACTTAGGCATCTCAGCTCCTCAATCTTGGAAACAAAAAACTTAAAACAGACGTTTAATTTACAGGATCTCTGGTTTTGCAATTTTAAATGCTGATTTTAGTCCAAAACTGATAAAAAAAACACAACAGCTCTCCCCCAGTGTGTGTGATAACGTAGCAGCGATTTGAAGACTTTCCAAAATTCCGGGGTTTCAATGATTGGGAAAATCAGGCAACAGTTTTACAAGGAAAGCCAAACCTCGACTGATGCCAAAAACTACACAGTTTTAATTAGTTTTAAATGACGTGCAATATTCCCCATGCTGTGAAAAGTAAACGAAAACTTGAACACTGGGGTAAGACGCCGAAGCACCTCTACGTGGTTTGAATACGTTAACAAGCAATCGAATGCTCGTATAAAGCACATAACAACCTTTTTCAAGGAACACTGTTGGCAACGTAGTGAAATTCACTGGTGGTATGAGAAGACGATTGCAATTACGTACGGGTAATCCGGAAACATTATGTAGATTTAAAAATTTGGATAGGGTAAATATAGGTGTTGCAAAAATGTGAAATATGAATATGTTTTAAAATGGGGATGATAATAAATATATGAAAACAATAATGATATAAACCATGGTCAGTGATCAACGATTAACATTAAAAACAACAACAAAACGTAAAGAAATTTGACAAACATATACGCATTTCCACAACATTCCTTATTAGTATATTGGAGGATTTGGGGTGATAAATCGGGAAGGATGGGGGGGGGGATCACTCATATCTTTTAGTTGATAATATGGAATAACAAAGTTCTAGCCTAAAAAAAGAAAGAACAGTGTGATTTTTAGTAGGAAATTGACCATGTAATATTAATATGCATAGTATGGATCGCTAAATTAACACCCATTTCGAGGGATCAGTTTTGCGCTGACCAATCGATTTGTTGTTGAAATTCAATAATGCAATTAGAAACTTTTATAGTCATGGCTTTTGTTAAACTACGTATTCATTCGTTCCTTATGTTGAATGGCTGAATTCCAAATAAGTAAGACCTATTTATCGTTCTTTTGGTGAACAAGAAATCTAATTTTTTTCGGAAAATATAGCTTTTGTTGTTCACACAAAGAAAGATTTATCAATCTTACACGAAAAGCAAACAGTTATTAAATTCCTTTAATGCAAATAGGACGAAATGTAAAATTTTGGGATAAATCTACTGAGAACTCGTCATTTTGCATGTGATTTCTAGGCAACGCAATTATGACGTCATTAAGTTATCTTTAATATTCCACATTATCAGCGTTACATTAAACATTCCAAAATTCACGCAATGATTTATGGTGAGATGGGTTAACATGTTAGGTGAACAGAGAACAACATAGGATGTTAAAAAAAGGTGTCACTCTAGTTATGAGGTGAACAATGTAGGATGCAAAACAAGGTGTCACTCCGGTTATGTTAATTGAAAAAAACAACGTTATCTATTGACTGAAGCAGACGGATAATTCTACGTCTTTTTCAGTCTAGTTTATGGTATAAGGTCGGTTTTGGGTTACACGGAAACGGTAACAAACTGGCGGCCGGGAATTCAAACCATCTCCCAAACTTTATTGTAAGAAAGACATTCAATCCGTATGACAATACGTTATGGTAGCTAAAAAGATGGATAAGACAAGGTAAATTGGTGTATATTTAAAACATTCCAGTAACGTAGGTTACAAAACAATAAGGCAGTGAGCGTGGTTTATCATGACTTAGACCACGCTTGAAGCGAATCGTCCAATCAGAGAGCAGTATTTCAAAAATATAAATCATATATACAACCCCTTAGCATTGTATTTACAGATATACAACGAAAGTATGTCGTGCACGTGAATCTTGACAGATTTTGTGTGCCGTGTCATTTTAAGAAGGTGTCGAGCATATAATATGATCGCTTTTTCCAGAAGACTTTCTACAGTTGCAAACATGCAAAAGAGCTGCAATAAGTAAAAGTAACGATAATAGATTCATAAATATAGTTTCGGCATAATTACACGTAGTAACTGTAATATCACAGATATTTTTACTTGTTTTCGTTGTCCAGATGTTCGGGTAAAAATTACAGACAATGTTAGAAAAGCGTGGTCTAAGTCAGATAGAAATTCTCGTGCCACGGTATATGGAAAATAGACACTCGCTGAAGCTCGTGTCTATTTCCCATATACCACGGTACTCGTTTTCTATCCTATACACAAACGTTGTACGCGTGTGTTAGGTGTCAAAAGAAATCGACTTTTAATTTAAAGGGAAATTTTAGGGGTTAAATGATCTTGTTTTGATAGAACATTCAAGTTACAAATACAGATTGTGAGTATATTTTTTTGCACCACATGAAAATAGTAACGGACAAAAAGATGTCTACAAATATTTAATAATAGCGATGGCAAAACAGAATACTTTTAGAAACAAAATGAGTCCTGGAATAGACTATCAATATAAGACACATATTGGCTAGAATGAAAATTGTCTGCACAATACAAGAGAATAAAATAAAAACAAATGTCTACACATCCATTCTAACAATTTTCAAACTTGACAAAACCATTCTCACTCTGAAACCACTTACAACGAATCAAGGCTAAAAAGACTCAGTGTGTAACAGTTGTAACTGCCTTTATATTTATAGGCAGTTACAACTGTTTCAAGCTGATTCATCAATATGGCAGCCAAAATTGACAGTTTCTTTATTTCTGAGGCAATTTTTCCCGTGACAATGACGGCGTAAACTTCTGGTTAAATCAGTATGCCTTGAAACCTTAGTTTATAATGTAATTAAAATTATATAACCCATTGAAGTAGCGTTGATTTCGAGGTCGAGAGAGTCCAACAACGAAAGCCTATTTTATATTACCCATATTATGTTAGCGTTTTTATAACACAAATCTCTGAGTCGGAACCTGGGGCCTGTTTTACTAAACACCTTACGATCATTTTTTGCGTAAGTCAAAAATCAAAGTTGCTTCTAGATAAGTAACTAGATATGGAATTCTGTCAGGCATTATCTCATTGGAATCGTCTTCTAAAGACGATTCCAATGAGATAGTGCAAGACAGAATGTAACAGTAAATGAAAACACCAGGTACAATTTGTGATTTTGACTTACGATCATTTTTTCGTAAGAAGTTTAGTAAAGAGCCCCCTGGTTTGACTGCTTTTTCTCACACATTCAATATTCACCAAAAGTCATGTATCCATCTTAATACACCTAAAACGATTCTAATGGCAATTAAATGACAAATTAGCGATGCTGTTAAAGGACCAAATGGCAGAATGACCATATTGCTACAATATACACTGGGAATGAAGACTTTACTTGTGACCAGTTGCAGGCCCTTTCAACACCTTCTTGATGAAATCTGAAATGAAAATTTCCAAATTACAAAATGTACATTCGTAAATGCAGGTAAACAGAGAAAGTCAAAAGCATTATGGCTATTTCTTGTTAAATGATTTAAATAAGTCTTCAGCGAAAATCTAAATTTGAGCCCGTTCGTGACATTTCCAACAATTTCAAATATGCGCAAAGCAAAGACTCTGACCAGCCTGTGCATTTGCACAGTCTGGCCTGAGTCTTCACTATGCATTTAGTAGATAGATAAGGTCACAAAGTATCTGTAGACATCCAGATTACTTTATATTTACAGTATGTGGCTGTCTTTGCTGCTCAATGTTTACACCTAATGATCATTTCAAATTGTCACGCACAGGCTTATTTTCGTTTTATCTACAAGTACGCAGAGAGAGAGATTCCTTTTTTTATCGAGACTTGGTGATCGAAGAATTATGCTATATCGACGTCAACCAATATACTTAAAAACATTTCTAACCTTTGTTAAAGTAGTACATGTTGTATATATATTAACTTTGGTCGTGGACCCATAACTATTCCTCAACATTTCGGAACTCCTGGTCTTTCACAATTTTTACAAGATTTCCTAATTAAATAATTAGGTATTATCGGTTAACACTGTTAAAGTTCAAGAATTCCAAAACGTTGTGGAACTATTAGGAGTCTACTACATTAAGTTATGATACTTTAAGTTAACAAATGGTTGAACAAAAAACTATCAAATGATCTTGTAAAACATTTATGCTCCCCATAAGAGCAGGTCGATGGCATATTCTTTGTCAAAGGGCAAAAACTCAAAAAAGAAAATTATGAGTAGAGTAACGATTCTTGGGCACTACACATCTCCTTATTGAGATCTATCCACCTGCAAAGTTTTATGACTCTAGCTAACATATTTTCTGAGATTTGAGAAAAATAAGTTATAAATTTAACAAAGGGAGATAATTTGAAAAAAATGAGTAGAGTTTTGGTTCTTGTTCAATGCATACTTTATGGAAATATGCTCCGGACGAAAATGGTCTACGGACGGACAGACGGACCGACAAGTGCACAGGAAAATACCCCATCTTCTTAAAAAAATATAAAATATATGTAACCCGTCATGCGAATAGGGCCCATCTTGGCCATGCGAAGAATATTGCTCCCTTTTAAGAAATGCACTGGAGACTGTAGATAGGTGAAATGAGCACTGGGACTAATGCCATAAATCTGACTTGTTATCCGTTAATAGCCATTACTCCCGGGGTTTGTTTATTTTAGTCAGCTAGGGG
The DNA here is from genome assembly GCA_948146395.1 of Fragum whitleyi. NCBI lineage: Eukaryota > Metazoa > Mollusca > Bivalvia > Cardiida > Cardiidae > Fragum > Fragum whitleyi. The sequence goes on from OX411557.1 coordinate 9,298,933, forward strand.
TCGGGGCTGATTCTTAATGTCCTCTTATATCCACTGCACATCAATATCCAGGAATAACTGCTGTTAGTGTCTAGTTTGTCTCAAGATCTTATTTTGGAATTTTAATATGTTTTGTTCCTTTAAGAAACTCTGTTAAACATGAACTTACAACACATCCAGACCGCTTACATTTTGAAGAGATTCGAATGATTTATTTAATTGATAATATCCAATTGGCAACGTTGTATAGTAAAACCCAAACTTGAATTTTGAAGTTAATTACGTATTTTTTCTTAACAAAATCCTTTTATAACTTTCGTCTGCCTTGTAACTAAAGTTTGTACTCTAGTTATGATGTTATGATTGCTTTTGTTTTAACTATATATGGTAGCCGGTTTAAGTGTAAAGGGTTTTGTTCTGCCTTGTCGTACAAGCTAGCTTTTTATAGCAACGCGGTATAGCTCTCGCTTTTGGACGAAGAGGTCCCTGGTTCGAATCCTAACGAAGTTGCATATTTATTTACCGGGGACATTACCTGTAAAAGTATTGACAGGGTATTGTTTTCTAGAACTCTGTGACAACTAAAGAGCTGTTAAGGGTTATGATTACAGCCTGTGATTTCTTTTATTTAAAAATAATGCATGTATGTCTTTAGGTCGAAAATTCATTTTTTTTTAAACAGAAATAGTATTCAACAAATTATAATTATCAACTTTCATAGTTTGAAAAAAAAACTTAAGCTAGAGTGCTTCCATTCTATATGTACCGGCAAATTTTCTACCACACATGCATAGACAAGAAACAGGTGATTATTTTACTGACACCTAAAGCAATTATTTATGTTAAAATTTTACGAAACTGGCATTCTTGGGTTAGTTGCCATGGTGATCACCATCAAGCATAGGAGGTTGTAATGAGCACACACATTTCAAAGACATAGACACATTACACGAACACTTTAGTTAAGAAATTTCTCATGTTTCAAAAATATTTCTTGACAACAAAAACATTAACTTCACATCTATTTCAAACAATAACATTTGAATTGAAATTTGAAATCTGTGTTTTGACTGAAAGAAACCTCTATAATCATACTAGTGACAAAACTGAATTTTGATATTTAAAGGATAGCAAATTTTCGTGTAATGTGATTGGCTTTCTCTATATGTATCAAGTACAAAGGATATCACTTTTTAAAACACTAGCATTGAACAACATTGAGCTAGTGAATACAAAGTACAAGTTTATTGTAAAACGAAACTTAGTCATATACTAAGGAAAACTGACAAATCGAGATTTCCCCAAAATGTCAAAGTTTAGATTTTTGTCGTTAAATAAACCGACGTGATAATGAAGGACATGTAATAAAATGTCGCTTACTTAAGTAGAGCCACCGTCGGAGCGCATCAGGCTCGAAATCATGGTGGGGATGGGGTGGGTGGGGTGGGGTGAGGATCATATTTCTTATATCCCATAGCTTCCGATATATGTATTACATCAGCGGGTTTAAATCGTAAATCTATGTGGAATGAGTGGCTGGAGATTCGGAAAGCACATATCGGTAATTTGGTAAGAGGAATACAAGGAACTCATGGTCAGTAGCCCCAGCTTCCGAGATATGACTGGAAAATTGTTACAAAGCGATGTAAAGCCTTATTTCAATAAAAAAATCAAATGTAAGTTAAGTTATAATTGCACACCCTGTTTACCTTTTGATTCGAAGCATCATGAAACCATCGAAGGAAGTTCCATTCGGTCTGAGTTAAAATAGTTAGTCCGCACAGCTGGTAAAGCCTGACTTGGATCGTTACTTTTCGCACTTCCAAGATAACCCCTTATTGCCAGACAGGTCACAATTCATGTAAAAAACCAGCTTCATGTACAGGATGTTAAATGCACTCACCGCGAGCAGAATCCAGGCTAGTGATCGTTCAATTTCGGACATACTGACCTTTCAAAAATGACAGGCTGGTGGGCAACCCATAGTTTGAGTACAAAAAAGGTTTAACGTTATAAAGTTGTAGGTTAAAAATCGTTGAGAGTTAAAGAATCCATCGTCGATATTGTTATGCTAGTAAGGAAGCCCGCCGATCATCGTGAGTACCCCAAGTAGGCAATGTCTTCAATTTTGGAAAACATACATCAACATCGCTAATTGTGTTCATCCTGAACAAAATTTGCGATATAGGTATACCTCCCATTGAATTCACTCAAAACTCGATCCACACACTCATTCAATTTCATTCCTAAATCATTCGAAAAATTTTCACCTTGTCAATTTCACGATGTTGTTAACTGTAGAAGCAGATAACCATGGGTATTCTTGTAGCAAGATTGGAGTCCTCGCTAGCGCTCTTAATTTGGATTTCAGAAAAAAGGGGAAAATAAACATTAGAATCAAGCCTCCATATTTGAATTATATACGGGGTTAAAAGATTCATTTATTTTTTTCTTCTTTCCCGTTAACATAAGGACATATTTTCATTCGCTTTCTTTCCAAGACAAACGAGTAAATATTGATTGAGATTGTATATTGACTTTCGACACAATAAAGCTTTGATTGATTGATTGAATGGAGTTTAACGCCGCTTTCAACATTATTTCAGCTACATCGCGGCGGCAGGAGCACCTAACAATGGATTCCTGATATTTCTCTCACGAGTACAACCATTACATCCTTTCCTAGCCTCCAGCTACTATCTCACATAGGTCTACGATTATCAACCCATTGGTGAGAGACAAATTGTCGGAAAGATTGAGTGCCGCCGTCGGGGATCGAAACCGGGACCTCTAGAATGACCGTCCGTCGCGCTACCAACTGCGCTATGACGGCGGCTATAAAGTTTTGAACAAAGAAAGAAGGGCAAACTGGTGGTAAAGGAGAGCAAAAATGTTTGTTGTCTACTTTTTCTAATATAGCCCATTTTTTTGGTACGACAAGATGAAAGGGCGGATGCACATGTCGTATGTTCCTCGTACGCTGAAAGACAAAAGACAACGCGGATCAATAAATTTTAAACGATAAATACATACACATGTACGCTTACAAATCATCTTTTCGATGCATTGTAAGATTTTCATACGCTTTGCATTCTCAATTCATCCGTCAGTGCAGTGGCACTGGGCCTTAGACCTTTGAAGGAGAAAAGTGGTGCATAAGAACCACAACATTTTTGTTGCATATTTTGGGATTATTGTCCTTTGTGTTATTATAATGACTCAGATTTTTTTCCGGAGCATCGTGTTGTGTATGTACATTTGCTATCAACTTCAAGCTTCAGTGGTGAAAAGATCCTTTAAAATGATATTACAATGCACAGGAACCATAACTATTCCCTGTTTGATTTTTAAAGCTATTGAAATTTCTATTTTGTATTTAAAATGAAAATATTTTATCGAAATTAAGGAACTAGTTTATGAAAGAAAGCGAGATGGAATAAACAATACTTGCAATTTATGTGATAAGTAATGCAAAAATGACCTCCCGGGAACTTCGTAAAATAAATATCTTAGAGAGATATTGGTTCCAGTAGAGGTCAGCCGGTGTTCGCATTTCAAAGTTTTTCTTACTAGAAAGAAGAAAGATCATCACAGATTCAGAAAAAAAAGCCAAAGGCAAAATGTTACGCCTGTGAACAGTCCGCACAGTCTGGCTATGATCGACTCGTCACGCAATACCAAGAAGATTCCTTTTCGCCTGACGGTTCATATTTGCAACTCACTTCTTTTTTTTACAAGATCATTTAGAATGATGTATTTTCTATTTTTGGTGTGAAAACGAAACATTTTCCTCGAATACATCTTATCCATGCAATCTAAGATTCTAAAGCTACATGTATATGGATTCAATACCAGCTGCCCTTATTAATGACCATTACATGTAATTAATAGTTCACAAATTTAGTGAGATATGTCAAAATACCCCCGTTGCCATAGCTACAATTCATACTGGAGGTTGTTTTCAGTTTTGCCAAACATCTTAAACTTTCCAATACTTTTATGTATGTCTGACAAAATCAAGAATCTGATATACCAATCGAGTAATCAAAATGATACACCTCACATGCATTTTGTTTTAAAATCCGATTTTAAAGTGTAGGTTGCTAAATGTACTACCAAGAGACTTTTTCATAAAAGAAATATTATGAAACAATCGTATGTGATGTAACCTTTAGTAATAATACTAATTTCAAAACGTTTTATTTTTGCGTAATGGCGAGAAATTGAGAGATTGATATTTGAAGACTTTGATCAGAATGTGCGGATGCAGAGACATATCTGAGTCTGGGTGTTGCGCACATGTAGAAATAAAAAAAACATCAGGAAGGATAATGGATTATGCATTTTTCAGACATGTTGACTTGCGAGAAAAATTTACTGATCATATATTTTTCTTGCTTTCCTTTCTTTTTCTTAATATTTCCATAGATTCGTTATTTAACCAATACATTGTGCTTAGAATTGCGTATCTTTTTTAACCAACATAGCAGAACAGAATTTTTTAAGTCGACTAGTACAAAGCAGACAAGAGCACTTTATCGAATAGTTTTGCGAGTCCTTATTACCATATGGGAGTCTCGGACTCGCAGAAACTGCTCATCTTAAAACCATGGTCACATTAAGACATATTTCTATTTTGACAATTTCTTATACTGGTATGTGTCCGTAAAGCCTAGTTTACATTTGGATTAAGGAGCCCGTACGGCGCCCGTAACTCGCCACAATTCAAAAATCGTGCGACGCCCGTGCGGCGACGTACGGTGTCCATGCGATCATCGCATGGTTTTACCGGTGTCGCAGAACCTAGCGATTTTTTTATAAAAAAATAGGAATACAAATTTTTAAAATTGCAAGACCGTACGGAGAGCGTAGTCCGTAGACACGTCGTCTAGGCATCGCACGATCGCCGCACGGACATCGAAAGGCTACCGTATGATGTTTTGCCTATACGTATAGAACGGGTCATCCTAGGGTCCCCGCGCGGGTTCCGCACGATGGTTGTACGGCGGCTGCACTGTCTACAGTGTATAAAGTTGTCAAATCGCACAATTCTCGAAGCGGGGGTCGCACATTTACCTTGCGATGACCGCAAAGGTAACTCAATGATTCTTGTGACAGCTTAATGAAACCCGTGCGGACACCGCACGATTTGTGAATCGTGGCAATATCGTAAGGCGATCGTGGCAAGTGTAAACTAGGCTTAAAGCAGAGAAGAAGAAATGCTTTTTTAGTGTTACTCAGTTATTAAATGTAGAATATGTATTTGCAAATTCCGTAAACTTGAGAAAAAATGGGGATACCAGGTAATGGTTTGATGCCCCCTTATTCGACATCCGTGTTCTTGCTGACCTGCATGATATAATTAACGGATCGCCCAACTATTGCAAATGCAGTCTATTTTGGTTATGTTATTTTAAATACGATATGAAAACCTTAGCATGATACTCAACCTGTTATTACCGGGACTCTAAAATCATATCGTCTGTGAGCGACCAAAATCTCATATAGCCCCAGTGTATTCAAGCCGTAAAAAACGAGGTTTAAGTCTCTAGCCGACGATATACCAAAATTTATTGTTACAAGAATTTAAACCATGATTTTGAACATTTCAGTGCAATAATTTAAATAAGTTTGATCGCTTTTCTCTTATATGTTTTTGTAAACACTTTTTGTAATATTGTTTCGATGGCCTAAATTGTGCAATATATATAAAAAATCTTATTCGTAAATACCCAAGTACTCACAGAAATTAGCTGATACCCTTTTTAATCTTTTATAGTAATAGATCTCCTTTTTTTGTAGAAATATGCTCAAATAATTCGATTTTGTGACATTTCCATTTCGGAAATAGTATACCTACCTCCATAGAAAAAATGGTGAATGAACATATAAGCACGAAACTGTATTATAAAGTCTCGAAAACAATATTAGCAATGTACGACAAAAACCTCGTAACTCCCGTTCTTTCAAGCTGTAGATACGAGGTTTAAGCCTTCCGCTTACGATATACCAATTTTACTACTTTGAGAATTGCAACATGGGTGGTTTTGAAATTTCCCAGGCGATGGTTTGATTTTATCTATGACTGTTACATTGAACTTGACACTATTCAGTGAAATGTGAACGGTAGTCTAAATATGACCGAAACGGCGGCACATATCTTTTCTTACATTTATCTGCAACCTGAAGGCCAGGAAAGGAAGTAATTTTTAATGGTAGTGCTGATGCGAGAAATACCAGGAATATAATGTTGGGTGCACCAACTGTCATGTTATTCATGAAAAAAAAAAAATACAAAAAAAAAAACCCTTAGTTGCACCGTCTATAGAAATCATATTTTCGAGGTAGCTTTTTCGATCTTTGCAGAATAAGATCAATTACGACGACAGACATTCAATGATCAAAAAGGCTCGTCCCCATGAAACACCATGTGCTTAGGTGAGCTGAAAGTTAGCTGAACATTCAGGAAATAGAAAACGTTAAACATAAACAGTGTTCAGGATAGCGTGCGGCCTATCTTGAACATACCGGACGTTGGCGCTTTAAAACTGATATTTTAAAATAAATAGATAAATGCTTCAATGTTTCATCATAAACCATGACAGAAAAAAAATCTGCCATATTTGTTTGCCATACTCAGCACGTCGCTCGCCAATCATCGTTTGCATTTCAATACATGAATACTGAATAGATTTAGAACATTTTCCAAAAGTAAAAAGTTTAATCTCGGTCAGTCCGATCATTTTGCACAGTCTAGTCAGGCTTTGTATACATTTTCAAATAGAGCCTTCGAACGTTTAAGTAACATTTTTTGCGTAAATGATGAAATGTATAATCTTGTGTACGAAAGGAAGCGAGACATTGACTAATGTTCTGCATTATCATTTATAGAAGTTTAGGCGTGAAAGCATTCAACAACGCATCCTCATATCTCTGAACCCCCACCCCACCCCAACTCATGTCTCCAAAAAGAAAGATCGTAGAGCTTCCACGGGCCGCATTTCCTTCTATTTACTTCAAATTTTGTTTTCTTTCCAAAAGACTGTAAGGCCACGTTTAATTCGAGCCGCAAACATGGTTCCAGATGTGTTATTTATGGGAATGAAATGACCATTGCATGTAATTAATTGTTGGACATATCAAATTTTGATTGCGTTGCTATGGTTACAATGGAAGATACTTTTATTTTTCCCAACCAGTGTAACATCCTAGCTTGTTATATAAAATACCGAAATTTTAAGAGAGTCGAGTCAGGCTAGCTCAACGGTAACGATTTTTGGCTGCAAATCCTGGGTTGAGAGTTCGAACAACGACTTGGCAAGATTCATACGGCAAAATTAACAAAATCATTGTGACACGAGTCATTATTCTCCAACCTAGCACGTTTGATAGGTAGTATGCTTAAGAGGAATAAGCAATTGATTACTCGGACGAAATATTGTTAATCTTCCGCTGGTGTGAGAAACGAAAGAAAATCATGTGATGGTCACCAGCCGCCGCAATATAAATGTGATAGTGTTAAAAATGGCATTTAACCTTATAAAAACAAACAAGTCAATTTCGTAGAGGATTCGTAGAGGATTTTTTTACTCTATTTGTATACAATAAATCTTCTGTTTTAATTTTTTGTTATTTCTTATTTTATAAAATAAACTCTACTACAAGTACACTACTCAAAAGTTCTAGGCAGCCACCTTACCTTTCTCCATTTTTCACACATTTTCCGCTTTTATTTTGAAATGTGAACTTTGTCTTTTGAACGAGTTGCCAATTAGTCATCATTTTATCTAATTGTTTTGTAAAACCATGCATCAGTAAGTCCTAGAGACGGAATTAAATGCATGTACCCTCAAATTCAAAAGTCACAAAATTGACACTTTTAAGAGAAATTTGAATTTTTCGATACTTGAAAAACGTAAATCCTATCAATCTTTTGTACTAATATCGGTGGTACAACGCATGTGGACTTCTAAAATTAATAAAAAATGCCAAAACTTTCTACACAATCCTTATACTAACAAGAAATGTCAAAAATATACCACCCACCAATGTTAACTTTGAAATCGAGGGTACTCCTACTTACGTTTAATTCTAAAACAGTTCTTGTTGAATTATTTCACTGATTTTTCTCTTATTATCTTCATAAATGATCTGGCTAAATTATTCAAGCGAAAACGGGATGATACCATGTGCCATTTATTACAAATAACCAAAAAGGCAAGTGGCCGCTTAGGAGTTTTGAGGAGTGTATAACTACATAATCGGAAACTTTCGGAACAAAAATGTGGAGAGCGAGAGAGAGAGAGAGAGCGAGAGAGAGAGAGAGAGAGAGAGAGAGAGAGAGAGAGAGAGAGAGAGAGAGAGAGAGAGAGAGAGAGAGAGAGAGAGAGAGAGAGAGAGAGAGAGAGAGAGAGAGAGAGAGAGAGAGAGAACAAGAAAGAGAATGGACATGCAGACAAACAGACAGACAGAGAGTGAGACAGACAGATAGAGAGGCGGAAAAAGCAAGAGAGACAGAAAAAGAAAAGAGACAGGAAAATATAAATTCAGACGGATAGAGGAGAAGATTGGTTAGGATATTTTTGTAATTTTTTTTAACAAAACGATAGAAGATGACAAATTTCAAACTGAACGATCGGTCCCGGATTGTTCCAGAAATCAGCATGGGAAAGAATAATGTTTAATCTTCCCTTTTACCATAACCCAATACCATATTACAATATTCCAATGCCTTACTGCTAAAACATGATCTCTTTCGCAGAAATAGTGTTATTGAAAAAAATCTTTGCACGTTGTTAATTGAAAAAAAAAGAAGAAGAATTTTGAAGACGGTATTTCCCGACTGCATTTCTAATCAACCTTTGATCGATCCAATCCAATCTTTTGAGCATTTTTTTATTTTCTCAAATTGTCTTATTTTTAAGGTTTAATATAAAACTTTACAACTAAAGTTCAATACTAGACCTACGTATCGAAAAATTTGTGACGAAAGCAAGAATTTATGGGTTTTTTTGTGTTGTTGTTTTTTTTTTTTTTTTTTGATTTCTGTGTATTCCTGAAGTAACGTATAATTGTTATTTAAATAAGTTTAAGAAATAGAATCGAATACCATAAAGAAAACAAAGTAACACAACTTTTTCTACTTTAAACTGGCCATTTGTAAGCAATGATAAAGTGAAAGACCAGGCAGACAATGAAAATGTGTCCAACAATCCGACTGAATAAATTTATGACTTCTCGGTGCCCATCAGGGTAATTAAAACCGCATACATAACAAAGACGAGACGGTCTACTGTTCTCTGACAATTTTAATGGGATATTAACGGACAATCAGAGAGATAGGGTCTTTTTGCTATTATTTCTTAAAAGGGAGTTTTGGTACAGGATATTCTTGGCATGAATGCGTAAAGTGCCGATCCTAGTCAGACTGCGCAACAGCGCTGAGTGACTAGTGTCGAAACTTTTCGCTTTTTGTTAATTTTCTGAATCTAGAATAATCAATCTACCTTCCTGTGAAAGAATTTTTGAAGTTTGACCCCTGGTTTGGCCGTACCAGAACCAATCTCTTTTTCAAATTTTTATTTTGCAGAATTCTCATATCGTCCCTTTTCGAGTGACGGGTTACATTATATACTAACCTTCATATTTTAGGTTGCCCTCAAGATCTGGTGTCGTGTCGGTATCTCTCATAATTTCGTCTGTCTCTGCGTCTGTCAATCTCTCTCCTGAAATGTACAATTAAGGTAGTGGACCTCAAATAGTTCCGCAATGTTTTGGAAGTCACAAACTTTTATTATAATTACCGAGGTTTTCTAATGATTGCATCTGGACACCTCGGTAAACATTGTGGAAAATCTTGAGATAAGAAATGTTAAGGAATTATTACGATTCCTCTACCTTAAACAATATCGTTGTGAAATTGATGTGTATCCCGGCCTAGTGCCTCATTCAAAACATTCAATTCGCTCATTCAAGCAAGTGTAAACGCTTAAAAAATAGCCCAGAATGTGCCAAAACTCCATTTAAATCGCTCGAAACACTCAACGGGTCCATTGGGTGGCGTAAATCGCGTTTAGTAGCACTTAGCACGTGCATTGGCTGGCGATAATTGCTCTAAACACCCAACAAGTCCATTGGTCGACGTAAATCGCTCTAAACCATCAAGAAGTCCGTTGGCTGGCGTAAAATTTGAAAGCGCCCGAAGGTTCCGTTAAGATACACAAATTGAAAGAGCAGTATATAAATTCTATCAAAGGGAGGTAATAATTCTATTTCGCTCAAATAATGCTATTCTTCTAGCTCAAAGCTAAATCTATACCTACCCATTGCTGTTAACATGTAGTTCATCTCCCCGGCAGTTATATAACCCATACCCTCTCTGTCGAAAGATTTAAAAGCTTCACTAAACTCGGCGAACGTCCCTATGTCCTCTACTTTAAGGATAGATTTAACTATAGGGAGAAATTCTTCAAAACTAAACTGTTTCTCTCCTGAAAGCGAACGTTGAATAACGATATAAGACAATTAAAGACGAGTTCAAGAAAAGGAAAAGTTTAAAAACAAATTCAAATACTACGAATAGAAAGAAAACATAGCTGGATCCGCACGATACTTCTTATGTGTTTCCTTTTAGTGATGCTAGTCATAAAAGTCCAGCCCTACGTTCAGAATGTCAAACCTGTGCAAACAGTTTTTTAATTATACCCCGCTTTGCACGTGTAATTACGTGCAAAGCGGGGTAAAATTGACACACTTTTTGCACCGTTTTGTCATCCTGAACGCAGAGCTGTTTTTATCGCCTGCACACAGTGGTAGAAGTAGTAGAAGTAGTAGTGGTTGTATTAGTATGAGCAGCAGTTGTAGTTGTAATAAGAAATAACAAAAATAAGAGAAACAACTTTCTTTAATGCTTTTTGGTGGTTTATCGAGAAATAACGGTAGATTATTACTTGATAATCTCACGCAAAAGCAGTGAAATTATCAAAATTTTAAACCCTGCTTGCGTGCATTTCACCCTATCTGACGTCATCAATGCTGGGCGAAATAAGTGACGTCACAATGAACGTTGCATAGCAATCACGTGCAAAATGATGCGCTTTACGAAAATATGTCCTAGAAATTCGCAATTTTGTCTCATTTTTGCATTAAAGAATTAGAATAATCGTTTGTAAGATCGATTAATATTTCATTTCGTGAACAACAAAAGCTATATTTTCACTCGTTGCTCTCCCCTTCGTGAAAATCAAACTTTTGTTGTTCACTCAATGAAATATAAATCGATCTTATACTGAAACAGACGATTATCCTCTATTTATTTCTAGAAGGTGAAGTGGTAATACATATACAATATTCTTACCGGGTTTGTCAGTTCCACCATGTTTCTTGACGAGAGAGATAGTGGGGTTCAAACCCAGACATCTGAGTAAATCACCGACCTTCTCAGCCCCGATCAGCCCGTCCCGACCATCCCAGAAATCGAAAAGATCGAACACTTCACGGACATCTGTAAATAGACAGAAAAACAGTCAAGGACATTTGGTTAAAATTCATACGAGGGGTGATCCAGAAGTTCGTATAATAGGCTTATTATTTTCGCATTTCTGGCTAGTTCAGTATATAATTTAGTGAATATGCAGTCTAATTACTAAGGAGAGCATAAATGTTTATATTTTTGCATAAGCGGCTTTAGAATACGGTTACCATAGTAAAATATGTTTGCTTAGGCGTGGGAGTGCGAAAAAATGTTAGAATTTCGTTAAGTAAATCAAGTTTTCTGAAAGTTTTCTTTAACTTTAGTCGAAATTCCTTTGCTGATATAAACTAGACGAAAATAGAAAATTATTTGTCATATTCTAAAGCTTGCTGTGAGACTTTTTTCGGACACTGACAAATTTTAATAATACAGAACATTCGAGGGGAAATGATAAGACGAACACACCATTATATATACCGTATATTTTTCGAATTTTGTCATGATCTATGTTTTCACCAACCCAAACATTTCAGATAATTTAGTAAAAATGGTAAAAAAATGTAGAAGAAAATTTTTCCTAAAGCTACCTCGGATGTTTAAAGAGGGCCAGGCTTCGTAGAAGGAATTAGGAAGGTCTAATAGAGTTTCAACGAACGAACCGGTCTCAATTGATTCTCAATATTTTCCGCTTCCGTTTATTACAAAAATGATGAATTGAAAGACTGTATGATTTTTATTTCGATAGTTAACTTTTCTGTAGATTTATAACCTCATTTTACGAACTTTTGGATCAACCCTCGTACAGTAGTTTCCGAATGTAAGATTTCCTGAGAAAAAAATTACGAACGGACACACGGACATAAAAAATAAGAGAATTGATGTCATCGTTACCCCTAAGATTTCTCATAGATGTAATAAATTATTTAGGATTTATCTAAGATGTAATTCTTAATCCCTACTTATAACTGCTGCCGTTTCAAGACTAAAGAATTTCTCTAGCGCTGCTCAACTAAATTTTGATATTAAATAGATTTGTTTTTTTTTTATCACGATTTCATAGATGTTTTTTGATGTTTGAATTAAAATGTTTTGCTTTTGTTTTTTACCGTGAGTGTGCAATATTGAAGATTAGATTTAAATAATGGTCATAATTTCTGTCAATCTAAACATCGTTCTTTAACATCAATCATGGGGTAATTTCGAGAATATTATAAGTGTCTTTACGATGTATAGCCACTTAAAATTTTCTCGCAATTATTGCTTTGTTATTCATTTTTCTTTAACTATGCGATGTATGTAAAAGATACTGAAGAGATACGGGTATGAATTGGCTGAAGATGCACGTGCACTTCAAAACTACAAAGTGCACGCTGCTTTTAAATCCGCATGAAACCAAAGATAAATCAAGTGATTATTCTTCTAATGATTTTCAAGTGCGAATATGTATTTTCTCCTTCAATTAATATCTCACTACATCCATAGAAACTATGATGAATTAGTTTTACTTTCTACAAAATAGATATTTCCGAGCAATATAGCTTCCATACGCTTTCATGATCCATATTTTAAAGGCCACGTACTAAAAGTGTTTAGTAAGGTACACCGTGAAATGACAAGTTGAGTAGTGAGTTTTGAATGATTTTCAAGGAAGTCAAAACTCAATCGATAATTTCATCCGAATCTAGCCATTTTTACCTCCCTTTACCTACGTTCCTTTTCTGATATTGTGTCTACACGGACAAACAGCCACTTAAAATCAAAACAGCTAATAAAACAATGCAATTATTTGACTGATTTGATTGAAATATTGGTCTTTTTTCGATTTTAAAGAGTTTTTGAACAATTTCGGATCGGTTTTGAATGATTTGAGTATTTAAAATGATTGATTGGAGTGATGAGCGAGTGATTTTCAATACTTTGATCGAGATCAGTGTCATTTGCACGATGTTTCTAGCTGGAGTCGCCAATATTTCAAATGATATAATTTTGACGTAAACAACTGCTTTCGGAAAAACATTGCACAGTTTCTTTTCAGATTTGATAATCAGCCTCAGGTCATAATATAAGAAACCGTAGGCAGGGATATTTTTGGATCAATTGCATGATGGGCCATTGAAATGGGCCAATGGCCCATGTCCCATTCTTTTACATGTAAAATCTAAGATTTTGATGGGCCATCTGCAAAATTGATGGGCCATTAGGAAAAAGTGGTGGGCCCAAGAATCCTTAATACCTATCCTAGATTAAAATAAGCATCAGATTTGGATAGTTTATATATGGGGCCAATCCAAAACTGTTATCAGATTTATTCTAAGACAAATAGTTTGTCCTCAAAATCAGTACGGTCCATCCCAAAATAATCCCTGCGTATGTTGGCGATCAAAGCGTGGTTCCCGAGTAGGCCTAAGTTACAATTGCGCTATTTGGTCGACATCCCTCGATAGCCAAATATTTGAATAAATATGTTTGAATCACATATAGTTAAAGTCTGACGATGGTGCTTCCCAGTGTTCGCCGGTCCGTCTATTTACATGTATATAAGGCTGTATATAACTAAATATAGGAACTAAACATTGTCATCCCATTATGATAATAATCATATTATAGTTTGACAGGCTTTAGTGGGTAATCAATTGTATACAGATATAGACAAACTTGACCTTCGATCTCTCACTCAGACTTGCGTAGCATTCTACATGTAACTCTTCTGTTACGGGGTTTAGGTGATTTCAAAAACAAATCTTTCTTCACAAAAAATACTTTATATCAACGACTTATTCGTGAAAGAATGGTTAAAAGACGAGCGAAAGTAAATCGATAGAAGAAGATGCAAAGATTTTAGTAGGAATTCATATCGGGACATTTTCAGGATTTCAAGGTCAAATATTACACTGTTATCATGGTTATGTTCCCGGGCCAAAGATTTATTTAGATGATTTAATATACAAATGTCGACCGCCAATCAAAATTGCTTTGAACCGTGGGATAACATAGTCATTTAATATCGAAATCACCCTTTTTTCACGAGAAGTATGCTTTTCATAATCACACAGTGTGTTTAGGTTACTTGTTTCCTGGCTTTTTTTTTTTTTTTTTTTTTTTTTTTTTTTTAGATCTCTCTTTTCCAATAGTACAATTTATAGTTACAAGTTGATATAGCAAATTCTTTATTGGCATGGCAGGGCGGCTATTAAGGGAGTTTAACGGTAAACCGTACAGCTAATCTAAAACAATTTTGCTAGAGCGACTATACGGTAGTCTATTTAAGCGACCATCTTTTATTAACAAAAAAAAAAAAAAAAAAAAAAAAAAACCTTTCTATAAATCAAAATATCTTAAATGGTATAAATAGTTGGTCTAAAAAATTATTAAAAATGAATCATAATTTTGTTACAACTCACCAGAATCATCTCAAGGCGGTTCTACTGAGATTTAACAACAATGTGTTTTTGAGAGTTTTGCAAGAATATGCATTTTCAGTCGAAAATGATGTTGCTTATTTGCAAAAAATGCCTATATGAGGCGGCCCTTTTCTTTATCGACTACTTTTGAGTGGTGGTTGCAGTAGTTGCTTAAACAAAGTTTTACTGTATATAAAATTGAACTCGTAATATCAATTGTTTTGTTTAGCTTCGCCCTGCCCTGTCAACAAAATTCATACGATATACATATTTCTTTTTAATTCTAAGAATTCTATCATTAGAAAATTCATTCATAGCGATCGAACTTTGTATTTAGATCGATTACTTTTAGATCGAGTACTTACCCTTGTCAAGCTGAAACAATCATCTTAGAATAATAAAATTGACATTTTTTACGTTTTTTTTTTTATTTAACGAGAAATTCGGACTGTACAGTTAGAATATGAAATTAAATTGTACAGCTTAAGATATAAATGCCGATATGTGCTTGGTGATCCCCTTCTATACTTTTTGTCAAAGAAGGAATAATTTGGCATCAGGTTGACAAGGTTGACTTCATTCTTTAAAGATCAAATAAAATCGCTTAGATAACTATCACTATACAATGTTTACTGTGTAATGCAAGCAAAATTTCTCCGAAATAAATGAGTGCTATTGAAACATTGTAACCACAACTTGTAGAAACTGTAGTTGTAAAGTGTCAACGTCAGATATGTCAGTGGATAGTGGTTGTATTGGTTATTGAAAAAAGGAGATTTTTTTTTCAAAAAGTACAAGGAAAAACAGTAGCATGTAAATACAAAAAAGAACAACAGTACACAATTTACATAAACAAAAAGATGGATGAAAGAATTTGCAATCACACGAACACCTCATAGGGATAATGTCATAAATGTTTCAAGATTTACTCAGATTGTCTCTCTACAAGGCTCCTAACCACTGACCAGTTTTGAAAGGTTGAGGGATCTGCATCTGATAATTTTTGTATACTCCATGACAAAGACAGGTCGTGTATCAGGCCTCTTATAGAAGGTTTGTAGTGTTTAATTTTACATGTGAAAATATAACGTTTGAAGTTAAGAAAGAGAATATTAATATCATCATTTTTATAGCCGAGTAGTAAATTCTCACTTTTTAAGGTGAAATCGGGGTAGTAAAAGTTTATTTTTTGTATTAAAAAATCAAGTATTGGTTTTATATTGTTGCAATCAAAAAATAAGTGAATAAGTGATTCTTCCTCTATACCACAGAAAGAACACTCAGAATTTGGTTTTATATTCATTTTAAATAAAAGTTTATTTGTTGGTAATATTCTATGGTTTATTCGCGTTTGTAACCACTGTAAGTAGGTATTCTTAGTTATCTTATAAATATTACTGTATACATGTTTCCAATCTATATTCGATTGGGTATAGATTGATGACCATTTGTGTTGACTAGTGGGGATGTCATCATTCGATATAAGCGTATTGTAAATATGTTTATTCGAGTGTGTAAGTATTTCATGAAAATAACAATTGACCGAGGGGTTGTGGGACGTTGATAGAATGTTACAGTCTGTATTTATATTCAATCTTGAAAGGAAGGACTTTACTGCGTTACGTAGGCTATAAAAATTAAGATAGTTAATATTCGTCTTCAAATTTTCTCTTACTTGTTCGATATTTTTAAATGAGTAATCATCATTTAGAATGTCTTTGAGTAAGTGATAGCCATTTGAATAAATATCTCTGAAATATACATATTTTGAGTTAATAGTGATTTTTTCATTGTAGAAAAGGGGCATATGTAAGATTTGTTTCCATTTTGTGAATTGATATTTTTCGATATATGCGCTATAGGATTTGAGAACATCGATCCAAAAAAGATTTTTGAGTCTTTTGCTTATTATGTTGTTGTAGCATTTTCCGAAGGTTAAAATCCCTTGTACATCGAATAAATTATTTGCAAGCCTATAACATGCGTTTTCGCTATGTATTATCATTTTCTGTAACCATTTAACTTTCATTGAATGAATATAGCATTTGATGTCAATGGTCTTCAAACCTCCGTCGCAGTATTGTTTAATACTTATACTATGCTTGATTTTTGGTCTACCATCCCATATGAATTCGGTAAATAAATCACTTAATTTGAAGATAAACTCATTTTTCGGGGTTGGTAAACTAATAAATAAATGTGTAAATATTGGAATCAATAGCGCTTTAACAACTGTTATTCTACCGAGTGGAGTTAATTTTCTTCTCTTCCAGAAAGAAATGATCTTTCTGCAATTTTCTAGTTTGGTATCGAAATTAAGGCTTTCCATCGAGGTAAGATCTATACTAAAGTTTATGCCTAATAATTTAAACGTTGTGTCGCCCCAAGATAGTTTCCATCTTGTTTTTATTGATCTGGTGCTATATTTCATTGATCCTATCCAAATTAATTTGGTTTTGTCAAAGTTTACATTAAGGCCTGATATTTCGGAAAAGTAGTTTAGTGTTTCAAGAACAGCATGTAAAGATTCTTCTGACCCATCTAATAGGAGAGAGGTATCGTCAGCGAATTGTGAAATGATATATTCATCGCCTCTTATCTTAATTCCTTTTATTTTAAGGTTATGTTTTATTTCAATACTAAGGATTTCTGAGCAAAGAATAAATAAGTATGATGATATGGGATCACCTTGTCTACAACCTCTTTTAACAGTGAAAAACTCAGACAAGAATCCATTAAGTTGAACACATACTTGCGTATTATATAAAAAGAGTTTGATCCATTTTCTAAACATATCCCCAAAATTAAAAAAAGACAGTGTCTTTTCAATGAAATGGAATGAAAGGGAGTCGAAAGCTTTTTCAAAATCAATGAGCATGAGTAATCCTGGAATATTATTGTCCTCGCAATATTTCATAATATCGTATACAAGCCGAGTGTTTTCTCCAATATATCTTCCTTTAAGAAATCCAGTTTGATCTCTTGAAATCAGATGATCTAATACATTTTTAAGTCTGTTGGCAATTGAGCCAGAAGCTAGTTTATACAGAACATTTAAAAGTGTTATTGGTCTCCAATTTTTTAAAAATTGTTTAGGTTTATTTTCTTTTGGTATACACGTTATAGTTCCTAATTTTATATTTTTTGATAATAAGTTTTCTTCGAATGCAAAATTCAATGTTCTAACAACGAAATGACCAATTTTATTCCAAAACATTTTATAAAAGTTTGCGCTAAAACCATCACATCCAGGGCTTTTGTCATTTTTCATATTCTTCAAAGTTTTTGTAACCTCTTCGTACGTCAATAGGCCTTCTAGGCTTTCTTTTTGGTTGTTATCTAATTTTTTGATATTAAGGTTGCGGTATTTATGAGCTAAGTCGAATTGTTCGTTTGTTATTTTTTCAGTATATAAATTCTCATAGAATTGTTTTGTTTCATTTAGTATTTCCTTTTGGTCGTAGATGTAGTTACCTTCATTATTTTGGATAAAGGGAATACTTTTCTTCTGGTTATGTTGCTTTTCTAAATTACAAAAATAACGTGTTGTTTTTTCTCCGTTATCGATCCAGTGCGACCTTGAGCGAATAAATGCACCTTTTAATTTCGTTTCTCTTAAAGTATTTAACTCATCTTGTAGTATTTGTAATGTATCTTTATTATCATCACTCAATTTTTTTTCAATTTTTTCGATTTTTTCTATTAATATTTTTTCCTGGTTATTAATTTCTTTTGCTTTATGACTTGAATAGGAAATAGTTTGTCCACGAATTTCCATAAGAAGGGTTTCTAAAAAAAGCTGGTCATCTATAATGAATTGTATTTCCGATTTATCCATCATTAAAATACTTTCAAAATTATAGACAGGAAGACAATATTGCAGAATTACTTCATTTATTTTTTTATTTACCGAATCAATAAAATCAGTGTCATTTAATAAAGAATTATTAAATTTCCAAAAACCTTTTCCGTGCTCTGTTTTGTTGAAGTTCAAATCTAGAAATATTATTGAGTGATCCGATTTATAGCTTAAGTATGTATCGCAGTTTTTCATGTTTTCAATAAGGTTGTTCGTAATGAGAAAAAAATCGAGCCTTCCTTGTTGTAATGGGTTAAATCTTTTCCAAGTAAATTTATTTGTGTTTCCATGGATTTCCCTGAAAGCATCTACAATATTTAATTCTGTGATTTTCCTTCTTAAAAACTCTCTTGCATTTTTATTGTGGTGGGGATTTTTGTAATTTTGATAATCTAGCGTTGGATTTAAGACGAGGTTAAAATCGCCGCATATAATAAAGTTTTCGTAGGAAAAAGATTCAATTAAGTCAAATATGTTTTTGAAAAAAATTGGCTGGTCATTGTTTGGGGCGTATAAATTGATTAACAAAAACTTAATATTATCTATTATCAAGTCTAGAATGATAAATTGTCCGTTGTTGTCGTTATGCATGTTAATCACTTTAACATCCGTGTGTTTTTTTATTAAAATAGCCACTCCCCTTGCATTATTTGCGCCGTGACTGAAAAAGCATTCTCCATTCCATTCTGTATAAATTGTTTTTTCCATACATTTAGTAAAATGGGTTTCCTGAAGACAGACAATGTCTGCATTTTTTTCTTTAAATAATTTAAATATGTCAACTCTTTTTTTCGTGTTATTCAGACCCCTGCAGTTGTTAGACATTATTTTAAGATTCTGCATTGTGGTGTTTTAAGTACAAAACTAAATCCTCTGTTTTCATATATAGGTACAATTTTTAGACAGTAGTTCGAAACCTTCATAGAAAGAAAGACATCATAACATTTGGTGAACTGAATTGTTTTGCAAGTTCCTCTATGTTTGCACGTGTCCTTATCTTTAAGTTGTTCGTGTGATTGAAAAGAGTATGAAATGGGAAAATGAATACAAAACATGGTTGATAAGTGAGAGGGAAAAAATGCGTTCTTGGTTCATATAAGATACTGTGACAGTGACTGAATACGTTGAACGACAAGTGTCACTACAAATCATTATTATTACATATTCAAATTTCTACTATCAAATTTCTTTTATCAAGTATTAATGATGTTAGAAGTTTATTTTATCGAGATATCTAACAATTTTAAAGGTCGGACGAAGGATGCAATACTAAATATGAACAGACTTATGATAACTAATTTAAAAAGATCTAGAATGATATCATTATAGCTATATAATGAGCTTCTACACAGTATTAATACTTACAACTTATCGCCCATGCTCCTCCAAAACATCGTACCTGAAGCTTAAAATAAGTTGTAGCTACGAGGTTTTGGAAGCAGCATAACGGTATGGTCTTGTTAAAGAGTGACGTTTAACTTTCACATCGTTATACTTCACAGTAAATGTTAACGGATGGTTAACTATAGTTCTGTTCGATACTAAATGTAGTTTTAACCAATTTTTTGTCAAAAATTCTGGCTCACAATAATGAAATAGAGAACAGACAGAGTAGGCAAGGATCAGACTGCATATTTGTGCAGGTTGATCTCAGTCCACACTGTCCGCTCAATCTTTGTATATATTGGGAGTATGATTTACCTAGTACGATAGGGGTTTAGCATCTTAACATGAATACAAAAGAGTGTATCGTATAAGTCAACGAATAAGAAAAAAAATTGATAAGCCAATAAATCAATACATGTATACGTCAACCTTTATTAGGCGACCACTCGCATTAGAACTAAAATGGAAACCACTATTGTAAATTATCTTGTACAAGCTTATAGCAGAGTATAATAGTTATAGATATCCCGCTATAAGTAGGCACTTACTAACTGTCTTGACTCAATTTTTCCGATTGATTTACGAACATTGTAAGAGTCCGTACTTTTAAGCGATATTTTTGCAATCTGTTTAATTGTTTGAAAAAGTGGTTTGTAGCATTGATTTTTTTTTTAATTTTTTTTATTTTTGTTGGTCTAAAGCGAATGGTCATCCGAACAAAAATATTGCTTAAGCAAGACTATTCAAGACATTTAACCAGGCATAATAATTCTAAATACAAATGATACCCTCGCTATAAACCTAAGTTGTTGAAATCACGATATCGTCGGTGTTCTGCCAAAATCCCATAACCGCAGCTTGTCTAAAGTTGTAGTTACGAGGTTTTGGCAGAAAATCGACGATATATCGCTTAGAGACTACAGCATGCTTTTATTCCAGTTATACATGGTGTAAGATGACTTACAAAAATTGATCTTTCATAATCATTGTAAATGTGTTTTGAAACAACCATATCCACAGCCTCCAACAGCAATATCAAGGATTGAAAAAACTACAAGTTTTGTCCTTAGTAATGACTGCTGGATACTAAAATTGTTACGTCCATATATCGTAAGCGAGGTTGCGACAATTCAACAAAGATATATTGGGTTAGTTACACATATATCTCAGTTCTATTGACCCGAGAATGACCTCTGTCGATTATAAATGTTTATTTATTTATTTATTTATTTCAATTTTGCCATTGCATTACACGTTATGTTAGCAGAATTAACAACTTTCGGGTAATGAGTTATTTGCTAGTTTGAATCTATCTTGAGCACACATATATATACATATATATGCATGCATACACATACACACACACATATATATATATACATACACACACACACACGCATATACATAAATATGTGTTTTTGATTATTATTAATATCTGCTTAGAGCAATAGCGTAGTATGTCTCTATACTATGAATATAGACAGACTACGAGTTCTCTCCAAACAGTTGACATACTGACGAAACGTATGAGTTATTTTAAACAACCATACAGAGGCTAATCTCAACTCAAAAAGAAGATCTTCCAACATGCTAAGTACTCTATATTGTAACTTGTCAAATTTCTATATATCAGACAAACATCTATTAATTGAATGTGCATTGTCAAAACAGTATAAATGGCATTACTGAATACTATTGACATCAATCATTCTAGCTATTTCATGAATTGGCGACAGTGTAAGATCGATGCATCCTTCATTGAGCGAATTACAAGAACACACACATGAGGAAAAAAAAAAACAACAACTCACGCTCCTCATGATATAAAAGACCCATCGATCTCACATGTACAATGAAACAGATGATTATTCTATTTCATGCAAGAATGAGAAGAGAAAAAGAAATTTTGGTAACAAATTACTAAACATGGCTCATTTTGTACGAAATTACTATGTGGCATTTTGGCATTTATTTATTGGATTTCTTTTAGATAACATTAAATGGATTGGTATTAACGAACTGATAATTTCTATGGTTTGGCGGTGAGGTTATCAAGTGATAGCCGTCCGTTATCTCTCGATAATCTACCGAAAGAGAAAGATGTCATGATTCATATTTTATCATCGTATGCTGGAGTTTGATTTTGATACGAAAGTACCAATCACAACATTTAAAATTTGTAGTTGTAAACTAGTTGACATTTGTAATTGTCGAGCTATATGCACCTTTTGAGAGTTGAGACTTAAAAACAAACTTACATTTGGCATATTTTCTAATTCACGTCAATTTTTAATGAGTCAATGACCTCAGGTAAAGGATTTAGGCTCGATCAGGATTCAGTCAAAACTTCCATGCTGTCGACAAACAGAGTAGTTTTCGTGATCAAAAATAAATTGATTGATTGATTGAATGGAGTTTAACGCCGCTTTCAACATTATTTCAGTTATATCGCGGCGGCTAGAGCACCTAACATTGGATTCTTGGTATTTCTATCACCGGTACAACCACCACATTCTTTCCTAGCCTCCAGCCGCTAGATCAAAATTAAACCGATGGAGGACAATCAAATAGTCAGATCTACGGCTATATACAAGCCGTAGATACGACAATTTGACCGCACAGCGACGGTACAAGTCCGAGACTTAAATATAGTGCTTTGTTAGATAAACAGACGAGGGACACGCCAAAATTTAGGATAGCCGCGGGGGTACACAAAGCCGTTTGCTAACTGCAAACGTTCGCAAACACCCTCGCTTTTTGAACACGAGGTATCTAGATCAAAGCAAGTTAATGGCGCTTTCATGTTGATCAATCAAATATTTCTTATTAATCATTTATGTTGTTAGTGTTGTATTTTGCCTGAGATACATATAGTATCATAGTTATAATTAAATAATATTCTAGACACGGCGATTGTGTCTGATATAACATACATTACATGTATATTGCTACTTAACTAATGCGATATTCTAATTTATCATTGTTTAAAGTTAATCTTGTGAACTAAACAATTCTGACTATTTTTGGAACCGTAACAAACGATATATATATATATCGTCGACGTCATTTTTGAACCCCGCAACCACAGCTTTAATTTAACTGTAGTTACGATGTTCAAGAACGACGTCGACGATGATTTAAAATGAATGCAGAACTAGTTCTGGAACTAATTTCTATCTTAAAGATAGTGTCAGTTACATACCGTTCAAAACAAGAAAGTTTATTTTCCTCGTAGTAATAAGTATAGATCAGCAATATTAGCTAAAAATACAACGCAAAACCTATGCAGGCTGATGTTAGCCACTATTGTCTGTCACAACATTGAATAATGTACAAAAATACTTTTGAAACAGTTTGAGTAGGGCTTAGGACTTTTTCAGTCTATACAATCAATCTTGCTCAAGCGACCACGTCTATTAAGTGACCTTTCTTTGTTAAGCGATCGTTTCCAAATTCCCACTCTTTAAAGCAAAATGACTTAAAAGTAGGTACTCTTGGTTGAAAGTTATTGAAAATGATTCCCTTTTGTTAGAACTCACCGGAATCGTCTCAGTGAGGCAATTCTGTCGAGTTTCAACAAACATAGGATTATTTAGAAGTTGCAAAAATTTGCGTATTCAATAAAAAGTATGTTTCTAATTTGTAAGTAAAACGTATATTAAGCGGCAATTTTCTTTACCGACCGCTTTTTTGTGGTCTCGTTAGTGGTCGCTTAAAATATTTTTTACTGTATTTCGATTGTTACAAAAATATAGAGGGTAATTGCTTGTTTCAAAGTAGGCCCATATATTACACTGGACGAACTACACAAGCTACAGCTTCACCAGTGGTAGAGCCACGAGAGAAAATGCAGCTCCTGTTGTGCACGAAACATTAATCTTACTCGTAAAAAGAAACGATTATTGTACATCTTAAATGCATAAATAAGACAACACGATAACGTCACTTTTTTGGCTCTGCTTAGAATAATATATATCATCGATTTTCTACCAAAAACCCTGCAACTACAGCTAAAAAACAAGCTGTAGTTACGAGACTTTAGCAGAACACCGACGATATGGAGAATTGGGCAAAACAGGGAATAATCCATTGATAATTTCAAGTGTAAAGTGGTGAGTTAATCAAAATGATATTCTACCGTTTTCCCCCAATAAACAACATAAAAATAGGTATGATAATACACAATATAACATCATCGGATGCTGTAATGTCTTGTTGTCGCAGGGTCATTTAGCCACCGATCGGATAGTCTATTATTTTGTCATCTTCGTTATGTGAGTCGCGTTTATGTACTTGTTTCCTGGCTTGACGAAAACAATTATTTCTTCTTTAACATTTGACGAAAATAAAAGGACGTAGTTATTGAAATACTATTAAAGAATATCACAGAATTGAAACTAACTCTGTGAATGTGACCCACGTTTTCCCACGGATTGTACAATTTTAAAGTGTGTGTTTGAGGGGGGGGGGGGGGGAGGGATCCAAGAAGCAGTTCTGTAAACTTTATTTTACTACTGTTCTTGATATTTTCTTGAGAGGAAAAATAACTTAGTTATAATTTAGTACCGTTCACCTTTGTAAATGTAATAGGGTAGTCTTGCAGAAACTCTTGAATTTTTTAAGAAAAAATAAGACACTGTATACGATGACGATGTAACTAACCTTGACCAATAAAGCAATTTTTAGACTGTTCAAAGTTCTTGAAAGTACAATGTATCTCTGAAATATTTGAAATATTGTCATTAAACATTCATTTGTTATTTGGACAAAAAAAAATAAAGCCCTAAGAAAATTTGAAAGGAAAAATGATTGGATTTTCAGGTAACGGGCGGACGACTTCGAAGGGTCAGTTCAACAGTATTGTAAGTGCCTATAAATATAGAGCACTTACAATAGTGTTGCACTGACCCCTAGAATTTTTGGTCGACAGACTAAGTGCCATCAGAGTAACAAAGTTGTCAAGGAAAGTTTCCTGTTACCCGGGGCTAATTCAATTTATGTCGCAAGTATTTTGACTTGAGGAGTATATTTCCAAAACTCCTGGAATCCGAAAATGTTAATGAAATGTTGAAGAAGACCTAGTCCAGTTTGATATTTCTATACTGACAGGTGCGTGATAATATATAAACAGGTGAAACTAATCAAGTCTTTCAGCTGTTTACTTATAAGCCCGTATCATAAAAACTCCTTATCTCGCATGACCGGTGAAAATTGGTACCTGTGGGTAACCCCTATAGAGGTTATCAGCGGCTCGAGAAATAACTTTCTGAGTCGCTTGTGAGTAGGAAGTGATAGTAAGAGAAAACTATACAACTTTGTTAAAGCTCTTTTGGTGGATCATCGATAAATTTTGGTATCATGAATGCTAATAAGAAATTGTCTAAAAATACATATCGTCGGTTTTCTTAAAAAACATCGCAACTTCAGCTTGGATTTAGCTGTAGTTACGAGATTTGAGAAGAAAAAAATATTCACTTTTCATTCGAAATTGATAACGTACATGTTATATACAATATATACTATATTTGTCTTTATGATATTTATCCTGTAACGCACAGTCCTTTAAATTGACTTAAAGGTGGGCATTTGTAGTTTTTCTATAAACCATGCAATTACATGATCTATACATTTCAATGTTATCATTCCAGAAAATGGCAGATATTAAGACAACCGTTATATTGAATGCCAATGTTATCTGAATTTTGAAACAGTTCAAGAAATGGTTTGGCAAGGTTCCTTGAGATAGAAACGATAGATGGCGTCTTTTACTTCAGACTAGCCCCCACTTGTGTGTAAGTAAATAACAATATCTGGCCCCGGGTGGGTAATGTTGTCCGCTACATCAGACTATCTCACAGTCAGTGGGCTATCAGTCTTAGACTGATCCCCAAAGCGACAATCAAAAAAGCCAAAGATAGGCTTATCTGATTGTTGCCATTTTATGACCGAGTAGGATCCGGGCAAGAAATAACTTGGCCCCCATAGGTTAATTTACACCGAAAGCTTTTTTTTTTCAATCAATCAGGGTTGTTGCTTCAATTGTATGAATTGTATCAGAAAACCTGATTGGTTTAAAAAGCCTTGGTAAAACTTCTAGTCAATGTTACTTTAACATCTCACAATGTTCATATTCAAAAATTTGCTATTCTGAAACCTGCAAGAGTTTCCTTTCCCTCTCTAAAGGTTGGCACAAGGAGGAGACATAGATAATGATATGTTAGTGTTTTTGAATATAATTATTTTCTGGTTGAGTTCGGGAGAATTTATCATGACGAGGCTTTGACGTATTAAGTTTATATCACTTTAGCCTGTAAATGGCAGTTCAAACAATTTCGCATGTGCGCAAAGCAAAGCCCCTGGTCAGCCTGTCGGGCATCCGCACAGGCTGTCCAGAGTCTTCCCTTTGCGCTCTGGAGATTGAAAAGGTAATCCACCCTTCAGGGGATCTGTGAATATTCTAATTGCATTGTGTTGCTGTTCGGGTTGCTTAGCATCTGTTTATAACGCACACGTGAATTTGTTGGAGATGTCACGCACTGCATCATTTTATGTTATAACCCATGTCCATGTTTATATCGCACTTTGTTCTTCTATGATGTTAATAAAAGACAGCAAGACAAACAAAACAAGGGAGAGACGAACAGACAGACAGATAACCTAAGTAGTAGAAGATCTAAAAGAAGCCGTAAAAGCTCACTACCTATATTTTCAAATTTACCTTGTAACTATACAAATATCCGTGTGATAACATCCCGTATGATATTTTTTTTATGATATCACATAGTTATTTTTAGAACACTGATATAATGCGGTTATTTTTAGAAACTTTCATTTCAGGTCGAAACTTCGACGAAAACAAGACAAATAGAGGTTATAAGATAAATATAATACGCATTTAGTGTATTGTATGATAAAATATCTAACTTGGTTGTGAGAATTGATAATTGTCTCGGCAGAGCCTCGACAATGACCAATTCTCCCAACCTCGTTAGATATTTTTTTCATACAAAACACTAAATGCGTATTATATATAAAAATTACGATAAGAAGGGAGGGGGGCGTGATTATCAATGCTTCAACATTCATCTTTTTAGATATGAAAATATGTTTGTTATTATTTCATTGAGGCATGAACCTTAAAACTAACGTATTTACACTAATGCATGAACCCGCTTCACGTTTTCATACACCATGATTAGGTTTTTAGGTTCATACTTTTCTGAATTTGAAAAATACCATCTCAGAGTTATCAGAATCATGCTATCTTGCTTTCAGGCAGAAAGAAAGGAGTAGACCTGAAGCTCTCTCTCTCTATATATACATCCTTTCAAAATTTGTTTTCGGAGGGGTTGGTGTCGCTTTTAACAAATTTCCAGTCATATCGCGGCGGCTTGAGCACCTTACAACTGATTCCTCGTCTTTCTCGCACAGTTACTACCATAACGTCGTTCCCTATCCCCGTGCTGCTTAATCATGTATCTAACTTAGGTTTACGATTATCCATTCATTGGTGAGACCCAGTTGGTAGAAAACATTATGTACCTCTGCTGTGTATCGAACCCAAAGCATATCTTGATTGAATATTGGGTGTTTGATGCCCGACCAACAGCACCATGGCGCCGGCTGATTTCCAAATATGAATATAGGATAAGAAGCGAGGGAGAGGTGGTATATGATTATCAATTCTTCAACATTCCAAGGTAGCGTGTGTTTTTGTTATCAATCCTCGAGGAAGTAAATCTTTAAACAAATTCTCCAAATGATTTTAGACTATCGCTAAACCTATGTATAATGTATTTTTGAACTAAGTTGTCTATCAGCGAGAAGGTAATAGATATGTTGCTACAGCTCTACCAAAACATCGTAACTACAGCTTTAATAAGCTGTCGTTACGATGCTTAAGTAGCACATGTATGATTCTTATTTTTTGTACTGTTAGATCTACATACGACTTGATACTCATGTTAGTAGAATATATTTACAGAAAACAAAATTCAAACGATAGTTTGGCTTGTTACATGGAACATTTTCATTTTTCCAAATGTTGAACAAACCCCAATATTTGAGGATATTTGACATTAACTTTGGCAAATTCACGCTTGCCCATTTTCAAACTTTCATCAGACATTGAAAAAAAAAAATCATTGTGAAAGCGTCATTTTCTCTCCCACAAATGAGCGAATGATGAGTAGTTTGCGTAGGTAGGACGAGTAGCTAGTGGCTCGGACGAAATGTGGTTTAACATGTGTGAGAAACAAAATGACGCCACGGGAAGGGGCACAAGACTTCACGATATAACTTTTGAAAGTGGCGTTTAAGGTAGTAGACACGTAAAAGTTCCGCAACATTTCGGAACTCATGAACTTTCACAATATTGACTGAGGTATCCTAATGAAAATCATTAGGAAACCTCGGTTAACACTGTTAGAGTTCATTACTTCCCAAACGTGTCGGAACTATAACGGGTCCATTGCCTTAACCCCCATCCCATATAATAACTTTGAAATCTTAACCCATATCCCGCTGAAATTAAATTACATAATCTAAATTGTGAATAATCTTAAACGTCCTTTCGAGTTAGTTGTCTTGATTTTTTAAAGAAAGTTGGTCCTGATCTAAGATGTCGTCAAACCGTTGGCTATGTGACAGTGGTATTTCGGGTTTTCTTGCAGTGGTAAATAGAAGAATCGTTAAGCTTTGTTAAGAAACTGTTTTATTCGCGAAGAAAGAAGGTGATGTGAAACTTTTATTTATTTCTCAGGCGTCAGCAA
The DNA here is from genome assembly GCA_948146395.1 of Fragum whitleyi. Taxonomy (NCBI): domain Eukaryota; kingdom Metazoa; phylum Mollusca; class Bivalvia; order Cardiida; family Cardiidae; genus Fragum; species Fragum whitleyi. Next base: position 9,327,802 of record OX411557.1, read on the forward strand.
GTTTTACAGATGCGGAACGAACTGATGTGTTTGGTTTTCTCTGAATCGTTTTAAAACGGTAACTAAAGTGTTAACCCTCTCTCGGATCGTCGCCTTTTAAGGTAGTGGACCCTTAACAGATGCGCAACGTTAAGGAAATAAAGAACTTTAACAGTGTTAACCGATGTTTCCTTGTGTTTTCATAAGGAAATCTCGGTCGCCATTTTGAGAGATCGTGAGTTCCGAAATGTTGCGGAACTTTTACGGTTCCACTACCTTAATAAAGCAAGAGCAAGGAGCGGATGTTAAGGTTGACTGAAGGTGCTGATCAACGAAACAAGAGCACCATAAAAGGATGCAGATCTCAGCTGTCGTACAGGAGCCCGTTTTACTAAACGTCATTAAAAATATTGACCGTAAGTCAAAATCACAAATCGTACCTGGTGTTTTTATTCATTTTTAGATTCTGCCTTGCAATATCTCATTGGAGTCGTCTTCTAAAGACGATTCCAATGTGATGATGAATGTCAGAATTCCATATTTAGTTACTACTATAGAAGCAACTTTAAGTTTTGACTTACGAAAAAAAAATGATCGTAAGATGTTAAGTAAATCTGGTTACTATGGAGAGCGTGTTGCATTCACAGCTATCTCATTTGTAAGCATGGTTTTTCTCTTTTGTTAGTGAATATGCATGCCAAGTTTAAAGAAAATATCAATAAATCAAGAAATAGCCAAGGTTTAAGTTTTTTTCACATCTGAAACTACAGCTACACCTACAACTTAGCTTTATCATGAAAAGAAACCTTTATTGACCTGCTATCACCGGGCTGATAAAACGAAATTATGTTTCTTATATTCTAAAGGTTTGATTAAGTTTAAGGACTGACAAAGAATTGCTTGATAAATAGAATAATATGTTAGTGTGTATAATATCAATGATATCTGGTCTCGGCTGAATGAACTTATGACGACTCGGCAAAGCCTCGTTAAGATATTTTGTCCAATGACAAACATGTAAAACTTTTTAAAACAGCCGTGCTAAATATCGGTTGATCAAAGAATTAGAACAGAAGTCAAATAATAGACTCCGACTCTTCAAAAAGCAATTTTCAGAAAAGTCCACGAGTAAAATTATTGCAGGCTGCTATTCAAAGTGTGTCAAAATTAATTAGTATGCACAACATAGAATTAATAGAGCTATTGTAGGGAATTTTGCGGGATAGTGGTACAAAAAGGAAAGGGTGAGACATGACATAAGAAAGTTTTCGAATTCTCAAGACCTTAATCATAAATGTGTGTTCCTTTTTTGACTACTTAATTTCTAAAAGATTAAAGATCCTTTGAGTTAATGAATTAAAACTATGTTTCTAAAGGCAACCGTTTCAAAACCTCGATGGCTCCTGTACCGGTAGAATAGTAAATCAAATAAAGATAGACCTTGTATCATTAATCATTCTAACTTACAAACATTATCTGAACTCATCATTTTCATCAAACGACCCTTTAATTCTGCGGGAACGATTTTTTCTACCATGATTGAAAAACCAAACAAATTACGTACCGACCCAGATCTCAACTGATCAAATTTTTGTTTTCATTGAGATATCATATGAAAGGTTGTAACGCACAGTGAAGACTCTGGTCAGACTGTGCGGATGTACAGGCTGCTCAGAGTCTTTGATATGTGGTAATTTTGTTTTCATTGAAATGTCATATGAATGGTTGTTTAAGACGACTTTTAACTCAATAACGCATTTGGACTCGGCAATTAAAGCTCGATGACTCGATGGTTGAGTTGCTGGAGGTCTGTTGTTCTAGACCCCCCGCCATCGATGTGTGTTTAGATGTATAGCACTTATAAGCTAGCCTCAGTCAACCCGGCTGTAGAATTAGGAAACAGTGGTTCTAAGTCTCTGCATTTCTTTCATGGGATCGAAAACATAAAGTTTGACTTTACAAACCGAATGTATTTAGCTAAAGCTTTTATTGAAAACCAGGGACACGTTTTACTAAACTTCTTACGATCTTTTTTTTTTTGTAAGTCAGAATTTAAAGTTGCTTCTACATAAGAAACTATTGAATTCTGCCATGCATTATTTCACTGGAATCGCCTTCTAGAAAAAGACGATACCAACGCGATATTGCAGGCAGAAACTAATGATGGATGAAAACAACTGGTACGATTTGTGATTTTGACTTATGATTATTTTTTTCGAGAAAACTTTTTAAAGAAGTTTAGTAAAACGGCCCCAGAATTATAGACCAAGCCCAAAGAAACATCCTCTTGAAAACGTTTTATTTTAGCAAACTTTTTTTTCTTTAAAAAAATGGGTTAAAATTTACATATTAAGCGTTAAATTTTATGTTTCGTCTATAGTACTTGGCCTAAAAAGAGCACCGGGGAGCATGTTAACTCCCTTTAAAGACTAGTTTTACGAGCAAAATTTCGTACCCAGACTCTCAATTTTCAACAAGTTAGACCCGATTGACCTTTCTTGGCACAATATTTGTCTGCTCACACTGGGATTTGCTTGTTTTATAGATCAGGGACTCGGTTAGAAGCCTAGGTTATTTGTTGAACAGATCTTCCAGTATCTAAATACACAGCTTAATACTCTTAAATACAGGTTTTCACTAAAATTGATAACCAGCAGCTTGTCTTCGAAAAAAATAATGGCGACCATAATGTACTATAAACGAGTATATGTACTATTTGCTTGTTAAGGAAGTTGATCCGTAATAGTCCCGCAACATTTCGGAACGCATGTTCTTTCACAATGTCAATCGAGGTTTCCTAATGAAATCATTAAGAAACCTCGGTTAACACTGTAAAAGTTCATGACTTTCGAAACGTTGCGGGACTGTAACGGGCCCTCTACCTTAAGATCTCCATCGATTCTGGCAGTTATTCGTCTGAGACATCAATTTTCTTTAATCTTCATCAAAGAAGGACACTAGTGTAATTGTAATATGATTATCACATTATTATTAACTTTATCATTTACATTATCATTTCACCATATTACATTATTAGAATTCCTAATATTATTATTTTTTTTTTTTAAAGCTGCTCTCTCATAGATTGGGAAAATGTGAATTTTGACAATTTTCGTAAAATCAATCGAAAGTAACGACCTCATCATGTTGAAGCCTTAAAAAAATAAGATCCAATCTGGTAAATGCTTGGAAAGAAGGACCGATATTCCTGAATTTAGCAAAATTCATTCTGAAAAATAAAGCAACTACTAACGCTTAAAAAATTATTCTTTAATTTCGAGCCAACTATTTACGCATGCACATTCTGCATCTTTGTCTTATTCAATCAAAGATTAAGATAAAAGTATTTGACAGCTGGAAACTTCATACCAATACAAGCAAAATCGAAAGTTTATTCACGGAAAGTAACGATTTCGTAATTTATAGACTCGAAACGAATAGCCTGGAACCCTTACTGAACTTGCCGCTTCGAAAAAATAAGTTACAAAATTATTGAAATATGTTGTTTTATGTGCCAATGCCATTCTTAATCGTCTAAAAATACACACATTTTCAAATCTAAAAACAAGTTTTGTATTATTCTATGAAAAACTGTGAACGAGCAGCTTTAGGGTCATTTAAGTAAAATTACATGACTTGCTCTCTTTTAAGATGGATGCATTTACTTTATTAACACTCGCATTGAATTTTGTATGTTGATGAGCAGAAACAACCTTGACTTTTATGGACTCATAAACCCACGGGTAACAAGTTCAAGTTGAAATCATTACTGTACAATGTCAGACGGGACTCATTCTAACATCATCTTTAACCTACGCAAATGTTTTTGACGTTTTGTTGGAGTTTAATCAAAAATGGGGAGAGAAAAATGGTGTCAGGAATGTGGACTATAAACAGAAGGATTCTCCTTGATAATAATTCAAAATTAGATTCGTCTATCAAAAATTGAGTCTGCAATAGCGGATCCCGGATTTCTATAACGGGTTTTCGACCACACAAAGTCAGAAATAGTATCAAGTGTGCAAGACCCACATGAAATCAACCTCATTAAGAACTGAAGACTGTATGAAGACTGTATTAAACAATCCTCGATTACTTTATGAAGCTGATCTATTTAACACCAAGTGTAGCTAATCCAGAGAATATTTCAATATTAGGACAAAAACACGCGGATAGCTAAAACGAAATAGTTTACATTTCAATCAGGGAGTCCGAAACCTAAAGAAAGAACCATTTTGAGCCTTACTATTGAGTGTTTGTGACACCTTTTTGTTAAAGAACAAAAATCAAGGGACTCGTTTCATTACTATTTTGTTTGAAGTTCCCTGCGATTTTAAAGTAGAAAGGCCTTATATAGTGAATATATCGATATTACAATAAAACTATAAATAATACTTATACTTGCAAAATGTAGAGTAAAAACCTGAATAAATGCTAGCTGAATAAAAGAGGTGTGCAAACGTTTAGAAATGGTACCTCGATTTGTATGTTAGTACAAGTACTAAACAGGGTACCATTCGTTAAACGATTCGTCAACGTTTTCATCTTGGAAGCAGGGAAATTGCTGATACCATTGGACGAGATTAATTGAGTCTGTGTATGACATTTCCAACAATTTGAAATGTGCGTGAAGGGCAAACATTGAGCATCCTAGACGGTCACAAACCGTAAATATATTAAGTTACCTGTTGGTCTACAGATAGGCCTACTTTGAGACCTTACCTTTCTTCTGAACGCAAAGTAAAGACTCTGGACAGACTATGCTGATGCACAGGCTGGTCAGAGTCTTTGCTTTGTGGTTATTTGAAATTGTTGGACGTCCAACACACAGACTCAACTAAAAGTTTTACGAAAGCTGCGATAACAGACTTTTCTTATTTCGTTCAAACCATAAAATAGGAAGATAAATGTAAATGGAACGCAGATGTTAAGGAGTAAAAATGCATCTGTTTCAACCGTCCTTAAATTCAGTAAAGACTAAGTGGTTTATCAATTAACCAGGCATAATTTTAATTTATACACAGGTGCATCGGCGCTGAAAATTGCTTCCGGGAAGGTTTTGACCCTTCCCGTGATGTTCCTAGAATTTTCATGCTGAGTTCAGAGCTTTAGTAAGAAGTGTATCCCATACGTGCAGTCTGGTCTTAGAATACACTGCCTCATTTCTACTTTAAATGTGAGAAAAACTAAAGGCGGTTTAGCTGAAATGTCTCAAATTTTAGTAATTCGTCTGAAGCAAAATTTAAAGATTCAGCAGGATAAGGGTTATATCTCCGACGTCGCTAAAATCAATATTTTAGAGATACTGTCAATCTTGCTCAAGCGACCACATTTATAAAGCGGCCATCTTTATTAAGCGACCGTTTTCCGAATCCCCTTATTCAAATATAAAAATCTTAAAAAGTAAATATAAAAATTATTAAAAATGAATGATTATTGATAATTTTGAAATAGTTTGCATATTCAATCAAAAAGTATGTTTCTTATTTGTTAACAAAACGTGTGTTAAGCGGCCATTTTCTTTAACGACCGCTTTTTGGTGGGCCCGTTAGTGGTCGCTTAAAACAAGTTAAGCTCTACGCCTACACGCCCGATTTGGCATTTGGGGATGACTAGCTGTTTGGTGATCTCAGCTTCTGCGACATTTACATAACTACCGTTTTGTCGTCCGGATGTCACGGCAACGGATAGCTTAATATCGAATTTGGTACAGTTTAGAACATCGTGAAATTTACAAGATAATTCAATTGGGAATGATTTCGGAATGAAATTGATTGAGTGTGTGGAGCGCGTTTTGAGTGAAATTCAAGGGAGGTAATCACATATCGCTAATTTTGTTCAAGATGAAATTACATGCATATTCTATGAATAGCTTTCTGTATCTTCACAAACTCGTCATACACTTACAAAATTATATAATGTCAGTGAAATCGTTGATTTTATCTTTCGATTTTTATTTTCAACGTAGTCGTTGATCGTATCATTTCAAGTGAGTTTGGAGCGTTTTCGAATGGTTTGAGGGAGTGTTTGGAATGAATGATTTGAGCGCTGAGCAAATGAATTTGAATGATTTTGATCGGAATTATTGTAAATTTCATTATGTAGTTAACTGTAAGAGACTTGTAAGACGACAACGCGACATCAAGACTATAGATATAGAAGCTTCAAGTTTGAATTCCTTGAATTGCAAAACACAACTGACACGGTTAGAAGAGAGAATTATCATCCGAAGATTTTTTCTGTGCCATTTTTTAGCGGATATTTACTGCACTTCATTCGAATTCAACTTTCCAAGTGCAACCCTGCATGTCTAGGAGTCCAATTATTCTGTGATATATTTATACAAATTATCGAGGCTGACACCAGCACGTGTTAAGATAATTAATTTGCCGCATTATTGTTTCGGTTACAATTGAAGAATCGTTAACGAAGAATCTAAAACCACTTTGTTTAATTGTTATTGATGCTACCGGGGAAATGATAGACGGATAACCCTTACACAGCGACGGAGCCAGAATTTTTAGAAAGGGGGTTCGATGTCGGCCGAGAATTCGAGTAATTACTTCCATAGTATCCCTATCTATAAAGATATGAATACTATGTGACTAATTGCTCAAATTCTGTATATCAGATATTATCATTATTATTATTATTATTCAATTTGATTTGTCCGATTTTTTCTTCATACCTCCACGAAAAATGCGTTTGGCTACACCTAAAAGTTTGTATACATGTACGAAAAAGTAGTTCTCTCTACTATTTTTCCAATTCCTTACTTTCTCTCAAGCTGGTAATACATCTTTAAATCCCAAAAAATTACAGACAATATCTCTTTATTGTATGAATCTAAAATTAGTATTACACGTTTATTCGCGTCGCATTCAAAACAAGACATTACAATTCTTTTGTTTTTATCTATATTTCTCAACCGAATTGCCTGCTTGATGCTAAAATGCAGAAATATCTGACAATTATACGCCTCATGCCAGTTTATAATCGCCCGTTTTCTCTGATAAAACTTCACAAAATAGATAATCACGTGACGTTTATTGTAATGATGATTCCACGTGCGTCAAGGATACCAAATAGGGACCACGCCATTGATAAAACATGGAAATATACTTGAATCAAACTCAAATGGAACGCAGATTTACCCCACGAACATGGATGGCGACTGCGTCCAAACTCTTCCATATTTAATCAGAAGAAACACATTTTCTATAGTTTGATATACACTTCAGAAGCAGCACAACTTTAAGTAGTTCCTTATCCATCAAAGGTCGATTTTTCCATGCGTATATTATTAGTTAAACGGTTTCTTGCCGGGGTATATGACGATTTATTCCCGGCTGGAAAAATGATGTCACCCGAGCCGTGGGCGAGGGTTGACATCATTTTTACTGCCGGGAATAAATCGTCATATACCCAGGCAAGAAACCGTTTTACGATTTTATTATACTGCAAAGTTTTAGGGCTAAATATCTGTCTTTTGCCTATTTTAGGGTTCGTATAAACCGATTTCTTTTAAACCACCAATAACCCTTAATGCGCCCCTATGAAAAGTAAGCTTGTATAAAGTGACGTCAAATATAGTTGTGACGTCACACTACTACTCTCTGCGCTATTGTGATATGGAAGCGTTTCTTGGCTGAAACTGCGAGAAACTTGGCACTTTAAATGGACAGATTAGTACAAATTTTAGGTATTTATTTACATTTATATCATTTTTTATTTGCACATTATTAACTGACATCCTTTTCAACTGTATCCTAGTGTGTATATTCGGATAGTGTTATCAGCGAAGCGAGAGAAACATGGCTGCCATTACCGTTTCGATTTTTTGTATATGTTCACGTCGAGGCGCCTTAAGGAAACATTAGAGGTAATACCGGAGCGGCCGTAGCTATCAATGTTTGTCAGGTCAGCATTAACCAATGAAAATGCTAGAATTTTCTTTGCGGTATAATAATGAAGTTCGTAAACTTTTTGCAAAAATCGACAATAGAAAAGGGATATCGAATTTCATAGCATACAGAATTATCAAAATCTTTATTATAAAACAGGAAAAAAACACACTCGGTTAAACGTTTCTATTTCTGAGTTATTTATGACTCGTATAATAAATTTGGTATTTTAAGACCTCTCATTTAATATCCCACGAGTGAAATAATGTCGAAGCCTTTATCCACACTAAGTTCTGCCACCTGTAAAACCATTGTATTTCATAAAGGGTTTGGCATTGAATGATATTTCACAGACTAGGAAATTCGCCGACTGCATGCTTACTGAATCTTGAACGTTTTTATTGACTTTAACAACTGCGCGTGTTCAAAGAATATTTTGCACGCAAAAACAATTAGGGGAAGTGCAGTAGACGGAATTTCTATCAGACTGGTGCAACAAATCGATAAAAATAGATGCAAAGAAAATAAGTTTGAGAAAATGAATGGATAATATTTCAAAACAAAACAAAACAAAAAAATAATCGTAAGAGCAAATTTATATTTTACTAGCATGGTCACTCTAGATAGGTTGAAGATTAATTATATATACTTGAAATAAGAACGGAATTCTAGTTTTGAATTTTGTTATATAATGTCATATCTGTACAGTTAAGAACATCGTGAAATTGACAAGATGAAAGATTTATGAATGATTTAGGAATGAAACTGAAAGAGTGTGTGGAGCGAGTTTTGAGTGAAATTCAAGGGAGGTAATCCTATATCGCCTATAATTGACATAAAACAAGAGGACCATGATGGTCCTAGATTGCTCACCTGCGTCTCTTTGACCCCTGGGACATCACATAAATCAAATATGCAGATGTCAAAAAGAAGATAATTTCTACATAAGATCAATACCATGGAATGTTTTCAGCCAAGAGTAAGACAGATATTCCTTTTCGCGTTTTGATTCTATGTAAGAAGGGATGCATCCGGTAGGAGCCAAAATGTGACCTCAATGTCTTGATATGAACAAACTTTGTAGAGGTCCATTAGATGATGCTACAAAATGAATTTGAAAGCCGTCTGCCTTCTGGTTTCAGCGAAGAAGATTTTTCAGGGTTTTCCAATTTACCCATCATGCTCAGATGAGCTTAAAGGGATGGGCCTGGGTAATGCCCAAATATGACCCAAGGGTCTTGATATGAACAAACTTGGTAGGGGCCAACTAGATGATGCTACATACCAAATATGAACGCTGTGTGCCCTCTGGTTTCGGCGAAGAAGATTATAAAAAAATATCGGTCTTTGATTCTATGTAAAAGGGGTTGCGCCCGGGTGGAGCCCAAATATGATCCTAGGGTCTTGTTATGAACAAACTTGGTAGAGGTCCACTAGGTGATGCTATATACAAAATATGAAAGCTGTCTGTCTTCTGGTTTCAGAGAAGAAGATTTTTGAAGATTTTCATTTTTTACCCTTCGTAATCAGAAGAGCTAAAAGGGATGCACCCGGGCAGAGCCCAAATATGACCACAGGGTCTTGATATGAAGAAACTTGGTAGAGGCCCACTAGGTGATGCTACATACCAAATATGAAAGCTGTCTGCCATCTGGTTTCAGAGAAGAAGATTTTTTTAAGATTTTCGCTCTTTAATTCTATGTAAAAAGGGTTGCGCCCGGGTGGAGCCCAAATATTATCCTAGGGTCTTGATATGAACAAACTTGGTAGAGGGCCACTAGAGGATGCTTCATACCAAATATGAAAGCTGTCTTCAATCTAGTTTCAGAGAAGAAGATTTTTGAAGATTTTCATATTTTCACCCTTTTTGTGAAGAGAAAAGGAAAAATAAAGGGTGGATTTTATTTACTTGAACAACTTTGGTAGAGATTGACCCAAGGAAAATCCCTGCCAAGTTTCATCAAGATTTGCCTAATGGTTTAGGAGGAGAAGATGTTTAAAGAAATTGTGGACGACGGACGACGCACGACGCATGACGGACGACTGACGACGGACGACGGACATTGTAAGATCACAATAGCTCACCTTGAGCACTTTGTGCTCAGGTGAGCTAAAAATGCACACAAGTTCTATACATAGCTTCCTATTTCTTCAAGAACCTATGAGACGCTTACAACTTGAATTATGACAGTGAAATCGCGTTCTTTCTCTTTCAAAATTTATTTTAAATGACGTTGTTGATTCTATATTTTTCAATGGGTTTGGGCGTTTTTGAATGGTTTGAGTGAGTGTTTGGAATGAATGTATGGAGCGCTGAGTGAGCGGTTTAGAGTGGATTTGATTGAGACGAATGTCAATTTCACGATGTAACTAACTGTACTATGCATTCTGGTATTTTTGAAGGTCGCCCTGCACTTTCAAGTCATTTCCATGAATGTCTCAAACAAGTGTCCTCGTCATATTGGCCGGTACATTCACATAGTCTGACAAGAGCATTTACTTTATATCCCTGGGGGCAAGATGTTATTGAATTATGTCACAACAGTTGGAAATCTGCGTGACACAAAATATCAATTCAGCATTATAAGAAACAAAATACAGTTATTCTGAAAATTGCTTTTTTACAAAGCAAAATGAGCCTGTGCGTGACATTTCCCACAAGTTTAAATGAGCGCCAAGCAAAGACTCTGGCCAGTCTGTGCATCCGCACAGTCTGACCAGGGTCTTGACTTCTGCGTTTGTGTAAAGATAAGGTCAAAAAGTGTCTATAGAAAAGTCAGGAAAACTTCTAATTATACTACGTGACAGTCAAGGTTGGTAAATGCTAGCCTTCGCTCACATGTCAAATTGACTGAAATATCACGCACAGGCTCAAATATAAATTCAGCAGAACAAGGGTTAAGAATTATGCGCCATTATAACCCCTCTATCTGTAACCTTATTATTCAGCCAGTTCGATTCAGCTTAATCTAACAAGTATCCTTTTTTTGCAAATGGTTCATTTAAGCCTGACGGGTCATTTATAATAAGTCCATCCGAACAGATACCATACGGGATATACTTGTAAATGTTTATAAACAGTGTATCGTGTAGAAGCAAGGTGAATCCTTTATTATAAACAACATTTCCATTACACCTAGCTTCTATAGCAATGAATCACTACTTTTTCTTTTAAAAATAATAGTTAGACCTGAATGCTTTAAGCGCGTATAAACATTTTCCCACAAGCTTCCCTCAATTTTACGTCCATACGATTTTAAAGTTGAGTAAATAATAAGAAAAAGAATAAATTGCTTCTGACAAGTAATTTTAACCTTTATCCACGATATCACCGAGGATTTCCTCTTCAAATTGAACATACTTTTCATTATCGTTTGCTCTTTGAATTTCGACCAACCAAATATATCTTATGAATAACTTGTCTCGTGTTTAAGGTATTTTTTTTTTCACTGTTTGGACCCTTTTTCGTTTTCCTAACGTGTTTCAATTCAACAATAATTGACCTTACATGAGGACAGAAATTCAAGCATCTTCTCTTTAGATATTAAGGATATCAAATGCACTCGGAGGTGCAATCTGAATCAAATCACCATCAATCAGTTCATCTTGCAGACTTGCACAAAGATATCACTTACTGATATGTCTAAACGTTGTATAAATATTTATGATGGATGTTTGCGTTTATCCATTGATTGTATATCTTGCAAACACTTGCTTATCTAAATCTAAATGAATAATTTTTGAGTGTTAAACTTATGTTCGAAGAATGAAAATGAAATAAGAAAGAATATAAAAGAAATTTAAAAATGAAAAAAGGAATGATTAAAGAGAAAATGAAGAAAAAATGAAGAAAAAATCGAAGAAAGTGTTGTCGAACAAAACTAGTCCCTCTGTGATTTTCATTTTTCTGACGATAGAAAAGACTACATTTTCACTTTCTGTTGATCGATCACTTATCAAATCTTTGTGAAATTGCTGGCTTTAACTCATCTTTTGAAATTTCTTGGTCTAGTTTTTATAAAAAAAATCTTACTATATATCGCACTTCAAAAAATTTCCGTCATAATTGACGTACGATGCTAGATAATTCGGATCACTGGCTCGTAAAGTTGAAATTGACTGTAGTCTAATCAACATAACAAAATTTAATACAAATCTACCCTGGGATTTCTACGCTCGTGAAAATATATCTTTTGTTGCTCACTTAATGAAACAAACTATTATCCTCTATTTCTGAAGTTTGGATATGTTGTTCGCCGAAAAACGAAATGTAGTATGAACAGAAGGCGATCCCGAGACCTGATAGGCTTATTAAAACTTCTTTTACTATAGTTTGGTCGCTCAACGACGAAATGTATGAAGTATAAAAAGAAAAGAAAATCCTCAAGGTAAACTAGACCTATGCAAGTCGATCTTCAGCCCGATAAGCTCCGTGTTTACAAGTGTTATAGTCTGTTATCTCTGATCTGTGTAGATAATGTAAGTACTGAGATCAGATAAGGTCGATGAGCGCTCATTAAGGTCATGTTTACATGACACGTGCAAGATGCTCTCTGAAGTGTCTGTCTCGTGCAATTAATATATACATAACTGATATCTGACCAGTCAAATAGGAAGAGTCTAATGTTTGAGTTCCACAGCTCAATGAGATCGTGTTAACATGACATGTGCGAAATGATCTATGTTTTGCCTGTTTCGTGCAATTAATATATACATTATTATTCTTGTGGCCAGTTGTCCAATAAGGACGGGTCAAATGTTTAGCTAAAATAGGTAGATATCTAACCTGTACTTTTTTATACAAATAAATGCATATCTGTAGTTCACCAAAGATATACAGATTCCATATACTCAAATATCTCTACTTCAAATTTTCCTAATTAATGTTTTACCAAAAGCTTAACGAAACTACATCATTTTTAGCACATTACTAAAGTTTTGTGTATGATCTGGGGACTGATCCGACATAAATTATCATTTTTTTTAACTTATTCGAAAATCCATTTTCAATGCTTTATTACTTTGTAAAGGAACCTGCTTTTTTTCAGAATCAAAGAAACTTTTTAAGTCCTTCATTAAAGGGCACCGACTCGTTATATTATATAAATATATTTATATAGCATGGGGAATGCCCATAATATCGAAACTACAGCTTGACTCTAAGCTGAGCTTAGATACGATGCTATGATCATTTAAAAAAGATGCTTTTTCTGAAAATATCATTTGTATTACGCACGTGCATACTGTGCGTATTTTTTTAGGAACGCGCTTGTAGATACGCACACGTAGCTTAATTCTTCTGCTCTGCATAAAGCTTTGGTAGACAGATTCGGGCAAGACCAGCCCGCAACACGTGTAGTCTGATCCTACCCTACACTGCATACTTTATACTGTATCAATGCGGAAAAGACTTGAAAAAGACTGACTGAAGTGTTCCAAAATGTGGCAGATTGTTTAAAAAATGAAATAAATTCTTTCAATACTAAATATTGTCGAATGGTGTTCGAAATTGTGTATCTACAGCTTGTATATTCGACATTTTGATCTTCCACAAAAAATACCAAAGTTACAAAGACATACGTGCAGAACGAGCGCCTCAGACAAAGGCTGGCAATAAATCAAAGCTCACACTGCCAAAATCTTAAAAGAAAATCTATCAAATCTTTCTAAATACAGATCTCTATTTGACTGTAACTGATTGTTGAACAATTTTGATTGCTTTTTCAGCGATTGTAATGTTGGTGGTTCTTTTTTTATATGTTAGAGGTTGTGAGAAAGTCCACAAAAAATGCCAGATGTCGTTTTTTCAGTTAAACGAGTATGCTCATCATTTTTGTGGTTTTAAGGTAAAAACAAAAAGAAAAAGAAACGTCGTGTTTTAGTTGCTATTAAACCAACTGTCTTTTGTTTCGTATCTTTAGTTTTTCCCTCTCTATTAAAGTCTCAGAAAATCTATGATTTTCATATTTTTTTTTAGAATTGAAGCAAATCGAAACTTAAGGTGGCAATGGACAGCCGCTTCCCGACTCTTTAAACCGGAAGTGGGTTTTCGTTTATTTTACGGCTCTTTTTGCGCGTTGTTTAAAAAGACCGGTTTTCGTAAGGTTCTGCTTATGGAAATAACGTAGAATAATGATGGTAAAATTTCATAACTTAGCTTCTTTTCAACATTTAATATCAACTGAATGACTGGATCATTAAATTAAACAATTAAAATGCGCCAAAAGCGTCATTCAATTAGGAGAGGTCACTGTAAAATAACGAAAAACTTTCTTATTTGCATGGAAAGGTATGCTGAATTTTTTACCAAATAAAGGAAAAATATGGGGTTTAAACATATCGGAAAACAAGAAAAATTCATTGGGTAATTTCTTCAAAAAATAGGTTTTTGTGGCATTTTTACCTAGTAAAATTACAAAAAATAGTGCATTTTTAACTTTTGAAAGCAAATTGCGCAAATGCAATTGATCAAAGAAAAATTTTCTTGACAATAGCAATTGTGTACATATATAAGGTCTATCAAAATGTATGTGTTTTATAGCTATAACCCAGTACAGAGTTTATACTAGACCTAATAGGAATATAACCGTTTTACTCAAAAACGGCCTATACCACTCAAGGGCAGATAACTCTAGCATGAAAACGAGCGTGGAAAGGTACCTTCAAAATTTGATATAATGACTACACAATGTTAATCTACAACATATGTGACCAAGAAAAAAATTCATTGGGCGGAAAAAAATGACGCCATGTGTCCATTGCTACCTTAAATTAAAACCGCCATTTTCGTAATGCGAAGACCGTACAATTTCGAAATACCAAGTTCAAGTTTAATACCAATCTCTATATCTCTATGTGCACAAAGAAAAATGAAAACCGGCGTGTACTCTCAAAGATTGCAAGCAAACACCTGCATTTTGATCTAATGTGTGCATCTTAAAAATAGAGTTTAACGTGTTACAACCATGCATCCGGTAGTAAAGATAACAACCGGAGAAAAATACAACCCGCCAATCAAAATCAAGGATTTCTTATCTCCGTAAACCAGGAAATGGCTTTTAAATTTGAACACCCACTTCAGTAGCTCCATCTCTTATCCTTCAAGTGGAATTTGTTGCCGTAGATTTTAACAATTTGAATATTTTGAAACAAACATGGACCATCTTGTACCTCAGTAACACAAATATTTGGAGAAGAAATTGATTCAAGTAGAGGGCATCTATAGATTCATTCTATATAGACTCATTCTATATATTCACTAAACTTACAAAAATTCCTGTACAGAATATCATTATAATTTCAACATGACCACGTGCGCATGCCAATCCTGGGCTACAGGTGCAGAAAAATGCAAAATATCTAATTTTAAAAAAAGACACATTTCTTACAAAATATTTCCACCAGAGTAATCACCATTGAAAGTCTGAATAGCCTTTGAGATGATAAACACACTTGCCAAGTTTCAAAAGATATCTCTAATAACAACAGAAATATTACCAAGATTACAGTAAACAAATCTAACGTCAACGAACGCAATCATCGTCTAACGACGTCAAGGTAATAACAACAACTCAACTTTTTGTTCTAAGAAAAGCAATCAATCGTTTTGGAAACAAACGTTTTCCATGTTCTATCGATTTGTTGGGAAACAAAATACATTCTTTCAATTTTGATCCATAGAAAAAGTTAAAGAGTATAGTAATTTGTCAAACTTTAATAACTGCCAAGTAAATTTTGAGGTACAAAACAATAAATAAAGACCTGATTTGAAACACGGCTGTCAGGGCATGCCTTGTTTGTTCTACACGGTGTTTGGTCGTAAGCTTTTGGCGTTAAATTCTCCTAATACTAGTGAATATAAACGTGCAATAACATGTAAAAACATGTTGAAAATGCAAGCACTTTTGAGTATGTTCCATTAAAACGCCATAAAGATGTGGGCACACACCCATTTGCTTTAGAAGTTGTTTTTTTCTCTCTCTTCATCTCTCTCTTCCTCTCTCTCTCTCTCTCCCCCCTCTCTCTCTTTCTCTCTCTCTCTATCTCTCTTTTTCTCTCTCTCTTTCTCTCTCTCTCTCTCTCTCTCTCTCTCTCTCTCTCTCTCTCTCTTTCTCTCTTTCTCTTTCTATCTTTCTCTCTCTTATACTATACGTCAATTTAAGATCCCGAAAGCATTTACAAAAAAATCCGATGTTGTTTAAAAAAACACCCCAAAATCGTTCAATACGCTCAAATCATAACATACATGTATTTGTACTGGTGTTGTGGGTTTGGAAGCTTCTGATTAGTCCTTGAAGGCACACAAATATATCCATTGAATAGTTTGTAGATTTTGTTAAAAGGGGGTTCAAGAATATCGCTAATTGCGTTCATTTTGAACAAAATTAACGATTTTCTATTACCGCCTTTAATCTTAGAACTAGTTCAACCCTCTCATTCATTTTCTTTTCGAAACCATATATTTTGTCATTTGTATGATATTCTTAACTGCACCACACTTTAGAGTTCTAAAAAATGCATAATGAAATTGCCGCATCCTGAATGAAGATATATGAACGAATTTCGCGAAATAATTTTATGTTTATTAAAGGGGTACAGAAAACGCCATTGTGAAATTGACATTCACCTCGATCAAATCAAAACTTAATCACTCACTCAGCGCTCTGGGCATTCATCTTGTCACTTTCGAGATGTCATTAATAGACTAAACTAAATGCAATTTCCAGCTGCAGAATTTGCACCAAAACGTGACAGCCAAATCACATTTGAAATTATATACATCTGATAAAGATTAAAATAGAAATTGGTCCTGAACTGGAACAGACCCCCTTCATTTACTATTGTGCATTCTTTTTTCATAATGAGACACGTTTAGGTTAATTAAAAAAAAACATGATTCATGATAGCTTTTATAAACCTAGTGATTAAAATGAATAATAATACTTATAACACTAATTATACAATTAATGATACTACTACTACTACTACTTCTTCTACTTCTGATAATCATAACTACAATAATAATAATGATAAAAATGATAATAGTAGTTCCCCATTTCGATGTCATGGGAAAAAGTAGTACGAAATTTGAATCAATTTATCACTTTTCAAAGCTTGCCCGGCCAAGTAGATGAAGACTCTATGTTTTTATGTCCCTGTAGACTGGCATTCAGTCCCAGAGTTTAGATTTATAAGTAAACAAGGTGCATAACCACAAACCAACCACACACATATATTGAGTCAATTTTCTTTTATCTGAAAACATAATTTCTATTTTTCTTTTTTCATATATACCTCTATTTAAGAGACTGCCTCCAGTCTAATGTCCCTGCAACGATTGAGATTGATTTTACCCTATCTGTGTGTTTACTTGATCATTACTGTTCATGTACTTTATACCTTCTTGGTAGAAGAAAAACACGAATTAAATATGAATTGAAAAATCTTTCATTTTTCCACGTTTAGTATCACATTATGATTATATATGAAATAAGGCAATGGATTTTCCTGGTAATCCTCGATCAAAAATTCATAACGTCTGTGTTCTGCTAAAATCTCGTAACTACAGCTTGTTAAAATCTGTAGTTACGAGGTTTGGGTAGAAAATCGACGATAAGTAACAAAATGTTGGAACGTTGATAGTAATGATTTTGTAGAAATAATTGTTTTTTCCTGCACAATCAAGTCTCCTCATAGAAAATCCCCAACGTCGTTGAAATATTTATGGTACATTTGATAAGCAGTTTTTGCACATTTAAAATCGTTTAAGACTTCCAATTAATTAAGGTAATCTATGCTATAATCTGTCTTCTTTTGAGTCGGATTACAGTTCGAAATAAAATCTAAGATCACAAGAAATGGGAGTAAATGAAGTGAGAAAATTTGGCTAAACGTAGGAGTGCAGCGTAACGTCGTCGCCTGAGATTGCTTTAAATTTGTTAGACTAAAAGAATTTAAACTCGTCTGAGTTCTCGTTATGCATTAAATGTAAAAAAAGGCAAATTCTTCATTGTGTACAATGTTTTGTCAAGATTCTCTCTTCGTGGGCATCAAAAAGCTTGATTGTGTTGCTTTAATCAAGACGTTTGGTATCATATCCACACATAATTCTAATTCCGTTTTTTTTCAACAAGTTTGAATTCAATAGACTTAAAAAATCCTAATAAGGATAAGATCTGGTGCACGAAAGATACATAGATATAATTCTGAAAAAAGAAGAAAACAGTATCATGGAAAATGCAAAAAATCTTAGCAACATTTTGTCCTAACTTACATTAATGGTTACATGTAAGTGGCAAAGTTGTTCAACAATGTGAGATGAATTAGCTCCAAAACCATGAAACGAACTAAACCTATCAGGCCTTTGTTTTGCGACGCTAGATTTTCAAGTTCATATTTTAGATCTAAGTTTAGTCGTAAAAATGCAATTAATTATCGATTTAGAAACTAAATTACTTTTCTGACAGCAATTTATCAGATTATCATTTATAGAACTGAATGTTATTGGTTATTAATTATTAGAAACCTTGCCAGATTTCAAATTTAGAGATCATTCTAAAACTATCTCTAAGAATCTGATAGAAAAAGGAACGTTCGCCCACGTTGTATGAAACGAAGGTAATTTTATGTATCATTTCAACTTTTTTTTCGTACGATATTAATAGGAAACAATTCTCGAAAAATATCGAAAATGTTATTTAGAACTTCGCTAATTTATTGACATCAACAACAAAAACGCCAATTCGAAATGGATAGCGGAAAACTATTTAAACAAGAGATGCTTGTAAAACATGTATGCTCCCCATAATAGCAAGTTAATGGCTTATTATTTGTCAATAAACAAAGGGCAATAACTCACTGCACTTCATCTCAATGAGTTCTATCCACCTGTGACGTTTCATAAATCTAGCTTCCAACTTACTTGAGATATGCTCCGGACAAAAAAAGTTTACGGACGGACGGACCTACCGACGAACCGACTGAAAAGTACCAAGCAGTATATCCTCTCTATTTCGAAGGGGGCATAATAATTGGCACTAACAATAGTTTTGCTCTAACCCTTATATTTGTTTGCATAAATAGTATATAGTCTCGGACACCGAAACGAAAGAAAATCGTCGGTGAGGGCGACGTAAATTTCGTTCTATTTCAGAGATGAAGAAACCATTTGATGATTTCAGTCAAGGATGCATTTAGCAATCTAATCAATGGTTTAAAATTGGAGTGTGGGGTATTTGTAAAGTTTTATGCTTGTGAGAGGAACCAAGTTATCTTCTTTTGGTATCTGACACTGAACATTCGTCGGATTATGACAAATATTACAAAAATTTCCTAGAATTACTGAAAGTGACCTTTTAAAATATCTCTACAGAGTAAGACATTTGTGGCTTTCATAAAGTATATATATATAATTCCTCTTCCTGAATACACAAAATTCGACTGTCATTCGCGTAGAAAATCTAGCAATAATCAATTGCCCCCTTTTCTAAAATTTATATGATAAATGACTGAAGACAAAGATGTAAGAATATGACAAATGCAAGGTGGCCGTTTAGAAGTTTGTTTCGATGTAGAAGTCTGTAAGATGATTGTACAATTTTGGTTCATACAAAGTAGATCTAAATAAGTAAAGGTATAACTCTTTGAGCCAGTGAAATATCAGAAGTCATTAACCGGGTCTATGGTAATTGGGTTTAATGATTGTAATCTTCAAACGATTGAATACTGCACTTAGACTAATGTAATTGAATGTGGTGTGTGTGGTGTGTGCACTTTCTCTCTCTCTCTCTTTCTCTCCCTCTCCCTCTCCCCCCTCTCTCTCTCTCTCGCTCTCTCTCTCCCCTCTCTCTCTCTCTCTTTCTCTCTCTCTCTTTCCCCCCTCTCTCTCTCTTTCTCTCTCTCTCCCCCTCTCTCTCTCACTCCGCCTGTCTCTATCTCTTCCCCTCTCTCGCTCTTTTCCTATCTTACACCCCTCCATCTCTCTCGAGCTCGCTCGCCCGCGCTTGAGAGTCCTTCTTGATTCATATTTGAACATTTGAAATTGTTGGAAATGTCACACACTGGATGAATTACACAATGATTTTTGTACAGATCCGTTCACGAAAAACTTAATTCTTGAATATTACAATTATTACATTTTGAACCATGGTATTATATCATAGGATGTGAAGACGGATTTACAAATGTAGTCGATTTCATGGAGTTATGAAACTTAAAACCTAATCACGTGTATGAATCAAACTGCTTTGCGCATTCATACAGTATAATTAGTCTTTTAGTTTCATACGTTCGTGAATTCAAGAAAATATATTTTCATCTCTTAACGAATTGATAATGCACGAATAAATTAACAGACGAGTTTTGGTCAAACTTAAAAAGAGCCCACACAAGAGATTGGCAATATTTTCGATTTGTATGGGCGATTTCTAAGATTGACTCAATATTATTGACAAAATTATTGCCAATATTTTTGATCGTGTATTGGCGCCTTAAAGGTAGTGGACCAATAATAGTTCCGCAACATTTCTGAACTCACGACCTTTCAAAATGTTAACCGAGGTTTCCTAATGAAATCATTAGAAAACATCGGTTTACTCTGATAAAGTTTTTGAATTTCCGAAACGTTGCGGAACTATTACGGGCCCATTGTTTTGAATGAAAGTGCAGAACTCGAAAGAAATTGTGTTGCATAATCGTAAATAAGATGCAATACACACATTAGCTTACACAAAACAATGATCCAATAGTAAAAGGAATAACCTTAAATACCAGATTAGTTTTCTGTTAATCTATGACTTTAAGTATTAAGCCAGTAAGTTACTTATCTATAAAACCACATCATGTTAAATGTTTAAACCTTTTCCCACACGACATTGTATGCTAACAAGCTTTGAAAAGTGTCTTTGAGACTTCATCCGTAGCATATTGTAGTCTTTGTAGATAAAGATTCTGTTTATAAAAAAACAACATCACCCCCAACAACAACAACAAAAAAACAACAACAAAAAAAAACCAACTACAAAAAAAAACAACAAAAAAAACAAAAAACAAACAAAACAAAAAAAAAAAAACAAGAGGACCAAGATGGTCCTAGCTCGCTCACCTGAGTCTCTTTGACCCCTGGGACATCACATTAACTAGATAGGCAGATGTCAAAAAGAAGAAATTGCCTAAGATCAATACCATGGAACGTTTTCAGCAAATAGCAAGACAGATATGCCTGTTTGCTTTTTGATTCTATGTAAAAAGGGATGCACCCAGCTGGACCCCAAATGAGGCCCCAGGGTCTTGATATGACCAAACTTGGAAGAGGTCCATAAGATGATGCTACATACTAAATATGAAAGCTGTCTGCCTACTGGTTTCAGAGAAGATGATTTTTGAAGGTTTTCGTATTTTCACCCTTTGTGCTCAGATGAGCTGAAAGGGATGCCCCCGGGTGGAGCCCAAATATGACCAAAGGGTCTTGATATGAACAAACTTGGTAGGGGGCCTACTAGATGATGCTACATACCGAAAATGAAAGCAGTGTGCCCTCTGGTTTCGATTAAAGAAGATTTTAACAAAAAAATCGCTCTTTGATTCTATGTAAAAAGGGTTGCCCCCGGGTGGAGCCCAAATATGATCCTAGGGTCTTGATATGAACAAACTTGGTAGAGGTCTACTAGATGATGCTACATACCAAATATGAAAGCTGTCTGCCTTCTGGTTTCATAGAAGAGGATTTTTGAAGATTTTCATTTTTTTACCCTTCGTGCTCATAAGAGATAAAGGGATGCATCCGTGCAAAGCCTAAATATGACCCAAGGGTCTTGATATGAACAAACTTGGTAGAGGCCCACAAGGTGATGCTACATACCAAATATGAAAGCTGTGTGCCATCTGGTTTCAGAGAAGAAGATTTTTAAAGATTTTCGCTCTTTGATTCTATGTAAAAAGGGTTGGGCCCGGGCAAAGCCCAAATATGACCCCAGGGTCTTGATATGAACAAACTTGGTAGAGGTCTACTAGATGATGCTTCATACCAAATATGAAAGCTGTCTGCCTTCTGGTTTCAGAGAAGAAGATTTTTAAAGATTTTCATATTTTCACCCTTTTTGTTAAGGATAAAGGGAAAGTTAAGGGTGGATTTCATTCATTTGAACAACTTTGGTAGAGCTTGACCCAAGGAACATCCCTGCCAAGTTTCATCAAGATTGGCCCACTGGTTTAGGAGGAGAAGATGTTTAAAGAAATTGTGGACGACGCACGACGGACGACGCACGACGGACGACGCACGACGCACGACTGACGACGGACGACGGACATTCTACGATCACAATAGCTCACCTTGAGCACTTTGTGCTCAGGTGAGCTAAAAAAACCCCAACAACTTAGGTTTGGCGTAGCTAGCACGATTTTCTGTAAGAAATAGTAATTTTTTGTGTCCAACAGCTTTTGATTACGACCATCTAATATTTTGGTAGAATTTTGATAAACAAGTGGTCATATAATTGAGGAATGACGTTAATATAATTAAGGATTAAACTGTATATGACATTTTTCAACAATTTCTTGTGTGCGTGATGAAAAGACATTGAGTACCCTGGACGGTCACGCAGTGCATTAAAATTAACTTTTAGGTTAGGTCCGTAGCCATCTATTGAGTACATAGGTAAGACTCTGATCAGACTGTGCGGCCGCACAGTCTGATCTGAGTCTCTACGTTGCGCTTGCGTGAAATTGTTGGAAATATCACGCACATGCTCAATTATAAAATAATATTAATGGAAAATACTTATTTCGATTCGCAATTCGTCATTCGTTTGATTCCTCCATATTTATAATTATAATATTTGTTTCATTAAAAATCTAGTTACGATGTTTTAGAATTAAAGGTACATTATATTGTACACTATTATCCTATTATTTGTGAAGTTTTGAAAAAAAAGGCAATTGAATAACATTAGATACTAAATGGTGATTGTTTACATATGTTATTTTTTTCTGAAAGTAAAATGAAATAAACCAATCCAATTAAATAGATCTAATATTTTAATATTGATTTTTAAAATTTCTTTAATTAATAAAAATAAAATATTAAAAATATTTCCCTACCTTCAATGTCTAAACCGCCTCCTAGTTGTTCTGCCATTCTAAATTTGTGTGGTAATTAAATTCACTTAAAATCAAAATATTTTGTTATCTTTTAGGATATATTATTCGAAAATAGATATAGGGTACAGTTCTAAAGTAGATATTTTAACTTCAAAACTTAGACCCAGTCCATAAAATTTAAAAGAATTCCAACTTCCGCTTCAAGCGTTCAATCAAGAAGGCGGAATTTCTGGCCGAGCAGACGTTAAAAATATTTGAGTTTGTCTATGAAGAATTTGAGAGGCGATTCCATCTTGATTTGCAGGGGTCTGGCAGGCTAGGTAAAATGATACAGTGTTTATCAGAAGTATACGTTATTATACCCTTTATACTGCAAGGAGCTTAATTCTTTCGGCCATTCACCCCTTTACCCGAGGATTTCGTTGGCGAGTGCAGATTTAGTATTATAGGTACTTATAAAGTTAACATCAGCGTGAAATTTACAGAACAGAACAGAACAAATCTTTTATTTACATTCAAGTACATAACTGGACAATATGGACAAATATAAACAAATACATGAGAAGAAAAAAAATGTAAACATCCGAAATAGAGCAAAATATAAGCATATATCACCATTTTCTTTCTTTCTCTCGTTTTTGACGAATAGATTCTTGTCCCATCTATTTTTTCCCTATATATATGAAGTGACGTTAAGTTGACGTAAATCAGTGCCGAAGCTGTTTTACTGTTTAAAATGAAGTTGCAGTTTTGACAAGGTGTATGATTTTGGAATGATTTAGGAATTATATTAAATGAGTGCAATGAGAGAGTGTTGAGTGAAATTAAAGGAAGGTAATCCAATATCGCTAATTTTGTTCAGGATGAACAAATGTTTTACTGAACATCTTACGATCATTTCTTGCGTAATTCAAAAATTAAAGTTACTTCTACAGAATTAACTTAATGTGAAATTCTGCCCTGCATCGTCTCATTGGAATCGTCTTCTGAAGACGATTCCAATGGGATATTGCAATGCAGAATCTTTCAATGAATGAAAACACAGGGTACGATTTGTGATTCTGACTTACGATCAATTTTTTCGTAAGAACTTTAGTAACACAGGCCCCAGGTTTGTCAGAACGACAGATTCAGAACATCAGCCTAGTCCGTAAATGTTTGTGCCTAGCCAATCTTCCTGTATAAGAATTATTGAAATGAGACATCTTGTTGACCTCCACTGGAATGAATCTCTTCCATAAATATTTATTCGTAAAATGTTCCAGATGGTCCTCATTCACGTGATTGGTCACATGACTATAATATTGATTTAAGGTAGTGGACCCGTATTAGTTCCGCAGCGTTTCGGAAGCAATGAACTTAAACCATATTGATTTTCATTAGGAAACCACTGTCAACATCGTGAAAGATCATGAGCTCCGAAATGTTGTAGAACTTTTACGTGCCCCATACCTTAAGACTACAATGTCACCAATACACAATGAAAATCTTGCCCATCCTCATAAATCAATATTAGTGGTCATGTATGGACAATATTTGAAGATTGATTGAATATTATTGTCAATATTGGCAAAGCCTCGTCATAATAAATTCTCCTAACCTCGACAGATAACATTGATATCTTAAGACACTAACATGTTATTCTCTTTGTATGCCCAAATGCGGCAACAAGCTTGATAGGCAGAAAAAAACTTCTGGTGAAAGTTTTTTCTGAAACTAAGTTTCTTTCACCCGCGAGTTCTTTTTGTCAAACCAGATATTTTCTTTATTTATTAACTGTGCAAATGTTTGCGGCCTTTTGATAAAGAACTAATCGTAATTATTGTTATGATTTCTATTACAGTTAGTTACGTCATGAAATTAACATTTAACTCAATCAAAACCATTCTTAATCGCTCACTCAGCGCTCTATTCATTCATTCCAAACATTCATTCAAATCGATCAAAAACGCTCCAAAGGACTACAAAGTATACAACCAACAGTTACATTCAAAATAAAAACAAATGGGAAAAAATCATGATTTCATTGACATAATGGAAATTGTTAGTGTCTGATTGGTTCTTGAAAAAATAGGAAGTAATTTACAGATTTTTTATGCATATTTTATTAAAGAGAGGTAATCAATATTGCTAATTTTGTTCATCCTGAACAAAATTTGCAATACTGGATTATCTCCCATTAAATTCACTCAAAGGTCGCTCCACACATTCATTCAACTTCGTTTCAAAATCATTCCAAAATCATTCATCTTGTCAATTTCACGATGTTGTTAACTGTATCTACCTAGCGATCAGTACATTAGATTGGTAAAGCTGTTTAAGGCTTAGAACACTAAATACTAATATTATACTAAAAAATTTTTTTTTTAAATTTTGGAGCTATGATACTAAAAAGTCGCTATTCAGATGAGTCTGGGCGACTTCACTATCCATGCTCCTAAAACTAAACAAAAATTTATTCTCTTCATTTTAAGTGTATATGATTTACGATTACAACTTAATGGATTGCCTTCTTTAGATATAGAACAAATCGTGATGATTAAGTTATGATTGTCCGCAACCTGTATTTCCCTAACGATCAGTTTTTTCGATTAATTTAGTCGAGTATGGTCGAGTCCATAATTCCATGTATACAAGGGTAGCCAACAGTGGGTGTCTTATCGAGTAAATAATCTCTAACTCCTTGGAAACTGTTGCATGAAAAACCAATAGAACGCGATTTACGATCATATCTACTGATAAGCCCGCCTGGCATTTCGTATATTCCAGTTGATGTAAAGCATCCACCGTGTCTAAATTTAGCGCCGTCCAAGCACTAAATCGGGAAATCAAAAGAATGGGTGATGGTAACACTCCTGTCTGTTTTTGGTCTAGGTAATAACAGAGTGAAAATGGCATATTTTGACAGTCCGTAGTGCATTATTAAATCAGCCTGCGCGGGACATTTCCGACAATTTCTCATGTGTGTGAGGTACAAACATTAAGCAGCGTAGACTACAACACTATGTTATAATAATATATGCTGACCGCCAGAAGAGGGATTAAGACCTTATCTACCTATATAGAGCATAGTGGAGACTCTGGTCAGACTGTGCGGATGCACAGGCTTGCCAGAGGCTGTGTTTTGTGCACACGTGAAATTGTTGGAAATGTCATGCACTGGCTAATTAATAAAATAGATTATAAAACTAATTAAGGCTTTAAAAAGGTTCTTTGTTATTAAAGTAGATCTCCAAGAAACAACTTATCACGCAAACTTTTTTTTCACAATTCTTCAAGGCACAAAACTATCCCCGAAATCCCCTTGTAACAAACTGAGTGTGTGCTACCCAATAAACGGTCAAGCTTTGAAAAAAAATGTTCTAAAATCAGGATGACGAAACGGTACAAAGTGTTTACATATTATACACCGCTTTGTACGCTAGTACAAGTGTAAAGTGGAGTTTAACTTAGTTTGCAAACATTTTGTACTGATTTGTCATCCCGAACGCAGGGCTTGATTTAACTACTATAATGGATGGTCAGTACACAGGCATAGTAAGTAATGCATTGAATGAGCGATTCTTCATCCGTGAAAAAAGGAAGGGAACTTATAACTTGCAGTATATCTTTCTCAAGCCGCCGGCGAACACCACTATTAAGAGACCATTTTAAATACCCCCATTCTATAAATCAAAATATCTTAAAAAGTAGATATTATTGGTTTAAAAATAAATCAAAATGAATCCAATGCCTCAATGAGACGATTCTTTTGTGTTTTAATGACATATGATTATTGAGAAATTCGCAAGAACATACATATTCAATCAAAATAATGTTTTTAATTTGTAAACAAAACGTGTACATAGCTATCATTCTCTTCAACGACCGCTGTTTGGTCGTCCCGTTAGTGGTCTCTTTATACGCATTTAACCAAAAATTGATTTTTTTTTTCAATTTAATTTTTGTATAACACACGAAATATCATGGCTCTTGGCTTACAATTTGGGAGAATATCTTCATGCAAAATCGGACGTTCATCAATAAAGGGCTATTTCCGAGTTTAAACACTGATTAAAAGGATTTTGGTGGAGGGCAGTAAGGCAATGTCAAAAAAAATTTAGACTTGAGTCTAGAATTAGACTTGAGTACTGAAGTACCTTACGGTATTGAGACAGAAGTTTTAAATCGAATATTCAATCGATCACCATAGAAGACAGAGTTCTTCAAGATTTTTTATTTCTTTTTGCAAAGCAATTTCACTCCGGATTATCTCTTTCATATGTTGAAATCCGGCGGTTTGTTGTGGGCAGATTTAAAAAAAAAATGGACGGACAGACGGACATATTCATTCTGAATAATAAGTGTTCAGTTAACATAAAAATATTGGCTTCTATGGGAAACAAGGCTTGTGGTTGGTCCACGCACCAAGGTTTCACGCTTCTAAGGGTCAATTCATATTTTGACCCTGAAATGTCATTGAATATCTTAAGTTTTACCATATATTTGCTCACTTCATATCTTTACAGGAAAAGGTCGATAAGGTTAATTTAAAACACTATCAGGGGCCCTGCGAAGGCTAATTCATAAAAAGAAAAAAAATCCTGACAATTCAACAGAATCGTTCCTACCATATTCATTGGATGAATATAGCTTTAAAACAGGCCTGTGTGCTTCCCTTACATAAAGGATCGTCGAAAGATGACCCAAATAACTATCGTCCAATTTCTCTTCTACCAACTTTATCCAAAGTCTTCGAACGTCATTTAGCATCCCAACTGAACTCTTTTCTTTCCAAAAGTAATGTATTAGAAGCTCTACAGTCTGGTTTCAGGGAAAAACATTCATGCCAAACTGCGCTTACCCGACTAGATGAATGGCTAAATGACATTGATTCAGGAAAAATAATCGGTTCTGTGTTTGTAGACCTCAAGAAAGCATTTGATTTGGTCGATCACGAAATTCCTTTGCACAAATTAAAACTACATAATTTTTCTAAGAAGTCGTTGTCACTTTTTACTTCTTATCTAAACGACAGAACTCAATGTATTAAACATAAAACCATGTTTTCGTCTCCTCAAAGATTAACTAGTGGTGTTCCGCAGGGATCAATTTTGGGCCCCATTCTATTCTTCATTTATATAAATGATCTAAGTCTATATATTAAGAACTCAAATTTGGATTTTTATGCTGATGATTCAACACTTTACACGTATGGAACTGACTTATTAGACATGCAACGAAATCTTCAGTTAAGTTTAATTTGTATTCTCGATTGATTCACAAAAAATAACATGCTAGTGAATCCTAATAAGACCAAGTGTATGCTTATTGGGCCTAGAACTAAAAATTACATATTCTAAGCTTGATCTGCGTATAAACAATATCCCAATAGAAAACGTCGAGTCACAAAAGATTTAAGGTTTGAATGTTGACAAACACTTAACATGTGCTGAACATTTAGATAAGACATGCCTGAAAATAAACAGTAAAATAGCCTTGTTGAAACGAATATATTTATACCTTACTTTTGATATGAAACAACTTTTTTATAGTTCATATATACTTCTCTGTTTTGATTACTGTTGTTTTATCTGGGGAAGGACTATTAAACGAAAATTGTCAAAAATAACTCTGCTCCAGAAAAAGGCTGCCCGCATCTTGCTTTGGGCTTCAAATTAAAACACCTTCCAAATTTCTTTTTAATAAACTAAAATGGCTAAATTTTGATAACTTGTAATTACCACACTGCGCTACTTATATATAAGTCCTTAAATAATTTAACACCTAAATACGTTACAGACATAATTTCTTTTTCTAAAAACTCTTCATATAACTTAAGATCTGCTACCCGTCGTGATATTATAAGCTCAATGTATAAGACATCCTTTAAGAAAAGGGCTTTCTCTTATGCCAGTATGGAAATATGGAATAAAATTCCAACCCTCATTAGGGGAGCCAAAAAATTTCACAGTTTTAAAAAACAGATGAAGAACTATTTACTCAACCAACAAAATAATTGATAACTTTGTCTATTTTTGTTTTTCAAAATCCTAGCCAATGAATATAAACCTGTGTGTCTGTCCGTACGTGATCAAATGAATTTAATCTCATTGTTTGTATTACCTTTTTTTTTTCTTATTTGCAATTTAAGTGTTCTGAATAACGTGAGAAAGTGTGTGTGAGAGAGAGAGAGAGAGAGAGAAAGAGAGAGAGAGAGAGAGAGAGAGAGAGAGAGAGAGAGAGAGAGAGAGAGAGAGAGAGAGAGAGAGAGAGAGAGAGAGAGAGAGAGAGAGAGAGAGGGGGAGACAGATATGTATATAGTTTGGTCGTCAAACAGTGAAAATGAGTCAGAAAATAGATGAGTAAGATCGATTGTGTTTGCGGGACAGAAGGCAACATTGTAAAAAAGACATTTTTTTAGCTATTGTTGTTTGAAAATGACGTCTTAATGTTTTCCTTTCTATAAGTAAAGATATTATTATTATTATTATTATTGGATGACCTTCTGCGAGAGAAAAAATATTTACAAATATGACATGTCTACTTATCTTATTTCTTGCTCAAACTCAACCGATACAAGAGAGATAATAGATACTTCTTTATTTTGAGTCTTTTCGGAGTTGTTTCCCTTTCACCCTTAAGAGTTTTGTTTCTTAACTGATTTGTATTTGTTACGATACGAATTTAATCTTTTTGAGAATCAGTTTATTCAATTTCGTACTCAACTGAAAAAGTACGCAAAAATCAAATTTGAATAAAAGTTTTATCTCATCTTTTATTGTACAATTAATGATACAAATACCAATTTACCAATGTGTTCATTTATTTTCTTCCAGTAAAATAGGTATTATAAAAGTTCTTTAACTTCAAATTGAAGTATGAGTAAATTCTCAGTTATATTAGAAAAAAACTTTTTAAAATCTCGGGCCCCCAAATAGGTTAGCTTTTTTGTTGTATTAGTAGTTAAGAATAACATACTACCAGATAAGAAACTTATATTGGCAAAAAAGGTCGATTTTCCTTGTAAACAGAGTTTTTTTTCCCTAAATTACTAGGCTCAATTGAAATAAATATTTTTGAGGTTATATCAAAAAGGCTATGGTTTAAAATTGATAAAGTATAAAGGTAGTCTCAGCGGTAAAGACGATGATCCCGAAACAGCATTTTATATTGGAAGTTTGACCTTGATATTTCACATTTATCTTGTCCGATTACCATGACCTATAAAGATGTGAATTGATCAAAGGAACGTTTATGCCAAATAAAGGCATTTTAGCTACATTCTGCTTCTTATCAACCAGTTTATCAAAAATCACTAAGAGCCTGTTTCTTATTTGCAGATGACAGATTAATTAGCAATGTCAAATAACGTAGAACAATTGTTTATGGAAACCCCAGAAACGTAAACATACACTGGCTATTTGAACAAAAAAATGACATTTTCTTCATGGGGAACTTCAAAGAGTTCAAACTCTATGATAGGGTCACATTTTGTCAATACCTTGGTATATGGAATAAGAATCGTTATAAAATCAAATGTAGCTAAGTAGGTAAGAGTCGCCTCTTACCTATACATCACTTGAACATGGTTGAAATTATGGGAAATCATAAAGTCACCATTTTCATTTTTCACAAAAATACATCCAGACACAGGGGACCTGCAGAGAACCCTATCGATGCTGTGTGTGTGTGTGGGTGGGTGGGTTGGGGGGGGGGGGGGGGGGGACAAACATGTTAACATGTTAACAACATACGAGGGACGTTCAATTTTTATCCGGATTAGGTCTATTATCGTTATTCAGAGAAGATGGATGGATTCAGTGTTCCTGTAATTAAGCTGTGTTTTATGGTTTATATAAAGGTGAAATCGAATGGTACGACGTCAAAACTCCCAGAAAGGTACCCCTTAGTTAATCGCCTATACATGTATCTTCCAGAGACTCGGTAATTAACGTCCCTACAGTTGCTTTGACAAGTTTCTCTCTTTCCGTTCTTTCTCTTATCTCACGGGCCACGGAAGCGTCTTCACCGATGAAAGTTAAACATTTGGAAGAATAAACCATTCCCTTGCAACTCAACAAGTGTTTGATTTATGTCTTTCGTTATTTTGGTAGATAATAAATAGAAAAATTAAAGATCAAAATTTCGAGCATTCAGTTGACGTCGTCTAGAACGTTCCGAAACACTTACCCCGCCACATTTTAAACGAATCTTATCGAAAAACTATACGGTCAAATTACTTCAAATTAAGACATGGCATTTGTAATACTTATTCCAACAACTCACTTATTTTTCAAATATTTCAACAGTAAGAAAAGAAGAAATATTTACAAACGAAGACCAAATATATGAATTATTTTATCTGCTGCGTCGGGTACTCGTTTCCATGACATTTTATATTGAAGATGCTATGTTCGACAACTATATCAATTCCACATAACAATATGAGGATGGCATTCTGACAGCGAATGATACAAAATTTAGTTTGATTGCTTTAAAAATAAAAATTTGCTAGGCAAAATCCGGTTAATTTTTTAACAACATCGTGAAATTAACATTGTAATTGAGCGTGATGACTGAGATCTGTGTGAAATCAAGTATCGCTAATTTTGTTCATCCTGATCAAAATTAGCTATATATTTACATCCCTTTAATAAAATATGCATACATGTTCTAAAGATAGCTTCCCATTTATTCTAGAAAAAAAATCAGATGCTTATAATCTCAATTTTGTCAGGGAAAAAATGCGCTTTTATTTCTATCCAAATCTATTTTGAATGCAGTTGTTGATCTTATCCTTTCTCGTGACTTTGGAACGTTTTTGAATGGTTTGAGTGAGTCTTCGGAATGAATGAATGGAGTGATGAGTGAGTGATTTAAAAAGATTTTGATTGTTATGAATGTCAATTTCACGATGTTGTTAAGTACACAACTATGTGACCGGACAATACTGAAACAAAACTATGAGTGGAAATGTCTTCTTGAATTTTGTGGATACCTGGTGATACCTTCATGTACCTTCTTGTTTTCGTGGATTCTCGATGGTAACAAAACCTTTATCGACAATGTTTCGTTAATTTTGTTGTTTCCCGGCTATACACACTTTAAGTTGCAATTTCTCTTTGAATTTCGTGGATTTTCGGCGATGCTTAACCTTAGTCGGAAATGTCTCGTGGTTTCTCGTGGATTCTAGGTGATACCAAATTTTAATCGGTAATGTCTCATAGATTGCCGTGGGATCTCAGTAATGACGTGGAATCTCGATAATGACGTGGAATCTCGGCAATGACGTGGAATCTCGGTAATGACGTGGATTCTCGGTAATGATGTGGATTCTCGGTAATGGCATGGATTCTCGGTAATGACGTGGATTCTCGGTAATTACAATAGTCAACGTTACAGTAGCAGATATATGAGAACAGTCGCCTAACACAAATATCTGGCATTTTATGTAAAATGCACCCGTACAACTCTACACCTGTATGAAAATATTAACAAGAGGCCCGAGAGGGTCTGTATTGCTCCACTGGCTTTTTATCGCCTGATATCATTAAGCAAATCTTACTTTGACAGAAAATATTCGCCTCTTTAGAACTCTTTTGAAATGATTTACTGGACCTAGCCAACATTGCACCAATTTCTTTAATGCTTTTCGGTGGTTTATAGAGAAGTAATGATAGGTTATCAATTGATAATCTCACCGCAAAAGTTGTGAAATTATCAAAAACTGATACCCTGCTTTTGTGCATTTCATCCTATCTGACGTCATCTATGCTGGGCGAAATAAGTGACGTCACAATGAACGTTGCACAGCAATCATGGGCACGCGCAAAATGAGGCGCATTACGGAAATATGTCCTAGAAATTTCACATTTTGTCTCATTTCTGCAATAAAGAAATAGAATAATCGTTGTTTTTCGAGTAAGATCGATTAATATTTCATTTCGTGAACAACAAAATTTTGTTGTTCACCCAATGAAATATAAACCGATCTTACACTGAAACAAACGATTATCCTCTATATACTCAATTACCATAAACCTTCATACCATTTACCCATCTTATGTAACAAAAATAAAGCGGATTGCAAAAAGTTGACCCTTCTAAACACATTTCCAGGAACAATTTAAATAAAAGAACATTCATACCAAGATTAAATGAAATAAGTCCAATTGATTTGGAGGAGAATATCATTTCTTTTAGATTTCAAAGTGAAAATTTGCCATGCCCTCCCACACACACATTTAAGGGCCCATCAACATTTTAATTACAGGTACACCTTAAGAATATTCGTGCCAAGTTTCATTGAAATCGACCCAATGGTTTGTGAGAAGATCTTTAAAGATATAAAAGTGAAAACCCCACCCTGCCTTCCCCATATTTGGGGTCAATAAAAATTTAAGTAACATCCGTGCAAAGTTTTGTTGAAATCATCCCAGCGATTATGGAAGATTTTTAAGTGAATGATAAACCCATCCCGCAGCTTTTATTTTTGGGTCATTTTTTTCAATGATTTAAATAAGGGGTCACAAAAGGAACATTCATACAAATAAACATTGAAATAAGCCCAACAGTTTGGGAGGAGAATATTTTTAAGGATTTGATGTGAAAAAAAATGCCCTGCCATGCCCATATGTGGGGGTCGATCAATTTTTTTTAGCAATTTAAGAAAAGGATCTCCCATGGAAGATCCATGCCAAGTTTCATTGAATGCGACCAAATGTTTTGGGGGGAAAAGATTTTTAGATTTTAACATGAAAAAATACTCCACTCTGCCAACCAATATTTGGGGGTCAAACAAACCTTCCGGAACAATTTAAGTAAGGGTCACAAGGGTCACCTAGGGAATATCAATGCGAAATTTCATCGAAATCGACCCAATGGATTGTTAGGAGAAGATTTTTTTTAAAGAATTTAATGTGAAAAAATGCCCCTCCCTTCGACGCCCATTTTTGGGGTTCAATAAAAATTTCTTTTAAAATTTAAGAAGAGGGTCGCCCAAGGATCATTTCTACCAAGTTTCGTTCAAATCCGCCTAATGGTTTGGGAGGAGAAGATGTTTAAAGAAAAAGTTTACACGCGGACGGACGCACGGACGCACGACGGACACTCCGCCATGACAATAGCTGACTTGCTTTCGGCCAGTGGACATTAAAACGAAAACATTCTAATGTTACTTTTTTGTATAATACATCTCGCTATATATGTGCCTTTATAAAGAAATACTAAAGACGAAAATATTGCCATGTCATATTGATCTGATATTTTCCGGTTTTTGCGCCTATAAAATTCGACATCTACATAAAAGATAAAATCGAAAACATTGCATTGTCATAATCATCTGGTATTTTTCCTCAAGCTTAGATTAAAATATATAAGCTGCTTAGCTTTAGGTACTCGATAGTAATAAGTTATAAAGATCTAGGTAGGAAAAAAATGTATAATGAAGGCAAATATTCGTTTCGAATGTTTGAAAACCGATTTATCAGAATCAAGTTTGTTGGTGTAATAATGAAAGGAGTAATACATGTGATAATGCGTTAAATGAGTCTTGCTTATCTAATGCCAGATCGGGTGAAATAAACAGAAGCATGCTTTGATTTTTCGTAAATTCCACTGTGTTGACCGTAAGATTGCGAAGTGATAAGCATTATTTCTGGACAATCCACAGAAAAAAGATTTTTGTTTTGATTGATAGAGAAAAAGACTTACCGGCTGCATCTCGTGATTCGAAGCAAGAGCCTTGACATTCGATGATGGAGAGATGTGGGTGATTTTGATTACCACTTTTAATTGGTAGTTCAAAGGTCATAGACGCCCGACTTGCAAGTCTTCCAGTGTAACATTTCAATGCATCTGAACATGACAATGATAACATGTTCAAAGTCAAAACAGAGACGAACGATAAAAAAGGAGGGAGAGGGCGAAAGAAGGAAGGAGTTAATGGTTGTAGGAAGGAAGGAAGGAAGGAAGAAAGGAAGGAAGGAAGGAAGAAAGGAAGGAAGGAAGAAAGGTAGATAGATAGGGTTGAAGGAAGGAAGGAAAAAATGAAGGTAGATAGGTAGGAAAGAAGGAATGGAGGAAGGAAAGAAGGGAGGGAGGGACGGGGGAAGGAAGGAAGGAATAGAGGAAGGAAGGAAAATAGAAAGGAAGGAAGAAGGAAGGAAGAAGGAAGGAAGGGATGGATGGGGGGAGGGAAGGAGGAATGGAGGAAGGAACGAAGAGAGGAAGGAAGGAAGAAAAGAAGGAAGGAAGAAGGAAGGAAAGAAGGAAGGAAGGGAGGATGGAAGGAAGAAAGGTAGGAAGGAAGGAAGGAAGGAAGGAAGGAAGGAAGGAAGGAAGGAAGGAAGGAAGGAAGGAAGGAAGGAAGGAAGGAAGGAAGGAAGGAAGGGAGGGAGGGAGGGAGGAAGGGAGGGAGGAAGGAAGGAAGGAAGGAAGGAAGGAAGGAAGGAAGGAAGGAAGGAAGGAAGGAAGCAAGGAAGCAAGGAAGCAAGGAAGCAAGGAAGCAAGGAAGCAAGGAAGGGAGCAAGGAAGGGAGCAAGGAAGGATGCAATGGTGGAGTTAAGTAATCCAGTTCAATCAAATACATTATTACCATCAGCACTCAGGCCTGCAAATGTTTCTCTTCAATAATTCTAGAACGATGATGCAGTGGTATTGTTTAAATGTATTTGAGACGCCCAAACCGCAAACGCTGCGATCAATGAGAATATATTCGAGTAACATCGCACTTGCATTTGAAATAATTTTTTAAACCTGCTAGAACGTTTTGTCATCCTGTTTGCAGGGTAGGCCGCAGGCGTTCAGTTTTTTAAAAACTTTGCTTTGTTAAAAAAGGGAGTCGAGATGAGCCTAAATCACTTATCCAATTTCGTGCGTGAGAGAGGTACAAATTTTTGTACAGAAGGAGAGGAATCAAATTATACTCAAACATCATCTAAATGCAGGGTTCCAGGGGCCCGTTTTACTAAACACCTTACGATCATTTATTTCATAATTCAAAAATTAAAGTTGCTTCTCTAGTAGTAACTAAAATGGAATTCTGTCATGCATAATCTCATTGGAATTGTTTTCTAAAGACGA
This sequence comes from Fragum whitleyi, assembly GCA_948146395.1. Classification (NCBI taxonomy): domain Eukaryota; kingdom Metazoa; phylum Mollusca; class Bivalvia; order Cardiida; family Cardiidae; genus Fragum; species Fragum whitleyi. Next base: position 9,363,846 of record OX411557.1, read on the forward strand.
TTCCAATGAGATATTGCAAAATAGAATCTAATCTAAATGAATAAAAATACCAGGTACGATTTGTGATTTTGATTTACGATTTTTTCAAAGAAGCTTAGTAAAACGGGCTCTAAGTGCAAATAGTTACATCATGAAATTGACGTTTTTCTCAATCAAAATCATTCTAAATCGTCCATTCAGTGTTCCATTCATTAATACCTTACGCTAACTCAAACCACTCAAAAACGCTACAAAGTGATTGGAAATGATCAAATAAACAGCTACATTCAAAATAGATGTAGATGGAAAAAAATGGCGATTTTCCGACATAATTTGAATTATAAGCGTCTGATTGGTTCTTGCAGAAATAGGGAGCTATCTACAGAGCTTGTATGCATATTTTAAGGGAGATAATAAACATCGCTAAGTTTGTTCACCCTGAACAAATTTAGCGATAATGGATTTCCTCCCTTTAATTACACTCAAACAACACTCGTTGCACTCATTCAATTTCGTTCAAAAATAATACCAAAATCATTTACCTAATAAATTTCACGATGTTGTGAACTGTAAGAGGGAGGAATAATGATAAAAATAAGTAAGTTCATTTTCCAATCATCATGTTTTGTGAAACCATTAGAGTTGTCTCGATGAATCGGTTGCAATAAGTTTCACAAAATGGAACACGATGGATTTTTTTTGCATTTTTCAAACAGTCTTTTATTAAAAATCCCTTCCACTTTTTAGAGATACGTGCATAGGTGTGCGAGGAAGCCCAAATGGGATTCAGTTGCATTAATTTTACTTTTTTACTCGGCTGCTTTCAAAATATTCATAGGGTAAGACCGAATTTATCGTTTTACTTTCAGCCGTGACATTGACCTTTGGCTTATTCGAACAAGCTCTTCGCAAACGCTTCGCATGTCACTAGTGATAATTACAACTTTGTAAAGTTAACATTTGTAGATGAAAGAGATATACTCGTGACCTTGACATTAGGAGTATTTCAAACCACTGATAAATGTTTAAGATATACTCCGGATTAAAATTTGTCTTTTGACTTTGAACAGTGCCCGTGACCTTTGGCTTTTCCAAACGAACTTTTCGCATGCACTTCTCCTTACCCAGGAAAACCATTTTATATTAAAGTTAGTCAATAAGACTAGAGGATATGCTCCGAACAAGAACGGCACACACACTGACACACGCGCGCGCACACACTCATACAAGATAAAGGTAACTTAATTCGCACTTTGTCATTTCATGGTGGAGCATAATAATAATTTAAATAATAATTCTATTTTGGCATAGGTAACATCTAATGGTTCATGGGATAAAAGTCATATACAAATACACTGTTTGGAGTTGAGATATCATAGATTACTTGAAATTTAAATATCCATGACATGCTTCTTAACAACAAGGATAACGAAAAAAAGAGTAAACCCTTATTTCCATTGCGTTCCTTGCATGAAATATTATGGGCGGAGTTCGGAAGACGAACAGACGACAGACATTAGCTTGACCTTAACCACTCTTCTTTATTCACCATGGTATTCACCATGGTATTGTAGAAGAAAAGCTTTACAAGTATAAAATCACAAGGTCGTTAAAAACATGGAAAGATTAAACAGGTGCCACATTTTTCGTTTTGTTAAAAACAATCTTGGGTGAGCCATTGTAGATACAGAATGTTTTGGCCAAGGAAGAACCAATGTCGGCCAGCCGACGCTCTACCTTTCAGCCGCGAACACCACTATTTGGCAGGGCTTGACACTAAAGGGAGTCCGGGAGTCCGAGACTCGCTATTTCAGACAGAACTCCTTTATTTTTTTGAAAGTTTGCAGTCAAATGGTCTCCTTGATCTTTTGCGAGACTTTCGATCAACAAACGAGTAAACGGTTTCATTTTTTCGTTTACAGATAACATTTACCTGCATGTACTAGTAATTTTGAAAGAAAACCTATCTTGTACTTGGTGAGGAACTTTTGGCGCAAAAGTTCTCCCCGATATGAAAATTCGGGCGCCTTACTTTTATCTCAGACTCCTTGATGTTATAAATTGGGAGTCCACTGGACTCCTTACACACAGCAGTAAGTTTCAAACTCTGCTTTTTGGGTAGATACAAGACAAGAGTACTTACCCACTTGCAACTGAAGTATCAAAATCGTGTACATCAATTTAATTAAGTCGTTCACTTGATGTTGAGAATTCATCTCGGACTTAGAATCCCTATTAAAACTGAGAAGGTATAATTACATCTTATCTTTAGCCAATATGAGTAAAAGTTATGACCCGTCTGATGAAAAAGGACGATCTGGGAAGTGCGTTAAGGTAGTTGAGCCGTTATAGTTCCACAACTTTTCGGAACTCATGATCTTTCACTATGTTGACCAATGTTGAAAACCATTAGGAAGCCTCGGTTATTACTGTTAAAGTTTATTTCTTCCGAAATGTTGCGGAATGATTACGGGTCCACTACCTTAAGTCGCGAGCATAGTCAGAATAAGCGAAATTCACAGACTGACAAGGATCCAAACTTTTCGCGCTTGGATGATATTCTGAATCTTGTTTGATTAATTAAGCTGCCTTTTTGTGATAAAATCTTTGAAATGCGACCCCGGTTTTCATCTACTAGAACCAATCTCTTTTTGGAGATATCTTTTTTACGTACGGGGTTCTCAATATGGTCCTTTCTTGCGTGATTGGTCACTATTCATTCTTTTCAACATGCATAAATTAATCTAGTTTCGTCTATTAAAACGACTGTCGACGGAAGTTACATCACCATTACTAATATTTTGAGTGTGCAGTTTTACATGATATGCAGAAAGTAGCGGCATGAGTAAATAGACTAAAATCGGCACTTTTTATTACTAATTTCAAGTTTTTAACTTAAAAGACCAAATTTAGAGAAAAGGTCGACATTTAAAGATTTTTAATGCAGTTTTTACATGATATGCAGAAAGTAGCGGCATGAGTAAATAGACTAAAATCGGAATTTTTATTACTAATTTCAAGATTTTAAGTTAAAAGACCAAAATTTAGAGAAAAGGTCGATAGTTAAAGTAACTGCGAGCGCGTGAGTGTGTACATGCGTGTGCGTGTGTGCGTGTTTGTGTGTGTGTGCGTTGCAATACTGTTTTAAATCAGTGAGATTTTACTCGTGTGCACGTGTATGATGCATTTGTGTGTTATTCATTACTTGAAATCTTGTAATTCAAAGGCCATTTTTAGATAAGCTAATTGTTATGCTATTTAATTTATATGTATGATGATGTCTTATACCTTAAAGATATTGTTATCATTATTAATTTTATTATTATTATTATTATTATTATTATTATTATTATTATTATTATTATTATTATTATTATTATTATTATTATTATTATTATTATTATTATTATTATTATTATTATTATTATTATAAATATTATTATAAACTCTAAGTTTGGCAGCCCTGCGTTCGCTGATGATCTCGCGGTAATTTCTCTGTCCCCCGATGCCCTTCAAAGTTTACTAGATATTGTTTATAGATATTCCTATCGCTGGAGATTTGAGGTTAATTGTTCTAAATCCTGCGTTGTTGTTTTCAATCAGAAAACGAAAACCAACCCATATGTATTTATGCTAGGCGAATCATATGTTAAGCAAACTGACTCAGCGGTACACCTTGGGATTAGACAAGAAAGCTCACTATCCGTTAAACAACGTGTGACAGAACGTTGTCAAAAAGCGAAAAGCGCCTTTTACGCAATGTCCGATATCGGAATGAAACCAAATATATTGAACCCGCTTACTTCAGTTAAATTATACATTTCAGTAATCATACCTATTCTTCTATACGGTTGTGAGCTATGGAATGATCTAAAAGGTGCTGAGATTCAAATGCTTAATACATTTCAACACTACATACTTAAACTCATTCAGGGTTTCCACATACGAGTAAGGTCTGATATGTGCGAGTCGATGTTGGGCCTTAACCGCATTATGTCTACAATTAATATACGTAAACTTATGTTTCTTTACAAGATATTGTCTCTGAATGAAAAAGCACTATGTAAACGGCTTTTTATAAGGAAATTTTTTCAATTCATGTACAATCCAAGAAAAATTACTAGAGGTTTTGTACCTGACATTTGTTGCATTCTAGCCAAATATAACCTCAATTTCTTAATGAACATGTACATAAATGATAATTGTTTCCTGCCTACTAAGCAAATTTGGCGCCAAATTGTTGTTCGAGCAATAAAAGAAAATGAATCAGATGAATGGTTGATGCGCATTCGGTCGGCTGACTTTTCCAGGTTCTCACGGTTGCACAGATCCATTGCACCATGTTCCCTGTATTATCTTTACGCGGCGAGATTATCGCCTTATAAGATAGCTTTTGTAGCTAAATTATGGACGACCGTTCCGCAGTCTGAGCCGACACGATGCCATCTGTGCGGCCGTGTGAGCATGGATGATGTCAAACACAAGCTGATTGAATGTGTATCAATATATTCTATAAAAGCAAATTTCGTTTCCGATGTATCTACAAAATTTCAAGCCGTGGCATATGAGTTGGTATTTTCATCCGATGAACGCTTTCTAATGATGGTGCTTGGAGAAAATCCCAACTCATTGTGTGCACACGACTCAATCCAATTTCGTAGAATGACGATTAATTACATATATAGATGTTTCCACGGACCATATGATTTATAGCGCATAATTGCACATTTCTTTTACCGTCCGTTTCGTGCTATAGTACGTAGTTTATATTTCAAACTACATCACTTTGTTTTTCCGAATTGTTTATACTTATATGCCATATCTATATTGTTAAAGAAAAATTGTTTGTTCAATTAATCTCCTTTGGAGGAAATAAAGTGAATGAATGAATGAATGAATATTATTATTATTATTATTATTATTATTATTATTATTATTATTATTATTATTATTATTATTATTATTATTATTATTATTATTATTATTATTATTATTATCATTATTATTATTATTATTTATAATTATAATTATAATTATCTTTATTCTTTTTATGTTAAACTGCGTACGAAAACAAGAACATCAAATAACGTAAACAATTAATAAGATACAATTAACTACATTTCCAGCGAACATATCTTCAAAATAATCGGATGTCAAACCCGGTCATTTTTAGAGCTTTTCACGAGTTTCTCATTCCAACAAAACATATGAGTCTGTGCGTGAGATTTCCAACAATTTCAAATATGCGCAAAGCGAAGACTCTGACCAGCCTGTGCATTCGCACAGCCTGACCAGAGTCTTCACTCTGCGTCTAGTAGATAGAAATGGTCTCAAGGTATCTGTAGAAAATCAGGCAACTTTATATTCACAGTTTGTAGCTGTCTACGCTACTCAATAGTTGCACCTCAAGAATATTTCAAATTGTTGGAAAGGTCACGCACAGGCTCATATTATTACTTTTGAATGTAGATGTTGAAATAATTCTCAAAAAAAGGGCCGTTATCGTATACCAGAGGTGCGTTCGTTAGAGCTAGAATCTTAAGATTCTTATTAAGATTTTTAAGATAAAGCGTTCGGTAGAGCGAGATTTTTAAGCCGCTCAATAAGAATCTTAAGATATCTCAATGAGGAAACGAAGATGGTTTTGCATTGGCTTAAAACGAGTAGTCATGACGACGTCGAACATTTTCACTCAAAATATCGAAAATCGTTCATTACGACGTCTTAAAAATCTTATTTAGATGGATTTTCCATCTTGCTCTGACGAACGCACCTCAGCGCTTCAACGTGACGTCACTGGTGTCGTGCTTATGCTCGTTTCGTTAGAAAATCCTCAGTTGATATGAATCGTTCCATCTTTATAAAGTTAGTCTTGCAAAAAGAATGTCATCTAAAAATTAGTTACAGACTGATAAACCCTGAAGACCTTAAATGTGTTGTTAACCCTTTCCTGTTTTACAAAATTTTGGACCTGTCCAAATTCAAAGGTTTTGCAGACGAAAATTTAAAGTGGATTTAGTTTGAAAAATAACCATTCGGTATGGTAGAAAATAGTGTGGAAAAAGAAGAAATTGCTTGTCAGAAGCAATTTCTTCTTTTTTCACAATGATTTCTCAATAATAAAATCACAGGCACGTAAAAAGCAGGGATTAAACAGCAAAGGGTTAATTTCATATAAAAGTAACGACAAGCTCATGTCCATCTGGAAATTTAAAGTAGTTTTTCCTGCTTCCGACCCACTTAAGTCGAGTGAACCTGTTCTGAGTTCAGGGTGAGAAAACTGTGCAAATTGTTTGCCAATTTTATCCCGCTTTGCACACGCACTTCCGTGCAAAGCGGGTAAAATTAGCAAAAGGTTTGCAAATACCCCCCCCAAACATAACCATTAAAAGCATTCTTGTAACCTTTGCACGTGTCACTTTAACGGATCCAGGATTTCTACAAAGGTTTTTTGAATAAAAAATTTGGGACGTTTTTCCATTTATTTTTAAATTCTTAATGAAATTGAAGAAAGAATTTGAAAAAGGTTGCGTTATGTTGAGATGGTATTCGTGTGAACTACCTGAACCATTATAGAATAGCCACGTGATAAATACGTTTTCAACAATTTTGATTATCGCAGCAACCGTTGTTATAAACGAACTGTACTAAACCGAATCATAGCTGAAAAATATCCGTCGTGAGCCAGCCTTGAACCCACGCGGTAATCAATATTCAAATAAATTGGTTTACAAGTCCAATTCTCTACCACTGAGCCAAAAGATATCTTTTCTTACGCAGTTGTCAGACACTGTATTTAAACCTACGAAGCTTTGCAGGACAGTAGTGAGAATGGTATCCCATAACACACTCCCCATTAAGAGACACCATATATTGATGAGGATAAGCTTATCTAGGCAGAAATGTGCTTTCTGAACTAAACAAGTCGGCGCAATGCCGACATAAATGGTTCAATGGCCAATCCCGGACGAGCCCCCATGTTATAAACGAAGCTATGCAGGACAGTGGTAAGAGTGGTCTCCCATAACACCGTCATTTATACGAATATTCGTATCATACTATCATTTAAGGTATCAGAACTGAACATATCGGATTGTGTTCCATTTACACAAATTAAATTTCCTGATCAGTGTTTTGAAATGAGAAGCAAACAATACCCGTAACAATCAAACAATTCATCACAAAGTAACGTATTGTCTGTATTTTTTGGCTCACTTGACTACAAATTGATAAAGGTGAGCTATGCGATCTAACAATTTCGGTTTCCCTATGCCCGTCTGCCCGTCCGTCTACCCGTCTATCCACAATTTAGATAATATTTTCTTAACCGAAATTAACCATCAGATTCACCCAAACTTCACAGAAATTACCACAAGACCAAAATACTTTACATATTTGGAATCCATGGCGTAATGATCAGCAGTTGTGTATTAAGGTAGAAGACCAGCCATAGTTCCACAACATTTCGGAAATCATGATTAATCTCTCACAATGTTGACCGAGGTTTCCTGAAGAAAATAACAAGGAAACCTCGGTTAACACTGTTAAAGTTCATTTCTTCGGAAACGTTTCGGAATTATTACAGGTCCACTTCCTTAAATTAATTGCAAGCATTCAACTATCTTAAAAAAATCCCAAGTTGTGGTATTCATGATTTTACTCAAAATACCTTAAAAAGGCTTCTTCTCCTTGATAGCTTAAACCCATGATATTCTGCGTTATCAATCAACTGGCAGGGTGGAGCTTTGTCGTGACGTAATTAGGCTAGTGTACTTTTCGATAGTTTGGGTTCTTTAAAAAGTTAGACGACATTTATCGTAAATGCGTGCAAATAACCGTATTTTAAAACCCAAATGATAAACGTGCTGAGCGAAAGTGAACACGTTTTATCGTTTGGTTACCAAATCCTCGTAACTTCAGCTGAAGCTACGAGGGTTTGGTTGCCAACCTTCGATATAAAGAATGGCGACTATCTATTAAACTTGGTAATTATAAATGACAGCTGGTTTACCTTAACCCTACCTTACCTATACTTAGGCTCCGCCCTACCAGGGCAACACTCATAGATTATACAAATTCTCATTATATCCTTTACCAAAACACTTCAGGATTTTACATAGATGTAAAGAAGGATATATAGGAACAAGAGGACCACGATGGCCGTTTTTCGCTCACCCGAGTCTCCTTGACCACTTGGACATCACGTGAGATTGACAGACGTTCAAGTCTGAGGAGATGGTTTGCATCTTTTTTCAATGCCATGGACTGATTTCAGAAAAGATCATTGTTGAAAGTTTCGTACTTTATTTTCATGTAAAATTGGATGCACATGGGCTGATCCCAAATATATACTAGGACGAAAAAGAAACGCCGGGTAACCTAAAATAATTGTTTTCAGGGATAAATTTTATTATTGGATTATTATATTCATTTTTGTATGAAATGTCATCTGTATGGAACCAGCTGTTGAAGTTTCAATCGATTTTCGATGCTGATTATGTGAAATAATACCCCCTTTTAACGATGACCCTTCTTGTTTTGCGAAACACGACCGGACATATCAGAATCTTGTGTGTATCCATGCGAAGCTGTGGCAGTCCTGATTCGTCTATGCACGGAATTCACCAGGGTGTTAATCATGGCCATGGGGATGTTATTCCATTCTTCATGCAAGGAATGTGTGAGTTGGCCAATCGAGTGGGTGTATGTTACTGTTAGCAAGAAATTACTGGCAAACTCTGGCGACATGGGGTCACGCATTGTCTTGCTGCAATATCAGGTTCCATGCTTACACGCCTAGGACGGCATGTGGGCGGAGGATATCGTCTCTATACCTGACGCAGTTTAAATAACCGTCAATCAGGATCAATGGTGATTTAAACCCATAGGAGATGCCGCCCCAAACACATACCGAACCACCGCTAAACCTATCCCGTTCAACGACTCACGAGTCGGTGTAACGTTCGTCGCGACGTCGGTATACACCACGTCGGCGGTTCGAACGGTAGAGAGTGAACCGGGATTCGTCGGTGAAGAATACCCGTCTCCATTGCCTCATGGGAAAATTTCGTGGTGAGTGTGCTTGTAACCAAGCCAAACGGCATTCGCGACGCACAGGATTTAGCGGCAGACCGACATAGGGACGTCGGTCTCTTAGGTCATTGTCAAGTAAGCGGTTTCGAACCGTATCGGGGTGAATATGGCGATTATGACTGCTTATAGTGTTATAGTGTTATTTGCAATTCCGCTAGTTGTGAGATGGCGATTACGGAAGTGAGAAAGAGTCATAAACCGATCCTGACGTGACGTCGTGACAACTTCCCGTCACTCGCAGCCGTTTAACAATACGTTCAATAGTTAGAAAATGAACACCAAAATGTGCAGCAACCTGTGTTGGCCTTGGCCCTGCATGAGCATTGCTATAGCTTGACCCCGCTCGACTTTCGACAATCGCGGCATTGATTCAAAATGCTCAATTTGAAGTAATCGTTAAAAAATCGATCTGAATACTTGAAAAGTATCAAAAAGACTGAACATTTCCTTGGAAATCTCATTGACCTTCCCCTGTCCCCTGCACGAGATTCTTGCATTTGAGCACGTGCCTTTCATTGTGGGAAGATGTATGGTATTGTGTAGTTTTAAACGTGTGGAACCGTTCGACAGCGAAAAACACATAAATCTGACCGATAATCATTATTCTATGCCAAGCAATAAAATCTATATTGCATATTGTATGTATCCCGGCGTTTCTTTTTCATTCTAGTATATGACCTTAGGAGGAAGTTATAAACAAACTTCATATTGGTAAATTCTATTTCTTCACACAATTTCTAGACTGTTTACGTTCTGGTTTAGGTGATAACGGGAAGTGCCCGAGCAGAGCCTAAATATGAATCTAGGGGCATGGTACATGTATAAACAAACTTGATAATGGTCAATGAGATGATGCTTTGCACGAAAAACGAAAGTTGTCTGCCTTCTTGATTCAGAAGAGAAGATTGTTGAAGATTTTCACTCTTTGTTTCTATGCAAAATGGAAAGATCCCGGACAGATTCTTAATATGACCCAAGGGCATAAAATGAACTTACTTTGTACCAAACAAGGAAATTTGTGCCCGCGTTCTTGTTTCAGAGAAGATCTTCAAAGATTTTCGCTCTTTGTTTCTATCTAAAAAGGTGTGCCAGGGCGGAGCCGAAATACGGCCCAAGGGGCAAGGCATGAACAAATTTGGTAGGAGTCCACTACATGGTACTACATACTAAATATGAAATCTGTCTGTCGTCTGGTTTCAGACAAGAATATTTTCGAAGGTTTCACTCTTTGTTCCTGTGTAAAAAAGGGGGGTGCCCGCGTGGATCCCAAATATGACCCCAGGGGCATGATAACAAACTTGACAGAGGTCTACTAGATGATGCTAATACCAAATATGAAAGATGTCTGCCTCCTGGTTTCCGAACAAAAATGTTAAAGAATTTTTTTTATTTTCACCTATGTAGTTGCCGTGGAAACCAGAAATAAGTGTGGATTTCATTTTTTTTTTGGACAACTTTTGTAAAACTTCACCAAAACTTCACCCAAAGAATATTCTTGCCATTTTTCATTAAGATTGGTCGACTGATAAGAGAGAGAAAATGTTCAAAAAATGTGGACGAAGGACGACACACGACGCAAATTCCAGACGATCATAATAGCTCACCTTTGGCACATCATGCTCAGGTGAGCTTTTTAACTTCAAAAAATCGATATTTCAAATGACACATCACACTAAGACCATTTAACCAAAAAAAAAATGAAATTAATCAAATAACCAAATCGCAAAATGCCATGTGAAGCGGAGTCCCTGACAATAAAAATATATCACCGATGACAGAATATCCATTCTGTACATTTTGTAGAAAATAACATTCAAGCTGCTAACTCTGTCGCGATAATAACACTAGGATACGTTTATCATACTTTCATTAGACCCTTTTGTGTTTGAAATTTGACAGACTAGATCCATATTAAAAATGAAAATACTTGTGATGGTTCAAACATCCTGTCCAAGTTTCAAGAAATGGACTCCGTTGCGACATGATTTACATGTTTATTCATCAATTTTCTTAATTCTCTTTTTTCCGTTATACTTGATTTGAAATATACGCACACAAAAGGCGACCACCAAGGAAATTATAGGATAATGGCGATATGTGGAATGTGACATGCCCTTCGTCCTCTCCCCTTTTTATGATTAAAGCGTTGGTTAATAATCAAAACACCGTAACTTTAGCTTGAATAAGCTGTCGTTTCGATGTAATGATCATTCATCAACGATTTTTTTTTCGAAAGAGAATTTATTTCTATAATGCACTTGCTTAATGTGCGTAATGACAATTACTCCCTTGCTTGGCGGACCTGACACATTTTCGACAGGAATGGTTATTGTGATAATATATGTGACCCGTCACGCTAAAAGGGACCATCTGGGAACTCTTTAAGATAAATATTTGAAAAAGAGATTGGGACAAGCATTGGTCAACCAGTGAAGAATAATGGCGGATCTCAGCAGTAGTTTAATAATATATTCCAGCACTATCCCCCGTAACAACTAACCGCTTTTTGTATCTGAATCCGGTACGGTAGCGACCGGATGAAAAGACGGACATACTTGGGGCTATGTTGCCATTATTTTTGTGATAATTCTTCGTGAATCTTCGTGGGATCTTGGCGTTGCCATTATTTTTGCGACGATTACTCGTTCACTTTCGTGGATTCTCTGTGATGCTGTTATTCCGTGTCAATATCTTTTCGATATTCATGGAATCTCATTTATACCTCAATTTCCGTGACAATGTTTTGTTGATTCTTGTTGATTCTCGGTTAGTTTAAACATATTTTATTCAGAAAATTTTTACAGACAGTATAATGAACAACATATTTTGTGAAAAGGATTGGAACGAAAGCTTGGGAAACTTATATAGTTCCTCTCCTAACAACAGCCATCGTAATAAAAGATTAGTGATACAACAAAAATACTATATGTAGAAAAAATAAGGGTTGAAGGTTATTGGTAAGGTTATTGGTAAGTGCAGAGAAGGGCCTATTTAATTTTTTTTTTTATTTCCATTTCTATGCTGGAGTACATTATTGAAATCTTTCACTCCTACGTATAAATTCATGTACAGCATCAAACAACAATTCGTTATTCCTATAAGAAATGTTTTCATCACCAAACAAAATGTTTTTAATATCAACAGAGGATAGTTCTTCCACTGATTGAATGAGAGATATTCGTATGTCTGAGTAGAATCTGCATTTTAGGAAAAAAATGTGTGCTAGATTCGATTTCGCCACATCTACAGAGAGGAGAATCAACAATATTTCGATAGAAGAGGTGTTGGGAAAGAGAACTACAATCGTTTCTTAAGCGAGCATGAATGGTTTGCATTTTCCTGTCTCCGTAAAAAAATAACTGATTCGGAACTGGCTTGTCTCTATTCAGTTCGAGTTTAAACGATGCCAGTGATTCGGCATTTTTAATTTCAGGTGGAAGTTCATTCCATTGACTTATAACTGACGGGAGAAAAGACATTTTATATTGGTCAGTTTTACATGCAATACTTTTTATCTGATTAGAATTACGAAGATTATACGAAGATGTGCTTCCAACTGTATTAGGAATTAGCTCACAAAGGTAGTTAGGAGCTAAACCAGATTTCATTTTAAAAAACATTAAAAGTTTATGCTTTCGCCTCCGTTCCCTCAACGTTTCCCACCCAGATTCCCTCATTAAATTTACAATTGAGACCAATTTGCTGCACCCTGTTACAATTCTTGCAGCTTCATTTTGAATTTTTTCTAATTCTTCTTGTTGGCTTATATTAATGTTGTCCCAAATTACGTCCCCGTATTCCAGGATTGGCCTGATAAACGAAAAATAAAGTATTTGAAGCGAGAGGCGATCTAACGTGTATTTAAGACGACGCATTGAATTGATTCTAGTCCAGGCTTTTTTGCATATATTTTGGATATGAAGACTCCAATTCCCATCGTTTGAGAATGTTACACCCAAGTGCTTATGATTGACAACTGATGGGATTTCGATATTAACCATATGGAGACTTGGATGAAATGGCTTACTGCGCTTTCGTGATATGACTAAGGATTCTGACTTCTTTGGATTAAACTTAACCAACCATTTATTTGCCCATGCATTGACTTTATCGATATCAGATTGCAAAATGCTATGCGCTTCATTTGGATCCCCGACAATAATCGATAGACTTGTGTCATCTGCGAAAAGGTTAATAGATGATTGGATACTTTCAACTATGTCATTAATGTAAACTAGAAATAATAAAGGGCCTAATATAGATCCTTGTGGAACACCAGCTTTAATATCACATAAGTCAGATGACCCCCCTGGAATTATAACTCTCTGTTTTCTTTTGGAAAGGTAGTCTTCGAGTAGACATAGCAAGTTGCCTCGGATGCCTGCAGATTCTAATTTCAAGATAAGTCCTTTATGCCAAACTTTATCAAAGGCTTTACTTATATCGAAGAACACGACCCGGATTTCAAGACCGTTATCGAGAGCCTTACCAATTTGATTATACAAATGCGTTAATTGGTTGACGGTAGAGTCTCCTGGCAAAAAGCCAGACTGTGCAGGAGTGAAAAAATTATTAAATTTCAGATGGTTATATATGTGTTTAAAGAGTATTTTCTCAAATACCTTTTCAATGGTATTTAATAGTGAAACTGGTCTATAGTTAGATGGGAGAGATGAGTCACCACCTTTAAAAATTGGACACACATTAGAGATTTTCCAAGAAGAAGGAAAAATGCAACTCTGAAGACAAAGATTGAAAAGATTACATAAAGGCGCACAAATTTGAAAGGCTGATTCAATAAGGACTCTATTGTCAATTCCATCTGGTCCATGTGCCTTACCAGCTTTTAGTGTTTGAATAGTATCGTGTACTTCAGTCGTTGTAACAGCCAATATTGCAAGAGAGTTTTCAACTAATGTAGGATAATCATTTGGCAGTGCTTGAAGAGAATCATCAACGTATGATTAACTAGTGAAATATTCATTGAACACGTTTGCTTTTGCGTCATCTTCAATAACCATTGTACCCAACACTGGGTCTAAGATTGGTGGTAATGCTTTACTGGATGAGGAAGGGGAAATAAAGCCTTTCAATATTTTCCACCAGTTTTTAGATTTAACATTACCGGATTTCAAATTGTATGACAATCTCTCTATATATTCTTTTTTAGTTGTTTTGATAAGAGAAATTGTTTCATTTCTAATTCTTTTGAATTTTGACCAGTGATAATCTGAATTTATTTTTTTTGCCTTTTGATATGTTCTTTTCCGCTGGCGAATTTTCCTTTTAATGTGAGTTGTTATCCATGGTGGGTCATTTGGGTTAATTGTTATTAATTTGCATGGAATACTCATTTTTGCATGTTCCATTATTGCGTTAGAAATATTAACAGCGCACGTATGTGGATCATCACCAGAAATAGAATCCCAATTAACCCCAGACAGCCCCCTTCTTAGCTGATCATAATTACCCCGGTTATAATTCCAAACTAACCTGTCAATTCTTTTGATTTTAGGCTTAAGATAGTTAAAAACTCCGAAAGTTGGACAATGATACCTTAAATTAGAATCAAAACATGGCTCTCCTACTCCTGATGTCAATAGAGAATCAATATTACTTATAAGTACAAGGTCGATAGTTGATGATGAATTTTCTGTAAAATGCGTAGGTTCGTCAATACACTGAACTAAGTCAAATTGATTGCAAATTGAATCTACCTTTGAAAATGAACTGTTTTTATTAATATCATAGTTAAAATCACCCATTATAATTATATCATTTATTCCTGTATCACGTGCTAAACTTATAGAATCTTCAATCAGTGCATTATATACTTGATCCGAACTTGGTGGTCTGTAAAAGACACCATACAGAACGTTTTTATTATTAGGCAATTTCAGTTCAATCCAAATGCATTCTAGATGGTTGAATTCTAAGTCATGCCTACGTTTGAAAGTTAAATTATCTTTGATATATACGATGACACCCCCGTAATGGTTGTTTAAACGACCTTTCCTTTCTGGAGTCTGAAAGCTAGGGAAAAGTAAGTTTTCGGACAAATTATGATCGCTTAACCAAGTTTCAGTAAAGGACAAAACATCAAAGCATGAAAATTCTGGTATTAGGATATCGATCTTTCGATTCTCGGTTATTCCATTATTTAGTGCCAATGTCTCTTTGTTTTTCATGAATTCTTCGTGATGGCATTATTTCCGTGACAAGAGCTCGTTGTTTTCCGTGGATTCTCTGTAATTGCAATAGTCCCAGTTACAATAGCAGATGATTGAATATACAAATAATGGTTTGGCGCATTTATCTGGCTTTTTCTTTATACTACACCCATATAACTCGACACCTGTTTAAATAAAAAGGTAAACGAAAATGTTGCCATATAAGGTTCAAACTATGCCAAGTTGTGTTAAAGATAACAACAGTTAATTATAGTCTGGAAGTTACTTCCAACCAATCAATTAAACAACAATCCTGGATGGATGAAATTAACTTTCTGTTAAAGTTTAACCAATTGTTATCTTTTATATTATCTGTATATTTGAAATGCTGCATTGATATGCCGCAAACGCATACTGATTTATGCCTACAGTTAACAACATCGTGATATTGGCAGTGTGAATGATTTTTAAATGTTTTAGGACTGAAATTGAACGAGTGCGATGACTGAGTTTTGAGTAAAATTAAAGGGAGGTAATCAAAAATCGCTAATATTGTTCAGGACGAACAAAATTAGCGATATTTTTAACCTCCCTTTAATATAATATGCATACAAGATCTATAAATAGCTTCCTTTTTGTAGAAACAATCAGACGCTAATAATTTCAATTTCGTTATTAAAATGGCGATTTTTTTTCTATCCAAATTTATTTTGAACGCATTTGTTGATCTTATTCGTTTTAGAGATTTTGGAGCGTTTATGAAAGTTTTGAGTGTGTGGCTGGAATGAATGAATGGAGCGCTGAGTGAGTGATTCAGAATAGTTTTGAGATTAGTGTAAATTTCACGATGATATTAATTAAACACCTGCATCTTCGCCTTCCAGGATAGGGCCATTGAGCCATATAAGTAAACAAAATCCAACCGAACTTGGCATGATACTTTTTCTGCAACGTTCTTCTTTATCACCTTATTTCCTATAAATTTAGTGATTTAGAAACATTCTGTTCTTCTAGTCCCATTATTTTACACAAACAATTTGATACGAGAGAAAGTTAGCATGTTCATTTCAATAAAAGACTTTGGGCTCACGACTTTCTCAGTCGAACTATGGAAAGGGTTCGTGCTAGTTTCAAGCAGTCTTTACTTCTTTTTATGCGTATTGTCCATCTGTCCGTCCGTCCGTCTGTCGTCAGTCCGTTTCTCTATTTGTCGAAATGTACAAACTTAAATTAACTTAAATGCCAACATTTTCATACAACTTTGACCCTATTTGAATTACAATGCTAATTTTTGGTTTGCAGCTTGTACCTTGTTTACTTACAAATCTAATCTCTGAGACTAGTCTAGGGATGAATGCAAGTCTAGGGAAGGGCTTTTCACCCAGGTCAAAGTAAAATTTTCACAAACCTTATCCCTAGAACTTAACTCAAAAATAATCAACATGCCAACTTTACTTTTTCCTGTAACTTTTAATTTTTTTGCAAGTGACCATATATATTATTGATTGTATTTTGCATTAACGTTCCTATTAACTAAAGACAGCATTCGATGTCAAGGTCAAGGTCATCCGTGTAGACTAAAATTGTAAAAAATGTAATTTGGAGGCATTAGTGTGTTACGAGCACATCTCGTTCTCAATTTATTCTAAACAAAAAAAATGTCTCTTTAAAAAATATTACGCGTGTTTAGTACTTTCCTTGCGAAGACTCGGACGCAGCGCACGCTGTTTGGTAAGTTTATGTAATGTCAAAATTGCGAAAAACGTTCAACGACGTCTGCCGTTGCGTTAGTATACATTATTACCAAATAACGGTGGTGATATTTTGCAAATTATATCATTTTAAATTGTACATTTATCATTGCCTGCTTATTTAGTATTCTGATGTTTGATAAGGAGGAAGTATCTAATAGTCAAACGATTTTGGTACACTGTATATGAAGATGCTTATTACTAGCAAACTTTCTGTAAATAAAAAAAAACTACTACATACATAATTCTTTCAAATTGAATCTTCGCAAACTATTCAAAAACAATATTTACAAACTAAAATATTTTTGAATTGCAATTAAATAAAGATATTACAGATCACTAATCATCTAAGTAAAGGACGTAACGCTTGTATTTTTCGTTATCTTATGTCTTCTCAGCCCAGTTGTTAAAGCTATCCAGGGCTAAGTTTTTCAAATTTTTTTTTCGATTTGCCTTCGAGACATTAAAACATGTCACTTCCGAGATGGCATGAATTAATTTTCATCAAAATACGTCTTCGGGATTAAACATAACTTCTCTTTAATTGGTAAAGAGAGACAACCCGAGTTACATCTTACATGCAAATTTTAGCTGAACGTCGCAATTGTCCCATGCTTCAATTTTCATAATGTTGTTCTCTCGAATTCGAAAATGATACTCGATTATACAAAATTTGATTACGAATATTTTGAAATTTAACACTTATGAAATTAAATCGGACTAATATAGGAACGTAATTGCAGTAGTGAAACTACAAAACTCTAAACGTACCCAATAACGTGCGCTACGTCTCGGCGAATGGTAAAGGGAAAACATGAATCTAGGATAGATAACAGAAATTACAAAGAAATTTCTTATACCTGATTTTCCTGGATAACATATCATTTATCTATCTTTTATTATTTTGGGGGAGGAGGGGGCACTTAATGCATTATCATATAAGGCATTATTATATCTATTATATAAGGCATTTAATTTCCAAAGTACCGGAAGCAACAATTGCCAAAGTTGATAAGATCCGAGATGTGAAAAGAATAACACATGAGTGTTCTAAAATAGCAATGTCATTCGGTCGAGGGAGAATTTATCGTGACGAGGCTTTGCCGAGTCATGATAATTTCTCACAGCCAAGACCAGATGACATTAATATTATAAAACACTTAAATGTTATTCTATCTATAGTCTGTTTGACTTTTATATAGACCAAAATTTCGACGAAAACTTCAGAATCGAATTAATGAAACATATTTTTTCTTGTCATATCATATTTTCTATCTAATACCATGACGAATTTTGTTTTTCAGAATTTTTGAATGCAAAATAATCATTTTGTCCGTCCGTCTACATGTTAACCCCAAGCCTTTCATACCTTCTTGTGCATATACTAAACGAAACAACGGATTGTCCAACCAAAAATAGTTCTGATTTGCATAGGGACCGAGTCAAGGGTGTAAGATTTTAAGTGAGTCGTTTTGGTATAAAATCGAGTATTTTTATAAAACTAATGATGTCGAAGATTTTTAATTCCTTGGGATATCAAATCTGAGTGTTTTCTCTCTTTGTTCAAAAAACGTTTGACGAGATAATTGATAATTGTTTTTATATCTATTCTGAGATGAACCCCATATTCACATTTTTAGACCAATCAGAAATGATTATTTAACGAAGTCGTTGTGAATTTCACGAGGAAAACTAGATAAGTAGGCGAGTAATAACGGTTCATATCACGTGATATTTAAGTTTACGGTGACATGACCGTCGATATGCTAATAAGCATCTCCAAGTAAGGAAAAAAGGACATTTCTTCTGTCAAATGTTTAGTATAAAACCACGTGATCTCACTATATGTTTACATTTTCTTACTACTAAACAGCCTCCATCACCCCTCGTGTTTAAGAGCCGAAAATATTTATTTTACATTAACTATATAGACAACATCACTATTGATAAAACATATAGTATTCAAAAAATATTATTTGGATTGGTATTAAGCAGAAATTAAGAATTTACCACATACAAATCCTTCACTCAAACGCAAATTTATGAAATTGATTCAATGGTTGGTCCATATAGAAGTCAAACGGACTATATCATGCAATCATTTTGTAGCGCTTAATTATAATAAACCCTTAAAAATAAAAGAAATTCGGTTAAAAGTGTATGCAAATAGATTCTAAAAACAGACTCTGATATCATGTTAAGATACCAGACACGTGATATCAGGTCAATACAGGCTTCATTGCATGATAAGTAGTGTTCTGTTAACACATTTGTCTGGGAGAAGTTACGATTAAAACATTGACAGACTTACCAGCTAAATCTCGCGATACGAAGCAAGAGCCAGGACATTCTATGATGGAAAGATGTGGATTTCGTGCACCGTTGGTCTTCGGTAGTGTAATGGACACTGAATCTGCTAATCTACCAGTGTAACATTTCAACGATTCTGTCCCTGAAAACGCGAGTCCAAAATGAGGTTAGCGTAGAGGACCAAAAGGTATAAGCCAAGATTTTTGGCCTGGAAGGGTGGAGCTTAAGTAACGGGTCGTTGCATTTAAGGTTAGGGTGAATCAGTTTGTTTTGGTATTAACTCATTTTTTTTTCATAGAAGACACTGTGACCTTGGAACGTTAAATCGTTGTAGCGTAACCAAACCCTCGTAGTGTCAGCTTGGACAATCTGTAGGTACGCGGATTCTGTTACTTATAGCTTTGTTGAAGTTACGCAGTTTCTGTTATACAACGATGAAATGTGGTTTATTTTTGCTGATCACGTAAACCCTTTTGGTTTTAGGATACAGTTATTTACACGCGTTTTCGGTATTTGCCGACTATCTTTTGAAAGAACCAAAATATTGAAAAGTAAACTCGGCAAATTACGTCACGGCTAATCCACGTCCTGCCGGTTGAATAATAACGCAGAATAATACCGGTAAATGAATACTTCAATTCTTGCTGATTACATTAATTTATGTGCATTGGCTAATCGGCTGATAAAATTTCAATGGAAACGATTTTGATTACACAGCTATTTTGTAATAAATTTCTATATTTTCTAATTAACAAATCTTTACACTTTTGGTTATTGATATTATAGACGAGGGGAATATTTGTTGATTTAAAAGGGGTATGAAGCTAAATAACCTATTCACATTTATGCATGAATCTGTTTCGCGTATTCATTCATTGAGATTAAGTTTTTTTTCAGTTTCATACCTCCATGAAATATCAACAAATATTCTCATCTCTTCAATAAATTTAAGAAAAATAAGAAGAATGTGAAAAAAAAAAAAAAAAAAACTGGAAAAAACAAGCAAGCGAACGTTTGTTCGAAGACAGAAGCATGTACAAATTGTAAGAACTTAGATACAACAATGCAAAATATAAAACATTTGAAAAGAAACATTCTGATGCTATAGGAAATATTGTAAGAAAAGGAAAACTCATTTTTTTACATCTATTTTCTTCTCTTTTTTCCCTTTTTTTCAAGTTTAAAACAAACAGGTTATTTAATCCACAGAATGTTAATGAAAATAACGGTTGATAAAAAAGTCGTATTAACTTTGAACTTATATTTTAACACTTTCAGCCGTAAATTACGCTTGTAAAAAAAGCCCGTCCAGCCAAGCTCATTCGGGTAAGTAGGTTACTCACCAGAAAAAATCATAAGCACCAAAACCATGTAAACTAATATACCTAACCTATTTATCTGATGTTTACAACTCATCTTAGTATTGAAGGTCTTATTCTTAAAACAAATTATATTTGTAATAAGCGACCTGTCATGCAAAAAGGACCATCTACCCTGTGTTCATGATGACATATCGATGCAAATTGTTTGCAAATTAAACGTCAATTTTCGCGTGCACATGCGTGCAAAGCGGCGTATAATTTGAGAACAGATTGCACCGTTTGTCATCCTAAACGGAGAATTAGGCACTGCGTAGGCTAATTAAAGGCATACGCGCGCAAATAATTTTGTCGACAGATTTTTTTGTTATTTTATATATTTGTTAATTAAAATACCTTGAGCAAAAATATGCAAAAACAATTGGGGGTCACCGTATCCGTTTTTGAGAAATTGACCCCTGAAAAAACGCATTTTTATACAATTTTTCACTGATTTTCGAGTGGTTTTGAAGATCGATGTATAGTTCGCTTAATCCCCGTTTTCTCTGACATGAAATACTCTTTTGAAATAAAAGTTTCTGAAAAATTTAAGGATGAAATTACGGCTTTATTTGATACATTTTTGTAGGCTTTGCTAAAATTTTCGTCCATGAACCGATGAGATATAACGCGGTTGGGCGTATTAAATGATGAGTATTTTTTCCAGAATTTCGCGTAAATTTTTGTATTTAACCATAAAAATAATCAAAACTGCTCGACAGTTTTCTTTTGAATTTAGCACATTTATAGAGCATTCAAATCCAATCTAGATTGTACCAAAAAATCAATATGTCACCGTGCTTTTTTAAGAGCAATGCGCCTATTTCCGAGGCAACCGTAGGGATTCTAAACAGCGACGTTGGAAATCATCGTTGACGACGTCGTTCTGTGTTTATCCGCAAAAGAACGCATCGCGCTTATCTT
This sequence comes from Fragum whitleyi, assembly GCA_948146395.1. Taxonomy (NCBI): domain Eukaryota; kingdom Metazoa; phylum Mollusca; class Bivalvia; order Cardiida; family Cardiidae; genus Fragum; species Fragum whitleyi. The sequence continues at coordinate 9,385,431 of OX411557.1, forward strand.
GAACGTCGGTCATATTTTTGTGTTGCTTTATTAAAATGATTTTACAGACCTAGGCAACATATTTAAGCAAAAACATGTCTTCTTCTTCTTGTTCGATTCATAAAGACAAAGGCGCTTTGAACTATAGATAAATTAAAAAAAAAAAAAAAAAAAAAAAGAAACATAAATAAGCAAACGAAGCAAAACAGGGGAAACACGGATTAGTTTGTCCTTGGGTGACCAAAGCATTTAAAATTCTGCTAAAAAAATGCTGTAGTAACGAGTTTTTGACACCTTAAGATGATGAAACAAAATGCCTATAATACTGCTGATATCAGTGAAACCATAAACGCACGCATTTTCCACATTATTTTCTTATTTGATGGTTTCGATAAGTTAAAATTATGATTATACGAAAAAAAAATTAAATTAATGAACAAATTAAGTTTATCCTGTCTACAGTCTTTAGAATATATTAAAGTTGAACAAGGGCCTACCATTCTATCCTAGCTAAAAAAAATTTGCGGAGTCCGTACAGCGTCTATTAACCATAAAATCGCGGCGTCCTACAGCTAAGAACATAATGAAATTGACAAAAGGAATGATTTTACAACGAAATGAATAAGTGGAATAAGCGATTTTTGAATGAATTCAACATTTTGGATTGAAACTGGTCGATCAAATATAATGACGTAATATTAAATAAATAGATCTGTACATGTCTTCACATACCAATCAGAGACTTTCAAAACTCACGCTGGTCTATGAAATCAATGAATGATTGGAGCCACTGCGATCAATTCCGAAGGGTGATAAATGATTTTGGATAGTTTAGATTGAGTCGATTTGGATATCCACGAATGAAGCCCTGCACTAGTGATTCAGAATGATTGAGTGAGGTCAATTTCAGATGGTAACAGTAAGATGCGACCATCGCACGGTTTAACGAGAAGTGGAAACCTTGCGACTCGTCGAACAAAAGATTGGTTAGGCTAGCCTATAGGCCCAAGTCTCAAGTGATAAAACTTTAATAATAATAATAATAATAATATGAAATAACCTACCAAACAACGAAAAAAAAGTAAATAGATCTGCATTCATGCGTGTAGGCATGAAAACTGCCTAGTATTTAGAGTGACGGGTTTTATTTCAAGTTCAATAAGCATTACTATTAATGGGATACACTGGTAACCTAAACAACCCCATAGACAATATTATCAACTTAAATCGGTCTACGTGGTGGTAGGGGATATATCGATGGCTCAGCGCGAAACAGTTGTAACTCGAGCCCTATATGTTTATAGGGGGTTACAACCGTTTCAAGCTGAGCCATCGATATGTGACCCATATGGTCGAGCCATTGGTCGAACTCACGACCACAGGAATCACAGCCTAATGTATTGCCGCCTAAGCTAACCCAACTCGGCATCTTCAGTTAAAATAATCGTGATTTTGACAAGGTGAATAATTTAAGAATTATTTTGGAATGAAATGAATAAGTGCGAAGTTTTGAGTGAAACTGAAGGGGGCGGGGCGGGGGGGGGGTTAATCCAATAGCGCTTATTTTGTTCAGGATGATCAAGGTGAGCGATATTCAAATACCTCCCTTTTTTTAAAAATATGTAAACAAGGTCATTAAATAGCTTCCTATTTCTTCAAGAACCAATCAGACGCTTTCAATTACAATTATGTCAGTACATTTACGATTTTTCCAATTCATATTTATTTTGAATGTAGCTGTTGATTTATCTTTTTTTAGTCATTTTGGAGCGTTTTTGAGTGGTTTGAGTGAGTGTTTAAAAAGAATGATTGATATAGGTGACTATATAGGTGGTGCCTAAAATGTCGACCCTGGTCAGACTGCAAATGCCGCCTAGAATCAAAAAACTTTTTCGCACTTGGTTGATTTTCTGAACCCAGCCCTGCGTCCAATTAAACCAATTCATGCAAACCTTTGGCAAATTTTGCTCCGCTTTGCACGGAAGTGCAAACAGTTTGCAACATTTTTTCACCCTGACTTATTACTTTACATTCACATTGTCAGAACTTTTAGAAGTGTGGTCTGCGGCTGACATTTACTGGATCTATTTTCCTTTTGCTGCCCCCGTATCGAAAGATCGGGGGCATATTGTTTTACCGTTGTCCGTCTGTCCGTCTATCCGTCCGTCTGTCTGTCTGTCTGCAAAAGTTAACCAAAAACCTTAACATTGCCAATATCTTCAAGCCTATTCCAGATACAAAGCTCATATTTGGCATGATGATAGATCTCAATGATCCGCATCTGCTGATACCAAAGTCAAGGTCATGTGACAAGGTCAAGGTCATCTCTCAAGGTCAAATAACTCAAAAAGTTAACCAAAAAACTTAACATTGCCAATATCTTCAAGCCTATTCAAGATACAAGGCTCATATTTGGCATGATGATAGATCTCAATGATCCGCATCTGCTGATACCAAAGTCAAGGTCATGTGACAAGGTCAAGGTCATTTCTCAAGGTCAAATAACTCAAAAAGTTAACCAAAAAACTTAACATTGCCAATATCTTCAAGCCTATTCAAGATACAAGGCTCATATTTGGCATGATGATAGATCTCAATGATCCGCATCTGCTGGTACCAAAGTCAAGGTCAGTTGACAAGGTCAAGGTCATCTTTCAAGGTCAAATAACTCAAAAAGTTAACCAAAAAACTTAACATTGCCAATATCTTCAAGCCTATTCAAGATACAAGGCTCATATTTGGCATGATGATAGATCTCAATGATCCGCATCTGCTGATACCAAAGTCAAGGTTATGTGACAAGGTCAAGGTCATTTCTCAAGGTCAAATAACTCAAAAAGTTAACCAAAAAACTTAACATTGCCAATATCTTCAAGCCTATTCAAGATACAAGGCTCATATTTGGCATGATGATAGATCTCAATGATCCGCATCCGCTGGTACCAAAGTCAAGGTTATGTGACAAGGTCATTTCTCAAGGTCAAACTTTGAAAAAATGCTGTTTCGGGGGCATTCGTGTTTCACAAACACATCTTGTTTAACATTTATTTTTGAGGGTTTCTCAGATCGGCGATCCTTTCGTGATCGGTTACGAGCATGTGCGTCACATAGAGCGTAGAGCGTCACATACTGTAAATATAAAGTTATCTGATGGTCTACAGATACTTTAAGACCTTATCTATCTTCTAAACGCATCGTTAAGATTCTCGTCAGACTGTGCGGATGCACAGGCTAGTCAAAGTCTTTGCTTTGCGTATTTTTTAAATTGTTGGAAATCTTGCGCACTATCTCATATATCATTTTTTACGTATTGGGTTGTTTATGGTACCTTACGCAATATTTAGGTAATATCTAAGATACATATATAATACATACTTACTGTATACGAGGTTGGGAGCATTGAAAATTGTCGAGGCTCTGCCGAGACAATTAACAATTCTCACAACCGAGTTTGATATTTTTTCATACAATACACTAAGAACGTATTATATTTATCTTACAACCTATAATTGTCTTGTTTTCGTCGGTGTTTCTAACTGAAATGCAAGTTACTAAAAATAACCACATTATATCATGTTCTAAAAATAACTATGTGATATCATAAAAAATATCATACGGGATGTTATCATACGGATATTTGTATAGTTATAGGATACAATTATATGTGTGACCCGTCAAACGAAAGAGACCACCTGGGTAGTGCGTAAATTGTCGACCCTCGCCAAACTGCGTGGACTGCGCAGGTCGACTAGGATTAAAAATTTTAGCTCTTAGCCGAATTTCTGAATCTAAAATGATCAATCTACCCCTCAAAGTAAGAATTTGTGAAAAGCGAAATATAGCTGACATCTACTTGATCTGATTTAATTTTTCGAATATTTATTTCACGCTTCAAAATGGTCCTTTTTGCGTTCAGTCACATATCTTCTCTTTCAATCTATTGGGAAGCATGGAGTATCTTACTTTTTTTTCGCCCAAACAAGTCATATTTTTTGCAATTCTGTTCGCTTATCAACAGTTCAAAATTCAAGTTCAACTTCTAAAGGACTGTATATGAACTAGGAACTGTAGTGAATTAACATTTCTACATTTTACAAGTCAAGAGCATTCCGTGTAAGTGATTAACCCTTTCTTTCAGAAGAAGAAAAAAATGTACACAATTTTATTGTAAACAGGCAGCCAAAGTGTTGCATATACTACGGTTGATTGATACAATCGGTAAATGTTAAGAAATCTGTAGAATTTGGCTATGTTTTAAAGAATTTCTAGGCCACATACCTGAACTTCCATTCTATGGTGATTTTTGTTATAATGATTGTTATTTCTTTAATGCTTTTCGGTTGATTTAATAGCAAGAAGTAACTGTAAATAATGCCTTATAATCTCGCCGACTAACCAGTGAAATTATAAAAAACTTATATCACGCTTTCGTTCATTTCATCATATCCGATTATTTCAAGGCGGCGTACACTAAGTGATGTCATCAGTAATCACGTGCAATATGAAACGATTAAAGAAAATTTGTCCTAAAATTTTCAAACTTAGTCTCATTTTAGCACGAAAGAAATATAATAATCGTTGAATTTAATTTCGTGAATAAAAAAAGCTCCGCCACTGGTGAATATATAGAGGAAAATCGTTTGTTTCAGTGTAAGATCGATTTATATTCATTGAGTGAACAACAAAAGCTATATTTCACGAAATATAACTTTTGTTGTTCACGAAATGAAATATTAATCGATCTTACTCGAAAAACAAACGATTATTCTATTTCTTTAATGCAAAAATGAGACAAAATTTGAAATTTCTAGGACATAATTTCGTAAAGCGCGTCATTTTGCGTGTGATTGCTATGCAACGTTCATTGTGACGTCACTATTTCGCCCCGCATAGATGACTTCAGATAGAGTGAAACGCACAAAAGCAGGGTATAAGTTTTTGATAAGTTCACTGCTTTTGTGGTGAGATTATCGAGTGATAATCTACCATTATTTCTCGATAAACCACCGAAAAGCATTAAAGAAATGACTTTTGCTGATCACTCAATGGAACTACAATCAACCTTACACGCAAATAATCTTTTCTACCGATATTTTGGCTTGACCTTCGTAGTAATGGATCGGTGTCGATAAATGAAAACATAATTTCATCTCTAACAAGAGCTGTCACTGTAAGATGACAATGCCCCCGACACCGCTTTGATAGTAATAAGGAAGTTATGGCCAATGTTAAAGTTTTTGGACGGAATGACGGACGGACAGACGGACGGACAGACGGACGGACAAGTCAAATTTATGATGCCTCCCTATCGGGGGCATAAAAAGCATGCTTCCTAAAGGGATGAAATAATTTTTTGAAGCATAAAAATACAAATTTTATTTTTTGATGAAAAACCAATAATTACTAAAAATTAAACTTTTTTCGGTCGTATATCTGTGCCATGATCACTTAACAATGGATTCCTGTTCCATTACTACCATTTCTTCATTTCCTAGTCTCACACTGCTATTTCACTTTGGTTTGCTTTTATCCATCCATTGTCCGGAGACAAATATCGGAAAAAAATATGTGCCACAACTGGGTATTGAACCAACAACACATGACGATTGGTCTGATTCGCTACCATCTGGCTATAACAGAAGCCAGAAAAATATCAAATCATTTCATTTATACATTAGATGGTTTTCCACCATCACAACTTCTGTCCAGCCTGCATTTAAACTTTTGACCTTGTCATTTTCTGAAAATGTTCCATAGTTGGATTGTTTAAACGATTTTTCCCATGAAATACCAACAAGCTAATCTTACAGTATTTATTTACAAAGACAAATTTACAATTATGACATAATTAGACAAACCAATTTTTCATTTTTGGAAATAAATCTTAGAAAAACAAGGCGCCTACAGTCTGAGGCATTTATAAAATCTTTTTTACCAATTGCCAATTGCTTTCAATATGTTGACATACCAGGGATTATATTTCTAGGCAAAGAATAACGAGCCTGTTTGTGACATATCCAACTTGTTCAATAAGCACAAAACAACACTGGGCAGCCAAAACAACCACACAGTGTAATGAGAATATTAGCAGACCATCTTAACCCTTTGCTGTTTAATCCCTGCTTTTTACGTGCCACTGATTTTATGATTGAGAAAACATTGTGAAAAAAGAAGAAATTGCTTCTGACAAGCAATTTCTTCTCTTTCCACACTATTTTCTACCCTACTGAATGGTTATTTTTCAAATTCAATCCACTTTTAGTTTTTGTCTGCAAAACCTTTGAATTTGGACATGTCCAAATTTTGTAAAACAGGAAAGGGTTAAGCATCTTTATGCTTTTCGGTGAATTATAGAGGAATAACGTAACATTACTATTTGATGAACTTACTGCCTAGACAGTGAAATTATCACAAACTTATACCTGGCTGTTGTTCACTTTCACCCTATCTGATGATATCTAAGCAAAGCGCAAATAGTGATGTCATCATGAACATTGCGTAGTCTTCACATGCAAAATGACCCGCTTTAAGAAAATGTGAACTAAAATTTTGCATTTTGTCTCTATGCATGAATAATCATTTATTCTTTAAGTAAGATCGCCATTGATATTTCTTTGTGCGAACAACAAAATCTACATTTTGCAGAGTAGCTCTGCGACTCGTGAAAATATAGATTTTATTGTTCACTCAATGAAATATGAATTGATCTTAGACTGAAACAAATGGTTATTCTTATATACCTTCTACATTCACAAAGCGCATGTAAAGACTCTAGCCAGACTGTGTGGATGCGGAGGCTCATCAGAGAATTTGACTTGTGCACATGTCAAGCACAGGCTCAAATAATTTTCATGCGTATCTTCTTTACATAGACAAGGAAAATAAAAAGAACTAAGGCCATGTTTTTTTATGAAACATAAACTTTCTTATGTAACCATTTTAAGACCATTTATGAACTCAAAAAAAAAACAATTACATGTATATGTATTTTTGGGGAAAAAACCTAGATGATCAGCATGGATCATTCTAGAGAGACATTAAACCCTTAACCAATTCAGAGGGTCAAATTTAAATAAAGGGGCCATGTGACAAGAAAGAGCTGACCAAGAGTAAGAATTTTTTAATGCTAAGAGTCATTTGACCTTTTCTTCTTAAAGATATGAAGTAAGCAGATTTGTAAAATAGTAGATAGCATATTTTATGTGTCTTAAATAGTTTTGACCCTTAGAATTTTCTCACACAGGGGTCACTATGACCCCCTTGGAAGAAATTTTTAAGGGTCAAAATAAGATATCAGATTTTAGGGGGGTCACAATCCTTGTTTAAGGGTCAAACAAACCTTGATAAATAATAACTAACATTATTTCATACCTAAACAATTAAGACCAATGACATTGCTTATTTTGCATGACGTGAGAGTGAAATATATCAATCCATATTGTACAACCAGAATGAGGCTACTGTGCAATACGTTTTTTTTCCAAAACGAGGCAACCTATATTGTACAATGAAAGCGAGGCAAGTTATATTGTACGATGAAAGCCAGGCTGCAGTCCCGAATATCTATATCACCATTTTTCGCAGCCTTTTCAAAGTATCAACCCCTCTGTTCGAAGGTATTGAAATAAGTTTGATCCTGAGAAGATTTTTGATTTCTACATTTCATACATTGTTTAGCGAGTAAAAGAAGAATGCAAGTGACATTAAGAGACACAAAATGGATTTTAGAATATCATTTGTCAACATTAAATTGTACATTTCAAGCGACGACGGGCAGTCAATCTATTTTATGTCAATTACATACATGAATTATAATCAGAAAGCTAACCGACTTGACACTTGAAATAAACATTTCACTTGGATTCCTATTTTTAGAACAAATTTTTGTTTTAATTTCACCTGTCCCGCGTTCAGGATGGCAAAACGTTGCAAACAGTTTTCCAATTATACCCCGCTTTGCACAGGATTTATTCCTTTTGTCTCTCTCAAATGCCGTAAATTGTTATTTGTGGAACTTCAGTGTAATGTGTCAAATAATGATGTCATTTAACATGATCGAGTTAAATACTGAATTCATTGGATTCGTACCCTGCAGAACCAGTCTATATTTTGACTTGGCTATCGCCTCGTCAAATGTAGACTGGTTCTGCAGGGTATTCATCCAATAGAATTCAGTATTGTACTCATTAATGTCAACCCTTTGCTGTTTAATCCCTGCTTTTTACGTGTCTGTGATTTTATGATTGAGAAAACATTGTGAAAAAAGAAGAAATTGCTTCTGACAAGCAATTTCTTCTTTTTCCACACTATTTTCTACCCTACTGAATGTTTATTTTTCAAATTAAATCCACTTTTAATTTTCGTCTGCAAAACCTTTGAATTTGGACAGGTCCAAAATTTTGTAAAACAGGAAAGGGTTAAATAACCTCTTAATATCATGGCACATGACTATAAAACACAAATTATCCTTAAGAGACCAAAACTTTGCAAATACAGCTTGATTACAAGGTTTTGGTCAGATAAAATATGAAATACAAAACTTACTGTAACAGTATTGTCTGATATGACGACCTATACATTTTTTTTATCATTTCACAACATGTCTTTTGACATACTATACTATGGTAAATGCCTGTATCCACATCACCCCCTATTTCTACTGTAGATCTGGAGGGCTAAGTGCAAAACTAATCTTAGTGCATTTGAATTAATAAACACTTACAAAGGTTTTGCACTAAACAATTCTAGGTGGCGGATCCTGGGTTTCTATAAGGGGGTCTGATGTCGGTCTTGACCTCGAGTAATTAGTACCATAGTATCCCTATCTATATCAATACACTACAAAAAGGGGGTCATTTTTCTTGTGTTGTAACATTTTGATTGAATTTGTCCTCTACAGTGAAACAATTCTTGGATGTCCAGGGTATTCCATATCTGTGATTTATGTGAAATTGATTGAATCGTAAACACAAACTCAAATATGATAAAATTTGTACATTCTTTTCTTCCTTTTCCCTTTCTTTATTCTTTGGAAAGGAATTCAATGTTGTTCACATCCCAGTCTGAACAGTAATCTTTCATTTTCAAAATGAGATACAAAATGATGAGCAACAGTTGTGTAAGAGGAAAAGTCCATCATCTGATTTTGGTGGCGACAATTTTTCCATATCCCCCTCGTCCTTCATCGAAGTCTGTTCTGTATTCATCTCGTACCTACAGAAAACAAGACAAACATGTGCAGCCTGATCTTTGTCTATACAACCTGATTTTCCTTTATAAACCAAAACCTGTATAACAAGACATGTTTGTAAAATATTTATGCCCCCCCTAGAAGCAGGTCAATGGCCTAATCTATGTCAATCTACAAATAAGAATAATATATTTATACACTAGCTTTCAGCGGCACAGCCACCTCCATCAGGTGAATCCTATGAAGATTCACCTGATGAAGGCGGCTGTGCCACTGAAAGCTAGTGTATAAATATATTATTATTAAAAGTATATATCTCAAGAAGAGAACTTTTTATTCGTCAATCTACAAAGAGTAATAACTCATAAAAAGTTATAGTTCTTATGCACTGCAATGAGATCTATCCACCTGTGAAAGTTCATAAATCAATCTAGCACAATACTTTTTGAGATTTGCCCAGGACAAAAAAAAGTCTGAGGACAGACAAACCGACGAACGGACCAACCGACCAATGCAAAGCAATATACAAGCTCTTCAAAGGGGGGCATAATAAAACACAAAGCTTTGTTAGGTAGTTAAAGAATTTTGATGATGAATATTTCAACAATACTGCAACAAACCCCAAGTTGATGGTACTCATTTGAATTGTCTCATTGAGACAATTCAAATGAGTACCCACAACAAAGTTATTCATTGAGAAATGAAGATTTTAGACTGGCTCTACCTCATTTAATCTAGACCTTCATAGACGACCTTGAACATTGTATCAGCAGTTGCATATCAATGATGTCTATCATCTTGTCATAAGTAAAATGTGTATCACTCAACCATTTACGGGACCACCAAATAGTGGTCGTTGAAGAGAATGGTCGCTAAGTAAATGTTCTGTTTACAAATTACAAACATTATTATGATTGAATAAATTATGTATGTTCTAGCTAGTTTATCAATTATCTCATATTGTTAAAAACTCAAAAGAATTGTTTCATTGAGACAATTCTAACAAGTTTTAACAACATGTGATTCATTTTGGATTAATTTTAGACCAATAATATCTACATTTTAAGATGTTTTGACTTATAGTAGGGAATTTCAAAAACCAGTCACTTAATACAAATGGTCACTTAAAAGACGTGGTCACTCCAGCAAGAATGACTGTATTATAATTTGTTATGATAATTGTATGTTGAATGGGCTTGAATAAATAAGATATTTGGGATTTTTTTTATAAGTTTTGAAAAAGATTGATCTTGAAAGATGATCCTGATCTTCTTAATAGATGAAGAGAGTATCTTTTCATTGAGGTATGAAACTAAAAACCTTATCATACTGTTTGAATACGCAAAGCAATTACAATGACATCACAACCTCTTATCGGGATTCCTACTTACTTGTCCCCCTGATTTTCCACGTCCATACTGTCTCCCCTCTTTAAAACCTGCATCCCAGTCTGTCCTCACAATCCGTTCATCTAACCGGGTACCATTCACATATCTCATGGCCATTTCAGCATCAGCACGAGTATAATATCCAATAGATTAAGGACAAATTTTATAATAAGAGCTATTACACCTTCGTAAATTGCAAAAGAGTTTGGGCCATATTAGTGGCCATTAGAGATATTTTAAGTAAATTATCATTAAGACTCCTTTTCCTGTGATATAGCATGAATCCTTCCTATTTTCAACAGACCTCATTCTTGAGACCTGGCAAATATTTTGACCAAGTTTCATGAAGATTGAACAATATTTGTTGCGTCTGGAGCTCTTACAAGAAAATTGTCATTAAGGCCCCTTTTCCCGTGATATGGCATGGATCCTTCCCAATTTCAAAAGAGTTCATCCTCATGACCTAACAAACATTCTGACCAAGTTTCATGATGATTGAAGCATATTTGTTGCCACTAGAGTGTAAACAAGAAAATTGATATTTAGGCCCCTTTTCCTGTGATATGGCACGGATCCTTTCCAATTTCAATAGGGTTCATCTTTGAGACCTAAAAAACAATCTTACAAAGTTTCATGACAATTGGACCATATTTGTAGCTTCTAGAGTGTAAACAACAAAATTGTCATTAAGGCCCCTTTTCCCGTGGTATGAAACGGATCCTTTACATTTTAGCAATTTTTACAAGGGACCACCCATGAAATATATGTGCCAAGTTTGGCTGATTTTGACTGAGAAGTTTAGGAGGAGATGTTGTTTAAAGAAATTGTTGACGCCATGACAGACGGACAGACATACGGACGCCGGACATTGATAGATCACAATAGCTCCCTTGAGCACTTTGTGCTAAGGTGAGCAAAAAAGGCCATTTGAGATAAATGAACCATACCTGGATCAAAACTTTTTACATTCTACACATTATCTGATTCTAGAATGATAAATCTTCATTCCTATATACCGGTAATCCTTCTTTTAGAATGTCCGTTCTGAGTGATCAGTGATCCACTATCTTTTTTTAATATTTGTTTTACAGTGTTCTGCAGTGTTCTTTTTACAAAGCAGGACTTGTGTTTGACCCTAAAACCAGGGTTTTGACCCTCAAAAATCTGAAAATATCCTATCTTGACCCTTAGAAATTTCTTTCAGGGGGTCATTTTGACCCCCTTGTTTGAAATTTCTGAGGTCCAAAACTTGGGTTAATGACTCAAATTTAATGATGTATCTTTCATACAATTTAGAACAATATAAATCAATTACATACTTCTGTTTATATCTTGACAAGAGAAGGACAATTGATACAGCATAGGTCTACTCACAAAAAATGTTTATTCTGTTGTTTTCACCCCTTTAAAACTAGTTTTGACCCCAAGAATTTCATGATTAAGGGGTCAATGACTCCCTAATTTCTAACACTAGCACAAGCCCTGACAGAGTACTGCCAGGATGGTCCTTTTTCACATGATGATTATATCGTTTGGTTTAAACCTATTAATTTTACATGGATTGGGAAACAAGTTCTTGCAACTTAGAATAATCCCTCTTGATTCTGCTTCCTGGAAAATTCACCAGTACTCGCGCTGAATGTGTTGGCCAATGAAAGAACCAAGATCGATAGCTGCTCCCGGGAATCGAACTCCAGACCTTTGGGTCTAGAAGCTGATGCTCTACCCCTAGACCAGGGACACCACCTACAGAGCTACAGGGAGGGAGAATTTTGGATCTTAGCTTCAAATATTAAAATAATGTTTCTATGAACCAGTTTCCATATGTTCTACAAGACGATTGAAATGAGTTCTAATAACTTATGATTTCACTAAGGAATAATGATTTTAGAATGGCTTTACCCCCTCATATCTGGCCATCTGTAAATTAAGAATCATTGACACCTTGGGGTTGAAACTGATTTTTAGGGTTCAAAAAGAGAACAATATTAGTCATAAATAGATCATTATAAACAATAAATCATCTATTTACGCTTTGTTGTTTGGGTTTCTTAATTCATATATATCCATAAAGAAATGATGGGAAAAAATCTGCCATGAAGCGAATTCAGGCCCCACACCAGGACAGGGCTGTGTCCCAGTTCCGGAAATGATTTTTGGACAAAGTTCAGTTGTGATCTTAACCCTTGACGTCTGTGACCAAAAACAAAAGGATACTTTCTTGGATCATCAGCAACAATTGTATTGAGTTTCAAGATTTTATGTCACCAGGGCTCATGTTTGACCCTTAAACCAGGGTTTTAAGCTTAAAAAATCTGAAAATATCCTTTTTTGACCCCAAATTTTTTCTATCAAAACTACCCTTCAATTGTTTAGTACATGTATTGCATCCTAATACTGCAACATAATGATCATATTACAATCAACTGTATCCTTCATATCTTTATATGAGATACATATGAAATATAAATCTCGTACAAAAATATTAACAAAACAATTTTAGAAGTCAATCAGGATAACCAAGAAAAGGTTATTTATAATCCACTTACTTTGTTATTTTAACCCCTTCAAGACCAGTTTTGACATATTACAATATGAGATATGAGAACCTACTTCATGAAAAGGATACTCAACAAAACAAAATCCACATGGCGTCTTTCTAACTTTATCTAGTCCCATAATGATTCGCTTGATATCCCCACATCGACTGAACAACTCGTGTATTTGCTCCTCTGTGGTATAGAATGAGAGATTTCCGACGTAAAGTGTGCAACTTTGTAACAAAAGCTTCTCCTGTTCCGTACGGCTCCCCTGAAAAAATGTTGAATACATAGAGGATAATTGTTTGTTTCAGTATAAAATCAATTTATATTTCATTGAATGAACAACAAAAAGTATATATTCACGAAAATATAGCTTTTGTTGTTCTCGAAATGAAATATTAATCTATCTTACTTGAAAAACAAACGATTATTCTATTTCTTTATTGCAGAAATGAGACAAAATGTGAAATTTCTAGGACAGATTTTCGTAAAGCACGTCATTTTGTGCGTGATTGCTATGAAACGTTCATTGTGACGTCAGACCGTCACTTATTTCGCCCCACATCGATGACGTCAGATAGGGTGAAATGCACAAAAGCAGGGTATAAGTTTTTGATAATTTCACTGCTTTTGCCATGAGATTATCAAGTTATAATCTACCGTTATTTCTTGATAAACCACCTAAAAGGATTAAAGAATAATTTTTAGTTCCCTTTTGGTCTTAGCACACTAAGTTGATGGAGAACTTTATGTTATAACATGTTACATGCAAATGAAACCAGCGTTTTACAATGCAAACAAATCTACCTGAAGGGATTTCTAAAATAACCTATAAATACAGTAAGTGTTGACATCTGTTATAAAGTTATTTTATTCCATTGGGGAATATCGCCTGACTTTTGTTTTGGCCCAATATGTGTAACAGTAGAAAGGACATTGAGTTTTAGCATATGTTGACTAATTTCGTAAATTTGTAAAGTCAGCAGGATCAAAAATAAATAATAGGACAGCATGTTAACCCTTGAATTTAGAACAATCTTATATATTTGAGTCTAATTTATCCAGATGTTTCTTCAAAAGCGTATATATGTCAACATCTGATTCTTGAGAGCACTGTGAAACAGCTTTTTGAACTTTATGAGTTACCTTCATATCTAGCATTATTTCAAAAATCTTTTCTATGACATATCAATGACATAGCAAGAAACAGTTGAAACTGCCTATAAACATATAGGCAGTTACAGTTGTTTTGCGCTGAGCCAGTAATATATTCAGCAATAACAATTAAAATTCTAATGGCCTGGAAAATTTCTACAGAGTACTTTGATATATAATAAATTATATACAATATATTAGTTGATTAAAAAATAAGGGAGCCTGCTCAAATACAAGAATTATAACAAGAGAACCACGATGGTCCTAGATCACTCACCTGAGTCTCTTTGATCACTGGGACATCACATCAATTAAATGGTCAGATGTCATAAAGGATACAATTTCTACACAAAACCAAGTTTTATGACGTTTGAGCCAAAATTGTTGCCTCTAGAGTTATAACAAGAAAATTATCATTAAGATCCCTTTTCCTGTGATCTGGCATGGATCCTTCCCATTTTCGATAGGGTTCATCTTTGTATCTGGGCCAACATTTTGGCGAAGTTTCATGAAGATTGGGCCATATATTTGTAGTGTGAACTAGCAAATAGTTAATAAGGCCCCTTTTCCTGTGAGGCTGTGAAATGGCATGGATCCTTCCCATTTTCCATAGGGTTCATCCTAGTGACCTGACCAACATTCTGACCAAGTTTCATGAAGATTGGATCATATTTGCCACCTCTAGAGTGTAAACACTTAAATTGTTGAGGCCAGACAACAGATGATGGATGACAGATGACGGACATTCTATGATCACAAAAGCTCACCTTGAGCACAATGTGCTCAGGTGAGCTAATAAAAATGTGGCTGTACAGTTATTGAACCTGTTCTGGTCCACTTTCACTTTCAAGCTCTGCTTGACCTAATTGTCTTTTATTTCATGAAAATCTTTGTATGATTTGAAATACAATTTATTTTCTTCAAAATAAACAATAGATTAACACACTATAATAAGTTTGATATAAAAACATTGTCTTAGTATAAGTGATGAAATTCGACCAGTTCTGGTCTAATTGAACCAGTTTAGAACATTGGGCATAACCTACGGATTACAACTGTCAGGTAGAGTTTCAAAATACTTTTTATCTGAGAAATGCTTTTCATTGATGATCAATTGTGGTTTTGGCCAATTTTTTGTTAAGTTAGAATAAGTTTAATTACAATTTTATTTGATTCCTCAGAATGATCGCATTTTCAGTTTGCATATTTTGAGACAAGAAATTATACATGCACAAGGATTCGTGTTGGAACAAAAATCATTAGAAAAATCTCTACAGATACTATTTTCAATGAATTTCGGCCCATACTATGTTATAAAAAAAATCTCAGACTTCAAAAAAACTTATTTTGAAGGTGGTATTTAAATCTTTCTAGTTTATTTTAAGACACCCCCAAAACATGTGGACCAGAACTGGTTAAACACAACCCTTACTAACCTACCGGTACATTTTTTCTCGCTTGTCAGCAATAGATATTAAGATTGTTATCATTCCTCATTTAAATGAATATTTTTGCATGAATTGAAAAAAGTTTGGCGTCATAACATGCTTATTTCAGCCGAGTTGAGTTTGTTGTTTGGAGACGCATGTTTTCTGGTGTCTTTAATGACCTTTCATGCGAGATGCATGTTTAAAAGGTCAAGCCTTTTGGAGGAGTTGAATGATTTTATCTGCTGAAGAAATATGAACAAACTACTAAATTGGTCAAATTAATGGCTTCTGAAATTCAACCCGAACCAATGTAAACAATGTAAACCAGCTTGGTAGAGCTAGAACAACTTAATACCAACTCTTGGGAAAAGATATAGCCACAGATAACATATAGAAAAAGACCTTGTAATTCACATTGACAACAAATCAAATTTTAAAGAACATATTAACACAAAAGTAAAAACAGCGAACAAAATCCTAGGTTTGATAAAGAGATAATTCAACTTCATGGACAAAAATATGTTCCTAATCTTACATAAAAGTTTAGTCTGCCCACATCTTGAATACATTACAAACATCTTGTCACCATTCTACAAAAAAAGCACAAATTAAAATAGAAAATGTACAAAAAAGCCACCAAGATTTAACCATCTCTTAGAGCCACAAAGTTTTTACCATCTCTCAAAAACATGAATTACAACCAGAGACTAAGACATCTAGGATTGCCAACCCTTGAATACAGAAGACAGAGATCAGACTTTATCTAAGTTTTCAAGATCTTGACAAACAAACTCAGACCTATTCATCTAAACCAAATTCCAATAGTCCAAAACAGAAGTATAAACATGCATAAACTCAAAAATCTATAAAAAAAAAAAAAAAAAAAAAAAAAAAACTTTGAAAACAAAGAAAAGGGGTGACTGGTCAACTCGGCCCATTTTCAACTCTGCACCCAATTTCATTTTATGCCAAAACCTTCTTTCATTCAGTAAATAATTCAGTTTTTTTTATTACAAATACAAAGATATTCAATCTTCATTCAGTCATAAGGAAATTTACCTATGCATCAGAAAATTTAAAGGTTGATTTGAAATTTTAGGATCATTCTTAGAATTGTACATATTCAAACAAAAAAGACAAAAAAAAAAAAAATAGATTTAAAATGATAAAGATAAATCCAGTAAGGTATAGAAGCATAGTTTGTACAAAGCTTTTACATATTTTATGAAAAATAATCTATGTTACTATAGACTATATATTGGGGTCATACTAAACTATGCCCCACGGAGAAAGTATGCCCCACCAAGCCCCATGGTACAAAATGACGCCCCACGGGTTTGAGCAATGTGTCTAGGGGTCATTTTATGTTTATTATATAGGAAAACACATTTTTTATCATGAGTCCAAGTTTTATTTGTCTATCTTAAAAAATAAGCGAGATATTAGTGAAAACTATTTACGATTAAGGTAGTTCAGTAACGACCCCACGCCCTACCATTTCAATGGACGATAAGCAATTTGTTAGTACCAAAATACGACTACATCCGTGCATAATAAGCTTCATATTGAATAATTACCGACATCTTCATTTTATTTTCAGGTTTTGAAGATATTTCAAATTCAACACGGGACAGTTCAAAGGGACGGTACTCTTCAACGTTTAGTCAGCGGTCAACAAAAGTTGTCGTTCATGACAAGGCGCATTGAGGAAAACCGATCGATAGTAAGAGTAAAGTGTGGATGTTAACCCATTCCCACACAATTCTGCTGTTGTGAATAGAGTCTTACAAAACATTATGCTGTATTAACAATGTTTTATCAAATTTAAATGAAAAAAAAAAATAGTGGGGCATACTTTCTCCGTGGGGCATAGTTTAGTACGACCGATATATTGGGGCTGATTTGATATATTGGGGCTGATTTGACCGGGCCGAGTTATTCTATGGGCCGAGTTGACTGGTAACCAGAGGAGACCATAGAGGCTCAAGCCAATATCATAATTGTCTCGATCCACAGGTAACAGGTTGTTCAATTACAAACGAAATCGAGAGTAGGTAGGTCCATATCGGGATAACCGTTTTATCCGAAATTGTTTATCCGAATATACATCGTCTTTATTTCAACGCCAATATAAAGAAAGTTGCCCGATAGTATACCTTAAAATGCTGGTCCCTGTAAGCGCTTAACTCAGCTGATCCTCCGGATTTGTTTAACGCTGACATTCTATGCTCTTTTGCTTACAAAACGGTGTAAAATCGTTTAAAAGAAATGTGTTGTGTTTGTTGTTGTCGGTTTTTGTTGTTGTTGTTTCCCGGAATTTTTGTATTCCGCGGATCCTGTTTTTCAGATATGTGTTAAAGCTCATTAAGACAACGTTTGTCGTTTAATAAACTGATTCCCATTTTTAATCTTAATGAAATGATTCAGATTCAGGCGAAGGACAAGTTAATTTCGAGATTCTTCTTCTTCTTCTTCTTCTTCTTCATCATCTTCTTCTTCTTCTTCTTCTTCTTCTTCTTCTTCTTCTTCTTCTTCTTCTTCTTCTTCTTCTTCTACCTGTTTTGTACAAGTCCCACTCTGGGTAAGTATCGTACAATTGGTGTTTGTACAAAGTAGTTTCGTGTGCAACGCGTCTAGTATATGACAGTGCAGTCAAAACTTAATTTAAACCAAATATTGACCAAAAAACCCAAAGCTTTTGTCAATTACATACCGATTACGTCATATACGTTTTCCGATCAAGTTGCCTTGGCGTATAGACGTCGGGGAACGGACAAACCCCACCAGAGAACTGTGAACCTTACAAGACAAAACCCCATCAGACAACCCCCACCAGGACAAAACCCCACCACTATATTTGGCAAGTAGGCCAATTAAAAACCAACCACTATTTCATATCAATTTATTTTTTGAAATCTATAGTTTAATTATGATTTAATGTAATGAATGAAAAAAATATTTAGTTATTCAATAGTGTCATAAAAATTAATTTGATATTGTTTTCTTCTGGTTTTTAATTGCCCTCTTTCTTTAGGCCTACTGTGTTGAAACATTGTGAAAAATTCCAGTTAAAACGTATAGTAATTTCCTTTGCCTATAAACTAAAGAAGAGTTTACATTGTTTTACATTTGTTTATGTTTTTTTCTCTCTCTCTCTCTGTCCAAGATAACCATTGTGCACAGACTGTTAATCTTTACTACGGCTAGCAGGTTCAATCCCCAATGGTGGCAATTATCATTTATGACTATTAGTCTGTCAGCGATGGGTTTATAATCGTAGTCCATGTTGGTTAGTAGCTGGAGGCTAGGAAATGATATGATGGGAGTACTGGTGTGAGGAATACCAGGAAACCATTGTAAAGTGCCCCAGCTTCTTCAATATTATTGAAAGATTACTGAAATCGGAGTACAATCTCATTGAAACAAAAGAAAAAATAATTCAAGGACATGTTGTTTTTCACTTTATTTCAAAGCTTATACATGTATTAAAATGGTGTTGTGTGGTAAAAAAAACTAACAGTGTTTTAGGAATAAATGGCATACTCTTTCGAAACACACTTTCAACACTTACACCTCAATATATATTAGTGGGGTTTTGCCATGGTGGGGTTTTGTCCCGGTGGGGTTTTGTCCTGATGGGGTTTTGTCCTACACTCGCCAACCTTGACCTTAGCTTCCGGGTTATCTCTTGCCAGCGTTACCAAGACGCCGTACTATAATAATTTAACCCTTTACTGTTTAATCCCTGCTTTTTACGTGTCTTCGATTTTATGATAGAGAAAACATTGTGAAAAAAGAAGAAATTGCTTCTGACAAGCAATTTCTTCTAGTTCCACACTAGTTTCTACCCTACTGAATGGCTCTTTCTCAAATTAAATCCACTTTTGATTTTCGTCTGCAAAACCTTTGAATTTGGACAGGTCCAAAATTTTGTAAAACAGGAAAGGGTTAAGAAGTGTCAGATACGACTCACTCATATGTGGTTAATTTCATCTTAGCAATTATGAAAAGACTTGACTGAGGAAATCAATCTAGAAAAGATAGAAAAGGCAAATGGCCAGCGATGACTGCTCGATAGGTCAGTGGTTAGAGCGTCAGTCTTCTGATCCGAAGGTCAGGGGTTCGAGTCTTGGTGACAGCGAGGTGTTTCTTGGGCAAGAAACTTAATAGTCACTGACTCAGTCCACCCAGCTGTAAATGGGTAGCAGTGGATGAAAACCCTTCCACAAAAAATAAAGAAAAGGATTCCACTGCCTCTCGAATTTCTCATGCAAAATTGATAACATCTAGAATGAGTAAAAAGTCGGTTAAAAGCTGTACATAGCTTAGGTTAATTGTTATCTGTAACTCGTACAAACCCCCGACTATAAATAAAGATTCTTAGATTAAATTAGATTTCGATGGATAGCCTATTTTGCTCTTCTGAAAGTATGTTATCATTTGCATGTTTTGTATAGCACCTGGGGGCGTATATTGCGGGGTGCGGACAAAAGCCCACTAGGACAAAAGCCCACTAGGACGGGTTGTTCCCACTTCGTCTAATCCCATTTGGTCTAAAAGTCAAATTCCCATTTCGTCTAAAACCTATATTTCAATAAATTCCCATTTGGTCTAAAAGTTCATTTACTCATTTGTATAATAAATTATGCTTTGTCTAATGTTTATCATATATCTTAAATATAATAATAAGTTGACCTTCATGTTTCAATGCATAGGAAAAAGGTTTTGAATATTACTTTAAACTTACTTCCTGATAAACTTTTATTAGAACCAATAGAATATTAATTGAAATTATCATTAACTTTTAATCCTTAAGATGTTATTATTCAAAATTATAAATTGATTTTATTTATTAATCAGAAAATAACTTTGTATGTGTGTGTGTGTAGGAGGGGGAGGCTGTATATGGCACCTTTGTGATATTAACACCTCTATGACATGTCATAACATGTCAAAAGCCATTTTGTAGACGAAATGGGAAATGGATACAATAAGGTGTCAAAAGGTTTAAGACCAAATGGGAATTTTTGGTCTAAACCAATAATTTTATAGTGTAGACGAAATGGGATTAGAATGTGAAGCCCATCAAAGTATAATTAAATTGAATAATTGTAAGATTTTTATAAATAATATTGATTAATTAATCAATCAATTAATAATAATTATTTTTTTTTCAATCATCTAATGAATAAATGTAACTTATTTCGAATGGTGTCTCACCATTGTATAGATAGTGTGAGGTTTCATCCACTTTAGGCTTATAAAATTTTGGTAGTGGGGTTTGGTATTGGGGGAGATAAAAGTATGTAACACCTATATGACATCTACTCTTCTTCAATACTACATGACACCATACCTTGTATTTCTGTAACTTGTCAATTCAAATTGTATACAGAATGAAAACATGATACAATGCTGTCAATCACATTTAGATACAAAGAGAATCAGTAGTAACATTGGCAAGTGTAACTAAATGAAAAATTGAAGAAAAAAAATGAAAAAAAAATCAAAATTTGTATATAAAAAATAAGAACAAAATACAACAACATTATGATTAAAAACATTCTACTACACTAATATATACATTGAGCGGGCTTTTGTCCTAAAGGGGGTTGGTTTATGTCCCAGTGGGCTTTTGTCCGTTAACGATAGCTTTTTAATTCATATCAGAAATGATTTAGAAATGCTTTTTACTAATTTTCTAATAGAAAATTGTAAGAACAAACTAAAATACTTTCATGAGTTATTGAAAATAACATTAACATTTAATCCTTAAAAAGTAAATAAGTTGGAAATATAAATTGATTTAATCCATTTATCAACAAATCACTTTGAGCTGTGTGTACACGTGTGTGTGGGGGGGGGGGGGCGCTACAAAACATTAACACCTCTCTGATACGCATAACACGTCAAATACCATTTTGTAGACAAAATGGGAAATGGATACAATAAGGTGTCAAAAAGTTTTAGACCAAATATGAATTTTTGGTCTAAACTAATATTTTCATAGTGAAGACTAATTTGGATTAGACGAAACGGGAATAAACCTATACGGGGATCAAGAAACCTTGCACTTGTTTTTTTCCGGTGACAATTTCTTCGGAGTAGAAAAGGTCAACAAAAGACTTTATTTTGTTTGGTCTGTTCACATATGACTTAATTTAAAGAAAATAAATGAAAAGCGACCTCAAATCCCATTTAAGCGAGAGAAAAAAAAAAAGAGAGGGACTCGGATACGGATCAGACAGACACATCATCATCACCGGGGCGCTAATATTGAATCTAAATTCATTCAGTTGCTGAATTAAGTTGAGTAAATCAAGAATGGCTATTTCTTCAACTTACTTTTCCCGTCTATAAGTTAAAACTATTATTATGTTAAATACTTTATCAAATAAGCCTATTCTTTTTTGGGGGACGTTTATATGTCACCCAGTGTTAGAACTACGTGAGAACAATCCTGTCAGTTGTTAATAGCTTTTCAAAATAGTAGTACCGGCTTTGGTTCAATTTTCTTTTTATAAGACTTACCTCCGCTCGACAACTGTGTATTTTGAAAATGACACCATTTAAGAATTCTATACAATTAGATTATTAATCAAAGACATCTTTTAATGCGAAATTATCTGCCAATCACAGGCCGCGCGATTTTCTGTTTCGCACAAGAACGCTATATATAGACAAGGCGGTTATTTTCCGTAGTGTAAGGGTGAAAAAAACTGGGTGACTGAACTGGTAGCCCTCATTTACATACTCGGATTTAAGAAAGATCTCTCACTAATGCAGAACTTCTTGGGGCTAGATCACCTCGGTGAATAATCCAGAACATTTCCAGGAATTTTGCTGTTTAAGGGTTAGTGATAAGAAGGTCGTAAATCGCCTGTATTACTATAGCGAGTTAGGACACTCTGATCACGAACACAACTTTTGACTCTAATCGTGGTTTTAACACTTTTACTACGAAAGGAGTCTATAAATATAAGTCATTTGCTCTTAGTTGAGGGGTCTTCCAATAACAAATTGGACATTTCAATATCTTTCTAGAAGTTATTAAACTACGTCGTCTGCTATCGACAATGTACATGTAATCTTTATATAGCCGGTAGCCTACTCCGCCTAACTCGAATTACCGTATTACCTGTGTTTACGCGGAAGGGGAACATTGGCTCTTTCAAAGTTTTGGGGTGGGGTGGGGAGAGACGCTCAACGGAGGCACAAGTGCAATGTTTTCTAGACGAATCTCTTCTGTTATCAAGCCTGAATACTTTCAGAAATTTTACGTTTTTTCGGGTTGCGGCTAGACAGTCGTAACTGAGAAAAAGCTATACAGGGAGTTAGGACATTTCAAACAAAAACATCTAAAATCGATTATTATCTCAGTCCGCGGTGTTTTCTTAAAAATAACTGAAGGAAAGCTAAATTTAAAGTCATCAGAGCTACTTTCATCGCTTATATTTCGGGTAGACAATATGTCTTTTTTGTTAACTTATATATCTTTACGTCGTCTACTACAGACAATCGTCTTATCGTATATTTAGGCAACTCAAATTCTACTGAGTTAAGGCATACTTCCGCAGATCTAAAAGCCGTTGGGATATCAATTCGCACCACGCGCGGTCAACGTTTCGCATTATTTTGTTATTAACACTTCGGGTTTTTTTTTCTTCCTCCTTTTATTGCATGGGTAACGGAAAACGATCGCTTTCGCAAAGAAGTCTCCTGCCGTGGGTATCAAAGAGCAATACCTTCCAAGATGGTACACCCTAAGGGGAAAACTCAGTGCATTTCCCGGGAGGTTTTGCGTTTTACCGGGCCCGGAGACCAAATGACGTCTCCATGATGTACGGAGTTACGACATTGTTTATCCGGACAACTTCAAACAATAAAGAGCCATTTTTGGACATGCATACATTGTCTACATATAAAAATTTGATGTATTTTCAATAGCATTAGACCTGCCTATAGCGGTTCCGCGGAAAGCGGATTTCTAACATCCGTTCAACTCAATTTTAAAATATTTAGAACACGGGCGCTATGTCTATTAACCCTACGTTTTTTGACAATCTCTAGGTCTTTCATTCACTTTTTATGCCCCCGATAGGGAGGCATCATAAATTTGACTTGTCCGTCCGTCCGTCTGTCCGTCCGTCCGTCATTCCGTCCAAAAACTTTAACATTGGCCATAACTTCTAAATCAAAGCGGTGTCGGGGGCATTGTCATCTTACAGTGACAGCTCTTGTTCTCTCCCAAAATATGAGAAGAATCAACACAAGCAATACATTGTCTTGCTATTCATATTTTATCGAATACACTACATTAGATAAATAATTGTAGGCCTACGTTTTGAGACATAGAATTTCAATGATATCATTAACCTTGAAGCGGCAGCTGTATTTGCGAGATTTCATTTGTTACTTATCAATATAGTTGTTTGATGCTATTTGTGGATCCATATGTACATTAAAGTTACTCATCTATTACGAATCCTCATTAGCACACTCTTAGATGCTTTTAAATTTAGAGTCAATTTTATATTAAATGTGAAGTAAACATCTTATGCGGATTAAAGAGGGTGGGATGTCCCTGATTATTATGTGACCTTCCATTCAAAAAGGAGCGATCTTGGTATTGCTTAAAATATTCTTTGAAAATGCTACCTCTTGTTGACCGGTACTGGAACCGATCTAATTTTTTTCAAATTCTTTTTCGGTGCTCCTTTTTTATACGCCCGAAGGGTCGTATTATGATATGGCCCCGGTCGTCCGTCCGTCTGTCTGTCTGCCCGCCCGTTAGCAATTTTTTTCTGTGCCCATCTCTTCCTAAACTATCGATGGGAATGAGCTGAAACTTGCCACAATTACTCTCTATCATGTCAAGTTATGCATAAGACTTTTGATTTAAATCGCTCACGTCATTCCTGAAAAATCTTGATTTATCTGCCCTTAGATTTAACGAAAATCACTGTTCTTTGTGTGCACAAATCCGCCTGAACGTAAATGGGAATGAGCTGAAACTAGACACAATAAATCACTCTCTATGATGTCTAGTTGTGCGTAAGACTTTTGAAATTCAAATCGCTCCAGCCATTTCTGAGAAATCTTGATTTATCTGCCCTTGAATTTAACGAAAATCACTATTTTTTGTGAGCACGACTCCTCCTAAACTATCAATGGGAATGAGCTAAAACTAGACACAATTACTCTCTATGATGTCTACTTGTGCATAAGACGTTTGAAATTCAAATCGCTCCAATCATTTACTGAGAAATCTTGAATTATATGCCCTTGAATTAAAACAAAAAACACTGTTTTTTGTGTGCAACTCCTCATTAACTATCAATTGAAATGAGCTGATACTAGACACAATTACTCTCTATGATGTCTAGATGTTCATAATACTTTTCAATTTCAAATGCTCCAGTCATTCTTGAGTTATCTTGAATTATCTGCCCTAGAGTTGATGAAAATCAAAATTTCTTGTCAGCTCATTTTCTCCTACATTTTGGATTAGAATAAAAGGAAACTTTCCACAATGACTCTGTAGGTTGTCTATTTGTGCTTAGGACTAAACATATTTTCGTATGTAAAGTAATTCCTGGTTTATATGCCCTTTACTTCACAAAATAGTTTAAATTTACGGATTTTGTTTGTGTGTGTGTGCACAACTCTTACAAATTTAATTGGATTGAAATGAATCTTGCCCCAATGTAACACTGATGTTTGGTTGAGCACAAGACTTAAGAAATTAAAAAGCTCGGGTCTTTCTTGTATTATCTGCCATTGAATTGATTGGATTCATTATATTTCTTTTGTGAGCAACTCGTCACACTTTGAATTGGTATGATGAAACTTGCAAAATAACTGTTTGGCGTATAGTAGTGCATAAAACTATTTTCAATTTACACTCAAAAGGTCATACTATGTTATGGCCCCAGTCGTCTGTCTGTCTGTTTGCACTTTTTTAGCTATCATTCAAGCTCGCGTTACTGACAAGCCAAGGTTACTGACAACCTTCGGGCGTACATGCGCCGCTCTGCGAAGCTCTTGTTTGCGTGACGGGTCGCACATATTTCATAAACAAAATAAATCTAAGGTTTAAATGTCATACTCCATGTGTATTTTGAACCGTAAACATAGGCTTAGCAAAAAGAAGTAAAATAACCCCAAAAAACATTGTAAATTCCTATAAAGTTTGCATTAACATTGAAACTTGCCTATTTTGGGTCAAAACAATTTACATTTATCACATGTTTACATGGATAATTTCTTTTCGTCTCGTTTTATTTTCACCACAATGCCACCAGAAACGTCCACCTCCAGAGCTTTCAGCGCTATGGCTTTGAATTTTGTTCGGAAAGAAGCTTAATACGAGTCAGGTGGTGGAGAATACAGTATTCTTCATGTAAAACAAGTTATTACGGACCGTATATTTAGAAAACAAAATGGCCGCTTTCCAGCGGCAGGACCAGCGGCCGTTAAAAAAGCCTAGACTAGGGGCTCCAGATGTTTATCCACAGGATCCAAAGCAGAAAGAAGTAAGATAATATTCTTCTTTTTGATACTGTTGATGAGAATTTTATATCATCATAGGGATTTATACACAACCGGTGATTTTTGACGCCCACAATCTTGGGTCCCTCACTTTTGCTTGGGATGTCAACAACGTCCAACGGGGTACCGTATCCGTAACACAGTTTCACATGATAATTCTTATTTTTTCCTTCTAGTTTTGCATAGAATGTCTTTTATTGGTGAACGAAAGTTTCGTTCACCAGTGTTACTAAGTAAGGAACACCCTGTAGTGTTCGATAATGGGTAGACTAATGACCAGGTGAGATACCCGGTAAGCTCAGTTGGTAGAGCCCTGTGCTAGTGTTCCAGGGGTTGTGGGTTCGAGTCCTATGTCGGGCCCAACTTTTCCTCTTTAGTTACTTCAATGGTGTCAGAAGTAAACGGAGAACGCTGGGTTCGACGAATTTTGGAGGGGTATGGGACCGGCTCCAATTGGTTAAAAGGGGGAGGAGTGTAGTGTTCGATAATGGGTAGACTCATGACCAGGTGCCCGGTTAGCTCAGTTGGTAGAGAGTCATGCTAGTGTTCCAGGGGTTGTGGGTTCGAGTCCCATGTTGGGCACAACTTTTCCTCTATAGTTACTTCAACCATGTTTGATCTTTATACATCTACATCCGGTCTACATCTACATTGTACATCACCGTCAATCTTGACCATTACGCCACAGGTTGACTGGTCTAGAGAATGAAAAGGAAGATAGAAAAGTAAGAAACTAGTTAGTTCACAGGAAGAAGATAGAAAATTTTGTCCTGCCACATTTTCACCGTTCAACTTAAGCCAATCTGGTTCCAGTGGCCGCTGCTGGCACAGCCCAGACATTAACCCACGACCGACAGACTTTGTCTGCCTGTTGCTCGGTCCCGTCGGGTTGAACCCGCCAGATACAAGCCCGACTGGTCGTCCTAATTTCAAATCTACATTCGTCCTGTATAGATTCATTCGTTTCCGATAGCAAACTGAGCTTTTCGCTTGTTGTAAGGATGATTGTCCTCGATGATTATTTTACTTTTCTTTCATATCCACTTTGGACGCGCATGCGTAACATATGACTGGTTCCTGTTTTATCTCTTCATTGAAAATGAGAGTCATTTATTTTGGGATCCCAACTTTTACGCAAATGTCGTTATACAAAAATACGGCATAAAAACGCAAATTTCTTATTTTTACAGAAAACATAAAGATTTTGATGTCACGTGTAAAAATTTTAAATTAGTTATTCTGGCCGTCTTTTATAATATGCATAAACACGGTTTGCTAAATAAAGTAACATTTCGAAGGTGAAGGGCGTTCCAAAACGAGGCCCAAACAACAAACCACACACGCACGATATTTTCAATGCGTGAAACAACTGTCAATTGCGATTTATAATCATTTCTACATAGCGCAAATAGATATTTGTTTCTGTATATTTATAAACTGGAAAATATCCGAGGCATGGCTTTACGATAATATGGTCAGAACGCTTTACGGTTGTTTACATTGATGATTTGACAAAATGTCAGGTAGACTTTGCTGCTTGTTTTACGATTATGACAAGAGGTAGAACCAGTGTTAAGTGTTAGTTCTTGAAATTTACTTAGCAACTGAAATCTCAATTTTTTTTATCATGAAAGCAGACTGCAGATAAAAATTGTTCAACAGTTACTTTTCTTTCTGGGTTTCCTAGTACCAACTACCTACGAGTTCATTATTAATATTTTGTCAAAACCATTTAGTAAATGTTCAAGATGAAATAATTTGGAATAGTTTGGTATCTTCTAAACAAAACCATGTAATTATGCTTTTCTTAACGTCTGATACAAACAATTGGTCAGGACCAGTGAACATTTGGTCAGGACCAGCAGCATGTGGCAGCAAGAAGTCCGACTGTCTGGCAGCCACAAAATTTAACGTCAAACCCTGGCCCTGGTATTTTTCTGAGCAGGCCATAGGTACTTTCTGGCTGGGATGTCGACCAGGTCATTTGCTATCCTGTACAGCATGGTAAGCTGGGCTTGGGTCCTTCTAGAAGCAAGAGTTTCCCATCTCAGGTGGTTGAGCATGGAGGTCACACTGCTGGTGTTATGATGCTTATTTGTGACATAGCATGCAGCTCTTCTTTGTACAATCACTTATTATCTGTCTTAGTGTGTGGGTTCCAAACGGAAGAACAGTACTCGAGGAAAGGGCTTACTAGCTTCGAAAAAAAGTAGTGCTCATTTAGATTCAATTAAGTATTTCTCAAGACTTCTTTCCACAAAATCACTGTTTATTTCTTTAATGGCGAGATACTAGAATTCTTCATCAAGTAAAGATAATGAAAATTCCCCTTTACAATACAAAATGGGGTTGCAATATTTTAACCTGGCGAATGGATGATTAGCGTAAGCTTTTTGAGAGTTTAGACCAAAACAAAGTTTGTGTCTAAACAATGCATAGACATATACTATGTTTTTGATCTAGGCCCTCGCTATTGCAACTTGTAGTTTGCTGGAAATTTTTGTTTTTAGGTTGTGACCCTCTGAACTAATTTCATAATATTTTCTGAGAAGACTTGGGCTAGACAACTTGTGGATTCACAGAAGATTTGATACTTCTTTGTACTGATTTACAATTTCAAAACTGATAACTAAAGAATGGTTGCGCTTATAAGCCGTCTATGGATTTAAGTGCATGGAACACTTCCAATTTAGCAGTCCCGAAATTCAAGCCTTTAGGCACAGAGGTGTAACAGTTATTTTGTCTTTCAATGGACAATTATGATGGGGGGGGGGGCTACCCCCCCAGCCCTATTTTGTTTGAGTGATGCAAGGTTATGTTCTTTAAATTAAATTCGCTTTAACCCTACAGAACAAATCAAAGGGTCAGCGCAACACTATTGTATGTGCCTATAAATATATAGGCACTTACAATAGTGCTGCACTGACCCTTCGAAATGGTCTCAGACCATCAAACTGGAATCTACCCAAGTGCTTTGACAAACCATAGTACCAAGTGCTTTGACAAATTACAGTCAACAGACTGGTCACTTTGTCTCTTCTTGATTCAGTGCTTTTCTACCTTGTCATGAACCAGTCATCCAAATAAGAATCCTGGTATTCTAAAGTTAGCAAACATACTTCAAGTTCCTGTTACAATTGATTGTGCCTACAGGGACAGAGTGCCTTAAGATTCAATGCAACACCTGTTTGTATTTGGCTTCAAAAGTTAAGATAAGCTTGTTTTCCTACAAGTGTCTTATCTCTCAGTATTTCCTTCCATTTCTGGCCCACAAGTCACACTAATGCTTAAATAAGATTTTAGCTTTAATTTAAGCATTTGAAAATAGATGATAATTTGTAGGCAACTGCAGATGTGCATTTAACTGATAATTGAATTAATTGTAGAGAGGAGTTGGCCCTTGCCTTTTAAGTTTCTGCAATCTGCAATCTTATCCAATACAGGGCTTGTGTTAGTGTTTGTTATTGGGGAGTCATTGACTCTTCACCCAATAAGTTTTGGGGGTCGAAAATGAAGGAGTCAAAATGGCAGAAAAGGAAATCATTAGTAGAATTTTGTATATTTATGAGCCACTTAACTCTAATTTTTGTCCCTTAGTAATTCCTCTCAAGGGGGGTCAACATGACCCCCTTGTGAGTACAGTCAAATCTGTGTGAGCGGCCAACTATGCACAGCAGCCAATCTGCCGACAGCGGCCACTCGATTTCCCCCTGTGCAAATTCCTTCTTTAATTTCACTGTGAATAGCGTGATCTCCTGAAATGCGGCCGGCGGTCACCTTAATTGGTCTAATTCCAACTGTATATCACACCTATACAACGGTCATCTGACAAAACATGGGACTTAATTAGTCTTGTTTGAGAAACTCTATAATCAGCACTATAGTCAACGGCCGAAGTCGCTTTATCGTAATGTACAAGTTATAACAACTAATTATCGATTTTATCCCGTGTTGTCGATTAAATGATGTGTAATTGGCCATTATCATTTATTTGATCTACTTAAATGATGATAATTAATTAAAGGATATGGAATTTCTCAGCTGTCGGGTCTTTAAATAAAATGATCTTGAGCATTACAGGTTGTTTTCACATTTAGCAAACTGATTTCTCGAGGTCTTTAAAATGGACGAAACCTTGCTTTTGAAATCAATTCTCGCCATAATGTCGCTCTAAACGTAAGTTCCTCTCTCTAGAGGATCATGTGAAAGTGATATGCATGCTTGAATCTGGACGTTCTTCCAGGATTATTGCTAATGAGATCGGTGTAGGTCGTACGCAGGTCCAAACTGTGGCTAAACGCAAACGATAAATTCTCGATGAATATATATTTTCACAATGTTTTTTATGTTAAATGGTATAATTCCTTATTCTTGTAATGACCAACACTTAAAATGAAACTTTGGAATTGCTTAGAATTTGGAGAAGTCGAAAGTTTTGTGATCTGGTAATGAGCTTAACAAAAGTGGTACGACAAAATGGCTGCCCTAAGGATACTGTGAACAGCAGCCAATCTGTGTACAGCAGCCAATTAGGCCCTCTCCCTTGACTGGCTGCTGTACACAGATTTGACTGTAATTTCAAGGGGTCAAATTAAAATATTTTCTGGTTTCGGGGGTTAAAGGGTCAAGCACAAGCCCTGCTTTAGCTCACTTTTTGACTAGGATGTGATAGGAGGAAAGTGTGATAAAGGGGGCTATGTTGAAAAAGGATTTGTTCAAATTTTGATGAAAATTATTTTATGCTTTTCTTTTTCAGGATGAACTTACCTCAACCAGTGTCAAGTTAGGGTTTAGCAACATCCCTCCATTTAATGATGAGGTAAGACAATAATGAGTCAGTGAACCCTTTTCATTGAATTTCTAGGGGTCAAAAGTGATCTTGAAGTGGTTAAAACAATGGAACAAATGAATTATAAGTAGAGATTTGTATGTAAACCCTGGTCTAGGCGTGAAACAATTATTGGGTGAGATTTGAGAGATTCTTTCATTTTTCTGCCAGAAAGCTCATAAAGACTTATTTGATGAGAGAAAAATCTCAAAGCAAAATAGAATTTAGTAAAGGATTTTGTTGGCTCAGTGTAAATCAGTTGTAACTGCTTATAAATATATAGGCAGGTACAACTGTTTCATGCGGGGCCATAGATTTGTTAAACTTTCTCACTCAAATTCTGAATTTCTCATTAGATTTTATCATTTTGCACATACCATCCTCGGCCAGAATTATCCCTGGTGAAATGTATGCCCTTTAAATATTGTTTCTCAATGTAAGAGACCAAATGTCAGATTTCAAACCAGGGTTTGACACTAACTACTTTTTGCCACCAGCCTGAAGGACCAGTTAGCCCTAAATATTGCAGGTCCTGCCTGATAAAACCAGGTCCTGCATGAAAACCATGTTTGATTTCTAGCAATTGAAGGGGAATAAATTGCAAGGAAAACATTGTTGGAAAAGAAGAAACTGCTTTTGTCAAGCAATTTCTTCTTTTTCTACAATGTTTACAATTTAGAAATGCAAGTATAGGTGTATTTTCAAAACTGAGCTCTGACCTAGATGTTGAGTCCATTACCATAGGTTTATGTGTAAACCTTAAGATCTAAGACAAGCACTAAGTTTCATTTGAAAGGTAATTTGTATCTTTATTATGTCTGTTTTATCTATTTTGAAAGAATAGCGCGGAAATTTAACCGTTAAAAGTAGATTTCACAGCTCACCGCTCAAAATCTACCTATATAAGTATTTGAAAGGCAATTATTTTTCAAAACTGGTCAGGTCTGACACAAACAAACTGTGATGAAAGATGTTATGGTTTGCAGTGTTTGACCTGATGCAGGGCTCGTGCTAATGTTTGTAATTAGGGAGTCATTGACCCCTTAATAATTTAACTCTGGGGGTCAAAATGGATTGTAAAGGGGTCAAAAACCAGAAAGAGCTAATCATGAGTAAGAATTTTATATGGCTAAGAGTCATTTGAACTTTTCTTTTAAAGAAATGAAGTAAGCAATTGATTTGTAAATTTTAAGTTAGTATATAGGATGCATCGTAAAAAGTTTATATCAGGTGCATCTTAAAATATTTTAATGCTTAGAAATTTCACAAGCCCTTAACAGTGACTCCCAAAAGTCTGAAAATGACAAAGTGTGACCCTTAGAAATTTCTTCCAAGAAAGTCATTGAGAAAACTTTAAAAGGTCAGAACTAGGTTGTATGTCTTGAATTTTGTACTAGCCATCCTATATACAATCAGAATCTAAGATTTAACAAATAAACATCTTACTTTATATCTCCATGTATGCAAGAAAAGGTAAGTTAAACAAAATTGCTACTTATGAATTGCATTTTATGTTGTTTTGACCCTTTTAAAATAAGTTTTGTCCATTTTTTAAACGTAACCAAATTTTGATCCCAGAGTATTCCCTTTTTGTTAGGCAGGAAAGAAAAAGATCAGCTTTCACAAATGTGAAATTACCCGAGGCTATAAAACGTTTTTAGGCTCAACTGAGAATTTTCTCAAATTTTATTTATAACAACTTATTAATATTGTCTTTCAAGCTAATACATTAAAATAAATATTAAAAGAGAATTACTGTTTTAATCTCTAATTGAAATTTGAGAAAATTTGGAATTAAGAATGAGAAAAGTTTTATAACCTCGGGCCTTGATCTTGGTTTTCACCACCTTATTTTCCTATTCAAAAGGAAAGTTTGAAGATTGTATTTTCAAAATCACAATTAGTGTAATCAGTGCTTTCAGCACTTTGATTTAAATGTAAATTTGTCTAGGTTTTTATTCTTGATTACAAGGGTTTAGATTGCCAATTCCTTTAAACCTTTTTAACAGATAAAATGCACATAATGATTTATCAATGACTCAGTCGGAAACACTTGTAACTGACTTTAAACATGTAGGTAGTTTCCCACTGAGCCATCAATATCATCATTATGTATCTTGCATGATGTAACCCCTGATTGATATATGTCTTCACATCACATCACATCCAGGTCATCTGAAGGTCAAGGTCATCTATATGTCAAACCTGTAAAAAAAATGCTGTTTTTACTGCTTTATATTTAACAAACGTATCCTCAATTCATGTTCAATGTAGATTATCCAGCAACAAAAAGCTGAGCATTGGCAGTGTTCTTGTTAATCAGCCTGGGTAGCCATGTTAGATTTGCATAATGTAATCTTTCTTTTCGTTATATTTTTCAGTATGGATCAGCGAAGAATGCTAGTATCAGCCAAGAGAAGGTATTTTATCCTCTATTGGATTTAACATTAACCCATAGCTACAGCTTTTACCAGGGATCCAGTTTAAAGGGAGGAAAGCCTGTCTAAACCTTTATTTTAAAATGAACCCCTATGTTGTGGGTACTCATTTAGATTGTCACGATGAGACAATTCAAAGGAGTACCAACAACTTAGAGATTAAGTAAGGACTAAAGTGTTTTGAGTAACTCAGTGTTTCATTTTGCTGTGCATCCTGAATCAAAGATGCACATATTTCACAGAAGACCCCTTTTTTGCTCACCTAAGCGCAACATGCTCAATGGGAGATA
Organism: Fragum whitleyi; assembly: GCA_948146395.1. Taxonomy (NCBI): domain Eukaryota; kingdom Metazoa; phylum Mollusca; class Bivalvia; order Cardiida; family Cardiidae; genus Fragum; species Fragum whitleyi. The sequence continues at coordinate 9,419,223 of OX411557.1, forward strand.
TTAGGATCACCCTGAGTGACAATCTAGAAAAACTTCTTCTCCTCCTGAACCACTGAGCCAATTTCAAAGAAACTTTGCCAGAATGTTCCTTAGGTAAACTTCTTTAAAATGGTTTGCTAAATTCTGATTGGCCCATAAATATGGGTGTGGCAGGATGTGGCATTTTTTCACTTTGAAATCATTTATCGACATCTCCTCAACCACTGGGCCGATTTCAATGAAACTTTACAAGTATGTTTCTTTGGTGACCCTTTTCAAAATTTAATTGCAAAATTTTGATTGGCCCATAAATATGGGCATTGCAAGGCCGGGCTTATTTTGAGCCCGAAACCTTTGAACGACATCTCCTCCTGAACCACTGGGCCAATTTTTATGAAACTTTACCAGAATGTTCCTTGAGTGACCCTTTACAATAATTGTTCACAAAATTTTGATTGGCCCATAAATATGGGTGTGGCAGGGAGTAGCTTATTTTGAGCCTGCAATCTTTTAATGACATCTCATGAACCACTGGGCTGATTTAAACGAAACTTTACCAGAATGTTTCTTGAGTGACCACCTACAAGAATTGTTTAAGAAATGTTGATTGGCCCATAAATACGGGCATGGTAGGGAGGGGCTTATTTTGAGCCCGAAATCTTTTGACGATATTTCCTCCTGAACCACTGGGCAGATTTCAATGAAACCTACCAAGAGTGTTCCTTAGGGGACCCTTTTCAAAAATTATTAGGAAAATTTTTTATTGGCCCATATAAAGGGCGTGAAAGGGTGGGGCTTGTTTTGAGTGCAAAATCTTTGAACAACATCTCCTACTGAACCACATGGCTGATTTCAATAAAACTTACCCAGAATGTTCCTTGAGTGACCCTTTTAAAAAATTATTTGCAAAAATTTGATTGGTCCATAAATATGGGCATGGCAGGGAGGGGCTTATTTTGAGCCTCTTCAGTAATGAATGGGTGGGAAGCGTCTTTTTTTAATTTAAAATCTTGGAATAAAATCTCCTATTCAACAATAAGGCAAATATGAATCAAACTTTGCAAGAAGGTTACTTGGATTTGTTCCTCTGGACCAATAAATTTCAGGTGAACGATTTAGTTTTTTTTTTTTTTTAGCTCCGCTATTGTCATGGCAAAGTGTCTGTAGTGCGTCCGTGCGTCTGTCCGTGCGTCCGTCCGAGCTTAAACTTTTTCTTTAAACATCTTCCTTCCAAACCAATGGGCGGATTTTAACGAAACTTGGTAGAAATGATCCTTGGGTGGCCCCCTTCTTAAATTGTTCAAAGAATTTTGATTGGCCCCAAAATATGGGCGTGGCAGGGCGTGGCATTTTTTCACTTTAAAATCTTTAAAAATCTTCTCCTCCCAAAACATAGGGCCGATTTCAATGAAACTTGGCATGGATGTTCCTTGGTGAACCCTTTACTTAAATTGTTCAAGAAATTTTGATTAACCTATCAATATGGGCGTGGCAGGGCGGGGCTATTTTGAGCCCGAAATCTTTGAATGACATTTCCTCCTGAACCACTGGGACGATTTCAATGAAACTTTAACAGAATGTTCCTTGGGCGACCCTTTACTTAAATTGTTCAAGAAATTTTGATTAACCTATCAATATGGGCGTGGCAGGGCGGGGCTATTTTGAGCCCGAAATCTTTGAATGACATTTCCTCCTGAACCACTGGGCCGATTTCAATGAAACTTTAACAGAATGTTCCTTGGGCGACCCTTTACTTAAATTGTTCAAGAAATTTTGATTGATCCATATATATGGGCGTGGCAGGGCGGGGCTTATTTTGAGCCCGAAATCTTTGAACGACATCTCCTCCTATACTATTGGGCCGATTTCAATGAAACTTTATCAGAATGTTCCTTGGGTGACCCTTTACTTAAATTGTTCCAGAAATTTTGATTGGTCCATAAATATGGGCGTGGCAGGGCGGGGCTATTTTGAGCCCGAAATCTTTGAATGACATCTCCTCCTGAACCACTGGGCCATTTTCAATGAAACTTTAACAGAATGTTCCTTGGGTGACCCTTTACCTAAATTGTTCAAGAAATTTTGATTGGACTAAAAATATAGGCGGGGCCTATTTTGAGCCCGAAATTTTCAAATGACATTGTTTCCTGAACCACTTGGCTGATTTCAATGAAACTTTACCAGATTGTTCCTTGAGTCTCTCTTTTTAAAAATTTTAATAGGCCTATAAATTTGGGCGTGGCAGGGCGGGGCTTATATTGAGGCCAAAATCTTTTAACGATATCTCCTCCGGAACCACTCAGCCTATTTCAATGAAACTTTACCAGAATGTTTCTTGGGTGACTATTTACTTAAATTGTTCAAGAAATTTTGTTTGGTCCATAAATATGGGCATGTCAGGTGGCCCTTATTTTCAACCCGAAATCTTTGAACGACATCTTCTGAACCTTATGATTTATTAAGATTGGTCAAGGGTTGCAGGTTCATTGTGATTGAGTATTTTGGTGCAATATGGACCAGAACCATTTAATCATTACTAAATAGGTCTTAGGAGATTTTGGAGTGTTAATGTATTCATTTAAAGTAAGCTTTATTTAATGGAAGTCTAAAGATTTTAAAGCCAGTGGAGCGATACAGGCCCTCTTGGGCCTCTTGTTTTAAAGATGTGAGTCCCTGGGATGCAAAAATAAATTCTCAATGATGCATGAAAATGACCAAAATTTTGTTTACTAATTCACCCGCAAAATAAGTTACCTTAGCACCTGTGATACAAAACTAAGTATAACTAATATCACTGTAAGATTTGATAAAGCTCTGATTTTTTTTTTCTATCTCAATAAGCAATATTTCTATAGGCTTTATGCCTATGTCCAGCTTGGTACAGGTTGGGACTCATTGTTTCAAATTATTTGAGTCCTATGGACTCCGTCTTTCAACTTTCAAAATGAATCAATGAACTCTCTTTAACCAATTGCTACACAGTCACATTTTTTGATACCTTGGAAGAAAATTGCTTTGGAATATGTTTTGCAAAATAAAAATAAAGAAATGCTTGTTACAAGAAATTTATGCAATGTTCAGAGTTTTACTTTTTGAAAAGATTTTTAAGATTTCATCAACATAAAAATTACCAACTGCGACTTCCTTGAAATTGGACCAGTCCACAATTTTGTAATTAGGTATTTGGTTAATTTGCTGTAGCTACAAAGATTTGAAAATAAACCCAAATGGTATACACAGGTGTAGATAAAGAGAATTACATTATTGTGCTGTGATTAAATTTAACCTTTCATTGTTATTTTTTAAAAAGTAATATGTTTTGAATATAAACTATTGTTAAAGCCATCTAGATTATCCAGTAAAAACATTTAAACAATAGTAACAATTTTATCTTAACCCTTTGCTGTTTAATCCCTGCTTTTTACGTGCCTATGATTTTATGATTGAGAAAACATTATGAAAAAAGAAGAAATTGCTTCTGACAAGCAATTTCTTCTTTTTCCACACTATTTTCTACCCTACTGAATGGTTATTTTTCAAATTCAATCCACTTTAAATTTTCGTCTGCAAAACCTTTGAATTTGGACAGGTCCAAAATTTTGTAAAACAGGAAAGGGTTAAGAGGCTGCACTTTTTGTTTTCAATTCCATATTTGCCCCAGAGTTCACTATAGGGTGAGATATTGAGAGTTTCTCTAATTTTCCGCCAAAAATCTCATTGAAACTGGCTAAGTGAGAGAAAAATCTCAAGGCAAAATGTAATATAGTGAGTGATTTGGTAAAATTTCTAGCTTAAAATCTTATTTCTCATTTGATTTGGCTAAATGATATATTTTTGCGCATTAAATTTTGAGCCAGAATTTTCCTTGAATGCCCAATCAAATTGTTAATAAAAGCACTGTAAAAGAATAACCAAAATTTTATGTTCATATTTTTCAGTTTGGTGCATTCTTCAGTGCCGTCATGACAAAGAAAATGGAGCTCAATACCTGGGCAGACAGTAGCAAGAAGAAACCTCAAGTCACCAAGGAAAACTACAACTTCTGGCCTGTGAGTCATTTGACTTAATTCTAGGTCATGTGACTGAATTCTACATCATGTGTATTAGTTCTAAATTTTGACAGTGAACACCAGGGCTCATGTTAGTGATCCTTATTTAGTAGTCATTGACTCCTCACCTAAGAAATTCTGGGGGTCAGTTATCTGAAATTAAAGTGATCAAAACGTCAGAAAAAGCAAATCATGAGTAGATTTTTGAATATTTAAGAGTCACTTTACCTGTTTCTTGTTATGAAATGGAATAAGTAGTTTTAATTTGTAAAACTTCAGATAGTAAACTGTGAAAATCTTAGGTATGAACCATGTTTTGACCCTTGGTAATTTCTCTCAAGGGGGTCAAAATGACACCCTTGGGAGAAATTTCTAGGGTTCAAATTGAGATATTTTCAGATTTTGAGGGTCAAAACCCTGGTTTTAAGGGCCAAACATGAGCCCTTCAACACTAAGAGTGTTCTGGGATCCCTAGGATCCCAAAATATAGGGAAGGATCTCATTAGTTTAATGAAAGGGATTTCATAAGGATCCTTCTAAATCAATAAGATTTTTATTTTCTCAGAATATCAATTCTTTTCAAGCCAAGGTTTGGACTCCACTTTGTTTCCTTAGTTTACAAGTTAAAACCCTTGGCTGGCAGAGGTATTAATATATATCACTATCCAATGCTTTTCCTTGCCTTTTCTTAAAATTTTAATTATGAAATTTAAGGAAGAGATCCCTTATTATACAGAGGAATTTTCAACAAATTTAAGGATTTCTGACCTGTAGATTATTTGACTTACAGTTAAAAACATTGTGGAAATGACAAGTTGAATGATTTTAGAATGAGTGTGTGGAGCAAGCTTTGAGTAAAATTCAAGGAAAAGACCCAATATTGCTGATTTGGTCAGGTTGAACAAAATTAGTGATATTTATTACCTCCTTTAATAAATATGCATACAGATTCCATGGATAGCTTTATGTCTTCACAAACCCATCATACGCTTACGAAATTCAATTATGTTAGTGAAATTGTGGATTTTATCTACCAATATTTATTTTGAATGTATTTGTTAATCTTATCATTTTTACTGATATTGGATTTTTTTTTAATGGTTTGAGTGAGTGTTAGGAATTAATGAATGGAGTGCTTAGTAAGCAATTAAGAAGGGTTTTGATTGGAATGACTGTCAATTTTATGATGTTTCAAACTGTAGTTATTGATGGGGAGAATGATTTTAATTGCAATATAACTTAAGGTAGTGGTCTCGTAATGATTCCACATTATTTTGGAAGTCATTTACTTTAACATTGTTTACCGAGGTTTCCTAATGATTTTCATTTGGAAACCTCGATTAACATTTTGAAAGCTCATACATTCCAAAATGTTTCAGAACTATTACGGGTCCTTTACCTTAAGTCAGAAGTCTTACCAAAATAAGCATTTTAATTGACAAAAAAATAGTTCATGAATTCATTTTCATAATTTTTGGTCAATATTAGGGTTTGAGTCGGACATCAACAAAAGATGGTCCAAATGACTTGATCTTTGGGATCTTAGGTGTCCTACTTGAAATTTTGAAAGTCCCTGCTTTATGAAAAGACCATTTCTTTTAGAATAATATTGTATTTTGTAGATTTAGAGCTATTCCCTGGTTATAGGTAAAGACATTGATAGAAGCATATTTATACTTGGGGCTCGACTTCAGGAAAGAATTGAAGACTGTTTAAAGCAGTCTTCAATTCTGTCCTGAAGTTGAGCCCCAGCAAGTCTATGGGACTCACATCACATAGTTTTGAGGGTCCTGGCTACTTATTTTTGTGTCTAAGCTGTGAAAAACCTGCGTACCTTAAAACCCTGTCAATATGAATTCATCCAGGTAACCTCACAGAAGAAACACAACATGGAGACATGGTTTAAAGATTTGGCCGGCAACAAGCCCCTGTCACATCTGAGTCGTAAGATCCCATCGTTCAACAAGAAGGAGGAAATATTCTCTGTGTTGTGCGAGTTTAACATCCCGATGGTGAAAGCTACATGGTTTATTAAGATGACAGCTGCCCACTATCTGGCCATGCAGGAAAATAAATCTAAAAAGAGACAGGCTGTAGACCAATGGTTAGGTAGGATATGTTTGTTAATACTGACTATTAACTAGATTTAACAGTTTTTATGTTTCAACCCTCGTCATGCTGAATAAAAATTGGGTGGTATAAGCTTAGATCAGATTGCAAGTATGTGCCAGCTGATCTTTGTCTATACCTCCTGTCATTGAAGGAATATATTTGTGGTTCAGCATGACACAAGGGTTAACTTCCATGCTATTTCTTCCTAATGGGTGTGATATTACTTCTAAATGAAGTTCTCATTTGAACGAATAATCAATGAAACAAGATATACAGAATAAACATAATTAATCGGACCAGTTTGAAGTATTTTCATCTGGTGGTGGATTAATTAAATTTATAATATAACCTACGTCACCGGAGTGAAATAACCCTATTGAATATTTTTGATATTACAAGGGTGTTATTACACTAGTGGAATAACTATGCAAATGAGCTAAGAACGAAGAACAACTTTTTTTTTTTGTTAGGAAAATGATGTCATAGTGGATCTGCTGACGTCATTTTGCAGACAGCGTTATATGTTTAGCGGAAAAACAGGAATTGATAAATATCTTATTTTTCTTGTTTTTTCATTAAAATTCGGGTCATATTATAAATAGAATATCAAATTTGTGCTCATCAAATATCGAATTTATTAAATTCGTCATCTATAAACAGATTTAAACTCGGCACAGCCTAGTTTTTATCCGCTTAAAGATGACTGGTTAAATAAAATTAGGTATTCCATGACCACTCATTCAATATCCTCTATTTATGATTAATGACTACCGGTAGTCAAATTTTTTCCATATTTCAGAATGGACGCTAGGAATCACCAAATACATGAAAGAGCAGCTTGTCAGGATCCAGGAACATTATCACGGTAGCTCCTCTGTTCCTCCAATGAGTTTTCTGACGGTCCAACAGCCACCATCTCAAGTTGACCTTGACCTTTCTCTCAAGCAGTGGCATTATTGTACAAAATTATCGAGGCATATGTATGATGTAAGTGATTTGTCTTAAGATATCCTCTTTTCCTTCTGTATGGCCTAGAAAGATGATTAGCTTTTACCTTGCTGCTCATGGCATATTTCTAGCCGCGGTCATAGTGCAGTTGGTAGCGCATTGGACTGTCAACCTAAAGGTCCCGGGTTCGATCCCCGACGGCGGCACTCATTCTTTCCCACTATGTGTCTCTCAGCAATGGGTTGATAATCGTAGACCTATATGAGATAGCAGCTGGAGGCTAGGAAAGGATGTGGTGGTTGTACTGGCGAGAGAAATAACAGGAAACCATTGTTAGGTGCTCCAGCCGACGCAATATAACTGAAAAATGTTGAAAGCGGCGTTAAACTCCATTCAATCAATCAATCATGGCATATTTCTACTGTTTTCAAAGCTTAGGCATGTAGTATAGACTAAGATCAGTCTGCACAGGTGTGCAGTCTGATCTTAGCCTAAACTACCTGCTTTATACTTAATCATTGTGGTAAAAACTCAACCAGATGTATTGCAAATTCCAAAAATTGGTAATCTGTTTGAAACAAAATTTAAATTCAGCAGGATTAGAAATATGTTCAAAGATGAGCATTTATAATGTGTAGATTTTAATCCAAATTGAGTCTGCAGGGATAAACACTAACCCCAGCCCACGGCCCAAGACCTGTGGAATCTTTGGAGCACTGGTAGATGTTACCATGCTGTAGGCCCTTCAGGCCTGTAGTTAGTGGCAGCACTTAGTATTTTCAAATCTGTCCAATTATGAAAAATAATTGCCTTTCCAATAGTAAAATTTGCATTACCAAATGGAAAACATTGTAGAAGAAGAAGAAATTGCCTGTCAAAATCAATTTCTTCTTTTCAAACATTGTTTTCCTTGCAACTTATCCCTTAAATTAATAAACCTGTTATTAACGGGGAGGACCTGTAAAGTTTGGGGTTAACAGCTCCTTCAGGCTGGGAAAAGAAGAAGAAACAGTCAAACCCTGGCCTGTGTGAGACATTTTCACCAATTTCATTTGTATGTGTTGGACAGATAATGAGAAGCTGGTACAGCCACAAAACATGTCAACTGATATTCTGTAATTGTGAGCAGACCTTTTAGTCAGCGACTATCTTTGGATTGCATTGTAAAGACTGATCAGGTTGAACTACAAGATATGGCTACAAATCCAAAGAAGAACCCCTGCATTTTTAGCTCGCTAGCACAAAGAGCTTGAGGGAGCTATTGTGATCTATCAATGTTTGGTATCCGTCTGTCCGTCACAGTGTCAACAATTTCTTTAAACAACATCTCCTCCTAAACTGCTGACTCAAAATCAACCAAACTTGGCAGAAATATTCCTTGGGTGGTCCCTTGTAGAAATTGCTAAAAGAATTTAATTCCTTGCCATATCATGGGCAAAGGGGCCTTAATGACAATTTTCTTGTTTACACTCTAGAAGCCACAAATATGGCCCAATCTTCATGAAACTTGGTCAGAATGTTTGTTAGGTCATGAAGATGAACTCTTTTGAAAATGGGAAGGATCCATGCCATATCACGGAAAAAGGGGCCTTAATGACAATTTTCTTGTAAGAGCTTCAGACGCCACAAATATGGTCCAATCTTCATGAAACTTGGTCAAAATAATTGCCAGGTCACAAGAATGAACTCTTTTGAAAATAGGAAGGATTCATGCCATATCACAGGAAAAGGAGTCATAATGATAATTTACTTGAAATAACTCTAATAGCCACAAATATGGCCCAAACTTTGTGAAACTTGGTTTTATGTAGAAATTATCTTCTTTATGACATCTGCCTTTTTAATTGATGTGATGTCACAGTGATCAAAGAGACTCTAGGACCATCATGGTCCTCTTGTTGTCTCATGTGGTTGACGTTAAATGATCAACATTCCTATTTGTGTATTACAGGAAGGCCTTTTGGACCGTCAAGAGTTTTTAATTTGGTATATAGAGTTGGTGGAGAGAACCAAACAGTTAGATGATACGTTGTTGAAGCTTGTCCTTTCTCAAATACTACAGGTATATTGGACAATGATTATGACAAGCAATTATTCTTTGAATAATGTTTAAGCTTACCATTAGCCAGTTACTCTTACATTGTACTCTTTAAGTTGTGAAGTTCAATCCCCAACTGTCGCACTCATCCTTTCAGACTATTTGACTTCCACCAATGGGTTGATAATTGTTGACCTATATGGGATAGAAGTTGGTAGCTAGAAAAGGATGTAATGGTGGTACTGGTGCAAGAAATACCAGGAATCCTTTGTTTGGTACTCCAGCCGTTGAATATAACTAAAAGATTGTTGAAAGCAGCTTAGAACCACATTCAAACAAACAAACTATAGTAATGAGTTAATTTGTCATAGGGGACACTAGATATATATTTATTGTTTTCAACAACATAGTTTGACCCTTTACCTCACAGCCCTGTTTTGTTTTGAATATATCTATGTCTTTTGTATAAAGAGAAAAGGGAGAAAAGAGTCAAGGGAAATATATTTGACCTAATACAATCAAGGTTAAGATCACAATTGTAGGTAAAAGATGAAAAAATACAATTAACATTCCTTCAACTTTGAAATTGGATAAATACCTTTTTTTTCTTCAATTACATAAATTCAAGTCAGATTAGAAGAATTGCATATTTTTATGCCTTTGTTCAACATTTGAATATAATCTATTCAAAACAAGCATTTTGAGGGGTCAGTGCAAAATTATGGTAAGTGCCTATTCATAGGCACTTACATTAATTTTACACTGACCCTCAATTTGAATTTCCCATGTCTAGGTAAGGGTTTATCATAACTTCCGATTAAATCTCATTCGTATGTTTACTACTACATTTTTAGTATCTTGATGAGGTGACGCTATCTGCCCAGTTATCAAGAAGACTTTGTTATGCCTGTGCCAAAAGGATCACACAGTTATGTACTGAGTCAGGCTGCTCTTCACCCAGGACAGAGTCGCCAATGCTCAACAACAGCAATAATAGGTAGTTTACTATTATAAAACTCGATTATTATACAGTAAATCTTGTGTTAAGCAACCACTTAAGAGGCTTGCAAAAAGCGGTCATTTATGGGAATGGTCGCTAAATACAAAATATCATGATAAATAATAATAATGAAAGTTCAGTTTGATAGCATTTAAAGATTGTCGGTCAAGTTGTACTGGATCCTTTGATGTTCGAACCCATTAGAATCGTCTTATTTAGATGATTCTAATAGGCTCCAACAACATAAGATTCTATAATTACCATTTTTTGTTAAGAATGTCCTCTTTTTCACAGAGTTTGCTTACGGTGAATGGACTTTTTATGGTGGTTGCTTAATAAAATTGGTCGCTTGAGCAATATTGATAGTATATAATTGCTATATCATATTTACATCATTGATACTCTGTTGTAAGGATACAACATTTTATGTCTGTAATCATTTTAAATCATTCTCTAACTTTATATGTCCCACATTGATCGATTTTGAGCATATTGTTTTACTGCTGGCTGTTATGTCTGTTTTCTGTCTGTCTGCAAAACTTAACGTAAAAACTTGGCATGATGACGGAACTCATTAATGCATATCTGCAGATATCAAGGTTAAGATTATGTTACAAGGTCAAGGTTAAAATTTTGAAAACTTTTAGGGGGCATTTGTTTTACACAAATACATCTTGTTAAATCTGAAAAGGTGGCTGTTGTTGGGTAGTTGTAGCTCAATCTTAACAGGTATTCTTTGCCACATTTGTCTCTCACCTATTGGAGAGTAAATGTACGTTTTTGGGTCATTGAAGGCATGTGTAAAGGAACAAACCCGGGTGTTAATGGGAGAAAACATGGAGTAATAAGTTAATTATCATGCCGATAATGCCTGGCTTTTTTTTTTTTACTTAAATATCCGCAATGTGGGCTTATAAATCAATTTTTATGAATCTCATATTTTTCTGCAATATTTGTTTGTCCTGAAAGGATATTTTATGTCTGAAAAATAATTATGTAAACCTTTGTCAGGTGCTCCATTTGCTATAAGTCTGCTATAGGACTGAAAAAATTATTAAAGTTGGTGTTGAAATCAATTCAAACAAACTAATGAATTAGAAGACAAGATCATTGAAATGACAAAGTACTTTGAAATGAGACAAAAAGTGAAATTTCTAGGACATATTTTCGTAAAGCGTGTCATTTTGCACATGATTGCTATTCAACGTTTATTGTGACGTCACTTATTTCGCCCCGCATAGATAACTTCAGATAGGGTGAAATGCACAAAAGCAGAGTAATTTTTTTTTTATAATTTTACTGCTTTTGCGGTGAGATTATCAAGTGATATTCTACCTTTATTTCTCTATAAACCACCAAAAAGCATTAAAGAAATAATCCATATTTCAGTAATGGAACAAACCAATTGATATCCCAGAATCCTTTGTCATCTGTATTCTCTGAGTTCAACAACTGTCCACAACATAGGGGAATTATACTCAGTCTAAGCTGTTGTATCCAGGTAAGATATAGAGAGGATATTGAATGAGTGGTCATTGAATACTGAATTTATTAAACGAGTCATCTATAAACAGATAAAAACAAGGCTGTGCCGAGTTTCTGTTTAAGATGACTCGTTTAATAAATTCTGTATTTTATGAGCACAAATTTTATATTCTGTTTATAATATGAAAAACGTCAAAATTCTTGAAATTTCAGGTCTCAATTTTCCGCAAATCTTGTAATGCCGTTTCAAATTGACATCACAAAACATAGATTATGACGTCTTCGTGGTTACAATATAGCGTTGCTAGTAGCTCTGAACTCATTTGCATAGTTGTTCCATTAGTGTAATAACACCCGTGTAATATCAAAAATATTCAACGGGATTATTTCACTCCGGCAACATTGGTCATATTATAAAGTTTATTCTGTTACCCTTCTCACTTCGTAACCCGCCTCAGAATGAAGTGATAAATGTAAACTATTATGATTGTGCAATGCCCGTCCATGTTTTTAGTTATCTTTCTGCCACAATTACATCTATCCTACGAAGAACATATTCTTAAATATTTTGCACTGAAAACAAAAGAAGAGACTTTTCATATTTTGGCTCTGTCTGAGTACATCCCATTTTACAAAGGAAAGATAGAACAAAATGTTCAGAAAGAAATATTAGTACAAAGCATTGCTTATCGGACATCTGCCAATCTTATTCATCTATTGTCATAGAGGTCTACATGAATCAGGTAGCATTATATAGGACCAGCTTGGTCCTCTTGCTGAAATTTTTGACTGGTCAAATTTCAAAGAGGTTACGATTGAAATATGATAAAATCTGAAATGAGCCTGTGCATCCAACAATTTCATTTTTTGGTGATGGAATATTTTGAGTTTCCTGAGGTGCGTTCATTAGAGCGAAATTTTAAGATTCTTATTAAGATTTTTAAGATTAAGCGTTCGGTGAGCATGATATTTAAGCCGCTCAATAAGAGTCTTTAGATACCTCAATGAGGAAACGAAGATGGTTTTGCATTGGCTTAAAACAAGTAGTCATGGCAACATCGAATATTTTTACTCAAAATTTCAAAAATCGTTCATTAATACGTCTTAAAAATCTCATTTAGATGGATTTTTCGTCTTGCTCTAACAAAAGCACCTCTGGACACTCATGCAGTGCATTATAATTAATTTTGTGTTGTGAATAGCAATTTTAGGTCCTTAGCCATCTATTGAGGGCATAGTTAAGACTGATCAGACTGTGCAGTCACACAGACTGATCTGAGTCTCAACGTTGCACACATCTGAAATTGTTGAAAATGTCAGCACAGGCTCAAATGAAACTACCCTGTATGGTAATAAAATCCACATAATAATAACACCATCAGCATATATCTCACTTTCCAGATGGTTCTAATTTGTAATACTTGTATCACATACACTTGTTTCTTTAATGCTTTTCGGTGGTTTATCGAGAAATAACGGTAGATTATCACTTGATAAACTCACCGCAAAAGCAGTGAAATTATCAAAATCTTATACCCTGCTTTTGTGCATTTCCTTCTATCTGGCGTCATCTATGCGGGGCGAAATAAGTGACGTCACATGAACGTTGCATAGCAATCACGCGCAAAATGACGCGCTTTACGAAAATATGTCCTAGAAATTTCACATTTTGTCTCATTTTTGCATTAAAGAAATAGAATAATCGTTTGTTTTTCGAGTAAGATCGATTAATTTTTCATTTCGTGAAAAACAAAAACTATATTTTCACTCGTGGCTCTGCCACTCGTGAAAATATAGCTTTTGTTGTTCACTCAATGAAATATAAATCGATCTTACACTTAAACAAACGATTATCCTCTATATATTTTGCAGGTGATTACATTAATTAGTCCTTCAGCATTGATATGGAACAATCTACAGGAAGGAAAATCAAGTTCACCATATTGTGGTTCTCCATTAGACCAGCTACCCTGTCCCCCATCATGTCTGCCCATGCCTCCAGGAGATCAAAATCTACAGGTAAATTTAAACTGAGATATGTGTGCCTGTGTGTTACATTTACAAAAAATGAATACTGTAAGCGGGGTAATGATGGCAGTGGTTTTATTTTGGCTATATTGGCAGTCAAGCTAAGATGTGCCAAAATTATTTCACCGCCAATATTTGTCAGTTATAAATGAAAAAAAATCTGTATTATAAGGGGAAAGTAATCTTGTTCGCTATAAATTTTGGTCAATTTTAAATTAACTTTATATCAAAGATATGCAGACCATACTTATTTGAATTGGAAAAAGATAATCGACTGACAACGTTTACATTGGTAAATGTCTAATAAAAATCAATTTGAGATTCCAGATTCAAGTTGGTTAATATATTGTTGTGAAAATCAAGCCGAAAATGTGTTAAAACTGGTACAGGAATTATATCACTTACAAAAGATGTGAAAACAAACTTTTGTTTAGTTTGTAGAAAGCTAACACTACTCCATAAAATTGCCCTTCTTATACTATCGTCATTCTGAATGACTATAAAAGAAAAGTAGATAAATTTATTTTGGTGGTACATGTAAGATGCGCAAAAATAAATCACTGCCAATAAATCAAAACCCAAACCCCCAACATGTAAACACTGCCAATATAAAGCTGTTCACAGTATAAGTACAAAGTAAAACCTCTAGCCAGCCTGTGCATCTGCTCAGTCTGGCTAGAGTCTTCATTTTGTTTCTTTATAGATAAATAAAGGGTTAACCAAACTTCAGGCAAAAGCCAATATTGTTATTGCAAGGTTTTTCAGGTGGGTCAATGTTTGTTGGAATTGTCACACAGAGGCTGATTAAGCAATAAACAAGAGAGAAAGTCAAATTCCCCATTTTATGGTTTTCCATTGCTCTGTTCCCCATCATGTCTACCCATGCCCCCAGGAAATCAAAACCCATGGGTAAACTTATTTCTCATTTAGACGTCACGATAAGAGGGAGGTGAAACTGTGGTAAACTTGTAAGTTGTAAATGAAACCCTTATTTATCCAAGTTAGAATGGCAAGTGATAATAGCTTTCAAATTTTCTCAGTTTATCTTAAATTATAATGTTATTAGACTTAATGTTTGGTAAGGTTAACTTTTATAATGTAGCTGCATCAAAAGCTCTAGGGCATATTGTTTTGCTAGTGTCAGACTGTCTGTTGTGACTGTCTGACGGTCTGCAAAAGGCTTAACCTGAAAGCTTAACCTGTGAAACATTTTCCTATTACTTCATCAGCATTCAAGTGACTATGCTTATATTTGCAATGCTGTTTTCTCTTAACAAAGCAAATCAGTAATAGTCTAGGCTCTTATGTAAAAATATTGGGTCGATCGTGACACATCGGACGAAAGTGCCAGTTTTTGTTTATAGTAAGCTACTATTATAAGATAACTTTTGCACTAGGGGTGCCCGACTTGATGTGTCTAGAAGAGACATAAGAGCGATTTCAAATTTCGGATAGATGTCTATCCTGATACTCTTCCTTTTTATTTTCAAATTCGAAATTTATCTTCTTTAAACGCTTAAACATGACACAAAAGTGGCGCTTTTGTCTCAAATTCAATAGTTTGATGCCTCCCAATAATTATAATTGTAATTTCAACAGATGTCTGTGTGTTTGTCGATCCATCTGCGTGTTCTTAAATAGCTGAGCTGCATTATATATGTAATCTGACAACCGTAGTTGCGGCAGATTGCGTATAACTATATCTTAGTCATTTCCTATAGATAAGTATCACCTGATAACGAAGTTAAAATTATCTGGCATATCTATTCACAGCCATTGCGATGTTACCGGGTTGCGCACTGAGCTCACGCAATCACGAGACCGGTCTCGGACGGATTGGAGGCCGTTCTCGGATTTGATCCTCCGCCGCAGTGAGAGTCGTTCTCAGAATTGTTTCTCAACAATTAGCTGCTCGAGGCTTGAATAGTGGTACTGATGTCGACTTGTCGCAGTTGGTAGCGCGTCTATCTCCCAATTATGGGGTCCCAAATTCGATCTTCGATGGTGCTGCATGTCTCAGTTTCTGATTTAATTTCCCATTAAAGGATTTTAACATTTCTATTAGGAATCGACAGCTAGAGACTAGGAAAGGATTTTGGGTGAGAAAAAAGCCGGAAATCAATGGTTAGTAGCTTTCGCAGCCACGATGTAACTGAAAAGCTTTTAAAACCTATGTCAATCTTCCACTCAAACAAATGATGGTAATACTTTTGAGAATGATATAAACACAGAAGGGTTGGGTGTTCCAGCAGCTGTGATTTGACGTTATTTCAACAGATACTGTTCATATTTCTAGTCAAAATTTTATACTTTTGTTAAGATATGTGATAAACAAAGGAAATATTGATTGCCATTAGCAGCTATCTTCCTGAAAGTTATGTATTCGTAAAACAACTGTTATACACTTTTTTTTTTGTTTGTTTGTTTGTTTATCAAAGATAGCGCATCTATCGAAGAATTGCAAATGACTTGCACTTCTGTTCAAGGGTTACAGATTACAGCATATGAAAATGATACATGTAATAACATTAATAACACTATATATTCTGATGATAACATTTAAAATACTACATGAGCAGTGCATGTGACTGCCAATGCTCAGCTGTTCGGTGCAATAGAGTGTTTGAAAAATGAAATTCATAATAAACGGGCATAACAAATCCAATGATGCGTTTAGTTGCAGTACCCCCTTGAAAGCATAGATTGCTCTTTAAGCATTCTGAACAAATATTCAAACTAAAAAGCGTCTATGAAGATGCGGTGGTTATATGCATATCGTGGGCTTCGAAGTTTTTTGGTGATGATTTCATTTACATGTATTATTATCTTTTTTTTTTTTTTTTTTTTATTTGATCTGTTAACTGCTTGATACGCATATTTGGAAAGAAGTTCTGTTTCGTTTTACCTTTGCAAAAAAACAATAGGATCATACGACAGACATTCGGGAAATGCATAAATATGTAAATATGTTTATGTGTTGACGAGGTTAAATAGAATTTATCTATTGCTATGCAAATTAAAATTAAGAATGTAAATGCCTCATACTTGGTGATCTTCATAAAAGCCCCCAAAAGACCACAACAGACAAAACATTTGACCAATGTTCGCAGGTAACTAATTCCCGTTCAGACAAAAGGGATTTCATCGGTTTGAATAGTCATATCTATATATTACCAGCATCATTTTAAGTCAAAAGATTGTGGGCTTATTATATATGTCGATCTGCAAAACTGCCTGGCTGTCTTTCATTATTGTTTGACAAGGGTATTTGCCATTATTAATTGTCAGGAGTAGATGTATCATTTAGGTAATTATTACAGAAAGACTGGTTCTGAAACGTCTCCCAATTTAATGCAATTTCAATTGAAGAGACTTATTAATCTGATGAAGATTTTATTTAGATAATTCAATTTAGAGAATCTTGCTCGAAGGTGCATCAATTTGTTGTCGAATAAGATTGATTGTAAGCAATTAATGACCAATCCATGCATCCTCAATATTTTGCTAATCAACTTCGAATTGATATTATTCGCCGACATCTTCGGCAATTTGTCGAAAAGCCAAAATAAGTCTGCTAGACTAAGACAAAAACAATAACCGAATCGTCAAAAATTCATCGGTAATTGATATGTAATGAACTTTGCCTAGTGTTGCAACTTCATTGAGACTAAAAACACGGTCAGATTTCGAAATATTCGAACTATTTGGTCATGGGAATATTGACGATCAGTCGCATCACAGTTTCAAGCTGCGTAATACGCGATACATGTTATAAAATGTGTCAGTTTGGTAATGTGCAGATATGAATCACCGAGTTCTCGGAGCAAGATTATTGAAACCATTAGTTATTTATCATATAGCAGTGGCGGATCCCTTTAGGTGTTAGGGGGTTTAAACGAACATTTCTCCGTAGTTATAATATTTCAATTTCATTGTAGAAATAAATCATTTCAAGTGAAACGATAACGAATTCCCCTTATTATTTGAGAAATCCTTGGTTCAGTGCAGATATAGGTTCAGAGAAAAAAAGAGAGAATTAAATTCAGACATTTACATAAGTCTCAAGTAAGCTCTGATTTATTTTCCGTCGATCGGTTACCCAATTGAAGTCAAAATATAGTCCGATGTTTAATTGTTAATGTTCAAACGGAAGAGTATTCAGATAGCACGTTATCCGAATATTTAATTATCAATATTAAGGTCCAGAGGCTTTTGAAATCGGGCTCTCCCAGTGAAAATTCAAGCTGATATTAATCTCTAAGATTTAGGCTACTTTTCTGTTTCTTTGCATGCCAGGATCTCTTGCATTTCTAATTAATAAAATACCGAAATGCCGAAAATACAAAAATAATACATTTGTCTTAAATATTATATGTAACGATAATTTTCCAAAGAATTATACTTCAAGATTTGAAATTTAATGTAAAATATATGTAAATGTCCTTTTAAGGCAAAATTTAGGCCGGAGTTAGACAAAATTGAACATTTCTCGTTTAAAAGGAACAGTATTTGGATAGCACAATATCCGAATATTTAAGCAACGATTTCCAGTCTCACAGGCACTTAAATCCGGGCACCCCTAGTGCAAAATATTGCTAATCGAACCCTCTGTTAATGAACAAAAAATTACACTTTCGTCCGACTTGTCACGATTTTTTACCTAACCGACTCTACTATAAAGGTCAATGTCATGCATCAAGGTCGAGTCAAATAATTAAAAAAATTCCTTTAAATTGTTACAGATGAGAAATCAGATAAGAGCCATGGAGCACCAGATAAGATTGAGAAGTAGGGCTACAGAGATGAAATGGTCATCAGATAATTGTCAACAGTCATCTACAGGTGAGTGGTATAATCATAGCACAGCTGAAAATAGCTATTGGATTTCTGGTTAGCTCGGCTGTTTTCGGAGAAAAATCGAGGTATTGCTATAGCCTCTGTGTCGTCGTCGTCGTCATTGTCGTCGTCGTGCGAAAACTTTGACATTTTGTGATATCTCTGGTTCTACTGAAAGCATTTACTTGCAACTTAGCACACATGTTCACCATCGAAAGAGCAACCTATACTATCAAGGGGGATAACTCTAGATGCATTTTGAACAAATTATGCCCCTTTTTCTACTTAGTTTTTTTCCCACAATCCAGCACTCAACAGCCGAGCGTAGGCACCCGTAGGCAGTGCTCTTGTTTTATCTTATATTTATACAAATATCCGTGTGATAACATCCTGTATGATATTTTTTATGATATCACATAGTTATTTTTAGAACAAAGATATAATGCGGTTATTATTAGAAACTTGCATTTCAATTATAAACATTGACAAAAATTAGACAAATAGAGGTTATAAGATAAATATAATACATACTTAGTGTATTGTATGAAAAAAATATCTAACTCTGTTGTGAGAAATGATTATTGTCTCGGCAGAGCTTCGGCAATTATCAATTCTCCCAACCTCGTTAGATTTTTTAGCTCGCCGGGGACGAAAGTCTCGGAAGAGCTATTGTCATGCCCTTGGATGTCAGCGTCAGTGTCAGCGTCCGCATTAGGTTAAAGTATTTTATTTCTATAAATATTTATCCTAGAGGCTTTATTTTTTACAGAAACTCTCATTAGGGAATAGGCTTTCATTTGAGACCAACATCCATGTCAAAATGACCTTTAGACTGTGACCTTGGCCCTTTCAAAAAAGTTTAAACCAAAAACTTTAACCAAAAAAACTTTAACCTTGCTTATATTTTCTGAAAGCTTTTAACTAGAGACATCATTACTTCATATGCACACTCATTAGGTGATAGGCTTTCACCAGAGACAAAGGTCCTTGACAATTTGACCTTGACCCTCTGTGGACTAAACTTTAACCAAAAACTTTAACCTTGCATATATTTTTATGCCCCCGTATCGAGAGATCGGGGGTATATTGTTTTACTCATGTCCGTCTGTCTGTCTGTCCGTCCGTCCATCCGTCTGTCCATCCGTCTGTCCGAAAACTTAACCTTGCCAATATCTTCAAGCCTATTCAAGATACAAAGCTAATATTTTGCATGATGATAGATCTCAAGGTCATGTGACAAGGTCAAGATCATCTGTCAAGGTCGAACTTTGAAAAAAAAATGTCGTTACTGGGGCATTCGTGTTTCACAAACACATCTTGTTTAATGCTCTTACCTAGGGACATCATTACTTCATATATATACTCACCAGGCGATAGGCTTTCACCAGAGACCAAGGTCCTTCACAATTTGACCTTGACCTTTACCATTTGTGGACTTAGAAAAACTTTAACCTAAAACTTTAACCAAAAACTTCAACCTTGCTTACATTTTCTGAATGCTTTAACCTAAGGACATCGTTTCTTCATTTACATACTCATTAGGTGATAGCCTTTTGCGGGAGACCAAGGTCCTTGATAATTTGACCTTAACCTTGACCTTTTATGGACTTGGGAAAAACTTAAACTGAAAACCTTAAACCAAAACTTTAACCATGTTTTATATTTTCTTGAAGCTTTAACCTAGGGACATCATTACTTCATTTACATACTCACCAGGTGATAGGCTTTCACCAGAGACCAAGATCCTTTACAATTTGACCATGACCTTTTTTAAGGACTTGGAAAAACTTTAACCAAAATACTTTAACCCAAAACTTTAACCTTGCTTATATTTTCTGAATGCTTTACTCTAGGGACATTTTAACTTCATACACATGTGTATATGTGACAAGCATCCAATAGGGCGAGCTATGTTGTCCTCTGACAACTCTTATTTTTTCATACAATACACTAAGTAAGTATTATACATATAGCAAATATTTTTCTGCCCATTGGTCTACCACAAATGGGCATAAAAATTTATCATCATCAGTGGGTATGAGCATCTTGAGGATAAATTCATAAAACTGAACTGAGATATAAAAGGGATTCATTATTAAGGGATATAATTGAATTTTGGTTGTGTCCATCAAGTTTGGTGCATTCTGATTGACTGAAAAATTTGTTTTTTATCCTCAATTAAAACAATTTTGAGTATGCAGCTATTTTTATGCTGGCACAAAAAGTAGTCCAATAAGAAATCTGTGTTATTATGAAGAAATTATTCCAATTTGGCGTCATGATATTAATAATAAGAAATGAAGAGAGGGTTTTTTTTCATGAAGGTCTGAAATAAAAAGCTTATCACCCTCATGAATGAATCTGCTTTGTGTATTCATACAGTGTGATTAGTTTTTTATCCCCTGCCGTTTTCGGCGAGGGGATATAGTAATGCTCTCCGTCCGCCATTCCGTCATTCCGATTCCGTCATTCCGTCCTTTCGTCACTAAACTTGTCCGGAGCATATCTCCTAAAGTATAATAGCTATCAACTTGAAAATTTATGGGTGGATAGATCTCATGGAGGAGGAGTGCAGTGCACAAGAACTACAACTCTTGCTTGCATAATTTTGGAGTTATTGCCCTTTGTTATTTTTAAGACTTAGATTTTGTCCGGAGCATATCTCCTAAAGTATTAAAGCTATCAACTTGAAACTTTATGGGAGGATAGATCTCATGGAGGAGAAGTGCAGTGCACAAGAACTTCAACTCTTGCTTGCATAATTTTGGAGTTATTGCCCTTTGTTATTTTTAAGACTAAGATTTTGTCTGGAGCATATCTCCTAAAGTATAATAGCTATCAACTTGAAACTTTTTGGGAAGATAGATCTCATGGAATAGGAGTGCAGTGCACAAGAACTATAACTCTGGCTTGCATAATTTTGGAGTTATTAACCCTTTGTTATTTTAAAGACTTAGATTTTGCAGGGGCTTAATTCCTTAAAGTAGAACCCTTAATCTATTAGGCTTCAGTTTACTATCAAGCTTTCTCGGCCGGGGATGGCCATTTCCAACATGGCTCTTGTTAGTTTTGTACCCCAAAGAAATTAAAAAATACTAAGTAAGATTTTTTATGTATTTAGTCTTTTATCTATGACTTCATATATTGCAGGTTATACAATGAGTAAAGTACTGAATGTTTTAGACACACTAGATAGACATAATTTTGACAAGGTCGAGTCTAACAACTGCCTCGATTCTCTCTACAATAAAATCTTCTTAAACCAGAGCAAGGACTCAAATGAGGTGAGAGAATATTTTCAAAATTCAGTTCAAAAATGAAATTGTAAGTTTGTGCCTTTTCTGGCTTTAATTTATATTGTGAAACTATTATATGAGCCTGTGCGTGAGACTCTTAACAATTTCGAATATGCCCAAAGTAAAGACTCTGACCAGCCTGTGCACTATGGGTTTAGTAGATAGATAAGGTCTCAACGTATCTGTAGACCATCAGGTGACTGTATATTTACAGTATGTAGTTGTCAACGCTACTCAATGTTTGCACCTCAAGCAAATTTCAAATTGTTGGAAATGTTATGTACAGGCTTATATTCTAATTTATGAAGCTTTTTCTTTCATCTGTGAAAATGTAGGAGCGAGCAGAAAAAAAGTTAAAAGGTCTCTAAAAATTTAAGCAAGGCATTTACCAATTCTAAATTTGTAATAAGAAAAACCTTTTACACATGTTAAAAGCAGGAACTTTATGATAAAAGTGAAAGATAGTTAAAAGCAGTTTTAAAAATACATAAATTTGGCAATTATCATGATTTCTTTTGTGTCCGGTAGATTATGGAGAAGTAACACTAGAGCATCACTTCTCTGCCAATTATGAAAATATAGCAATGAAAAATGAATCATTCTTACAATGTAACAAATGATTTTCCTTTAATATGTAAACAAATTTCACAGCAGCCTATGGTAAATGATGAACCAATAATTAACCTGTTGATAGACTGGGCTGTCAGTACAAAACGTCATGGAGCACACAGAGCTGTGGTGGTAGCTAAACTGTTAGAGAAGAGACAGTGTGATATAAAGGCTGAGGTAATTTATAGATTTAGTATTGTAGGTCAAAGGTCAAGGTCACTTGTTAGAACAAAATACCATGGAGCACACAGAGCTGTGGCTGTAGCTAAACTGTTAGAGAAGAGACAGTGTGATGTAAAAGCTAAGGTAAATTGAAGATTTAGTCAGATAGGTCAAAGGTCAAGGTCACTTGTTAGTACAAAATGTCATGGAGCACATTGAGCTGTGGTTGTAGCTAAACTGTTAGAGAAGAGACAGTGTGATGTAAAAGCTAAGGTAAATTGAAGATTTAGTCAGATAGGTCAAAGGTCAAGGTCACTTGTTAGTACAAAATGTCATGGAGCACACAGAGCTGTTGTCGTAGCTAAATTGTTAGAGAAGAGACAGTGTGATATAAAGGCTGAGGTAATTTAAAGAATTAGTCATGTAGGTTGAAGGTCAAGGTCACTTGTTAGAACAAAACTCCATTGAGCACACAAAGCTGTGGTCGTAGCTAAATTGTTCGAGAAGAGACAGTGTGATATGAAGGCTGAGGTAATTGACAGATTTAGTCATTTAAGACAAAGGTCAAGGACATTTGTTAGTACAAAATTTCATGGAGCACATCTAGCTGTGGTTGTAGCTAAACTGTTAGAGAAGAGACATTGTGATATAAAGGCTGGGGTAATATAAAGATAGAATCATGTTGGTCAAGGTCACTTGTCAGTACAAAATGTCATGGAGCACATTGAGCTGGAGTTGCAGCTTAATTATTAGGGAATAGAGAAGAGACATTGTGATATAAAGGCTGGGGTAATATAAAGATAGAATCATGTTGGTCAAGGTCACTTGTTAGTACAAAATGTCATGGAGCACATTGAGCTGGAGTTGTAGCTTAATTATTAGGGAATAGAGAAGAGACATTGTGATATAAAGGCTGGGGTAATATAAAGATAGAATCATGTTGGTCAAGGTCACTTGTTAGTACAAAATGTCATGGAGCACATTGAGCTGGAGTTGTAGCTTAATTATTAGGGAAGAGACAGTGTGATATCAAAGCTTAGTCAATTTAAAGATTTGTGCTGAAGGTCAAAGGTCAAGATAACATATGATTACATAATGTCTTCGAGCACATCTAACTGTGGTCGTTGCAAAATTTTTCAGAGAAGAGACAAATGATACCAAGTTCAACCTTGCATCACTACGAGTTACATAATCTTGATTAAAAGTCAAAAGGGTGATATTAAAGTAGAGATCATTGGAAGATTAATTATGCCTCCTTTGAGGAAGAGGAGCTACATTGCTTTGCACTTGTCTTTCTGTCCTTCAGTATACTTTTTTTATCTGTAGCATATCTAAAAAAGTATGCAGGCTAGAATCATGAAACTTCACAAGTGGGTAGATCTCATTGAGGAGAAGTACAGTGCACAATAACTGTAACTTTACTCATCATATTTTTTCAAGCAATTGCCCTTTGTAAGATTTAGAACTTGATTTTTGTCCAGAGCATATCCAAAAAAGTATACAAGATAGAACCATGGACGTTTTATTCTCGCGTCAATTTATTTTGTAGAAACATTTAACTTTTTTTTAGCTCACCCAGGACGAAAGTCTCGGAAGAGCTATTGTCATACCCTTGGGCGTCGGCGTCAGCTTCCGCATTAGGTTAAAGTTTTTTATTTCTATAAATATTTATCCTAGAGGCTTTATTTTTTACAGAAACACTCATTAGGGCATAGGCTTTCATTTGAGACCAACATCCATGTCGAAAATAACCTTTAGACTGTGACCTTGGCCCTTTCAAAAAAGTTTTAACCAAAAACTTTAACCAAAAAAACTTTAACCTTGCTTATATTTTCTGAAACTTGCTTATATTTTCACAGTCTATTTTAGACTGTGACCTTGGCCCTTTCAAAAAAGTTTTAACCAAAAACTTTAACCAAAAAAACTTAACCTTGCTTATATTTTCTGAAAGCTTTTAACTAGAGACATCATTACTTCATATGCACACTCATTAGGTGATAGGCCTTCACCAGAGACATTGGTCCTTGACAATTTGACCTTGACCTTGACCCTTTGTGGACTTAGAAAAGCTTTAACCGAAAACTTTAATCAAAAACTTTAACCTTGCATATATTTTTTTTAATGCTCTAACCTAGGGACATTATTACTTTATATATATACTCACCAGGCGATAGGCTTTCACCAGAGACCAAGGTCCTTCACAATTTGACCTTGACCTTTACCTTTTATGGACTTCGAAAAACTTAAACCTAAAACTTTAACCAAAAACTTTAACCTTTCTTACATTTTCTGAATGCTTTAACCTAGGGACATCGCTTCTTCATTTACATACTCATTAGGTGATAGCCTTTTGCGAGAGACCAAGGTCCTTGATAATTTGACCTTAAGCTTGACCTTTTATTGACTTGGGAAAAACTTTAACCAAAACTTTAACCAAAACTTTAACCTTGCTTATATTTTCTTGAAGCTTTAACCTAGGGACATCATTACTTCATTTACATACTCACCAGGTGATAGGCTTTCACCAGAGACCAAGGTCCTTTATATATATATATAATATATATTTTCATAATATATGGCATAGGTTAAAATGAATACTCTCACATTTCAAATACAAAAAAGGAACATTTAAGTTGTTTGTTCTTGAATGATATCAATTAATTTCTAGTTATACAATCTGTCTTCAGGTCTTGTCAAATTATATCCTCGACTCCCTAGATCTTTTTAGTACCCTCTCCCCCCTTCCAATAGCTTCCTTCCAAGGTACATGATTTTGCATATATCTATGTGACAAGCATCCAATAGGGCGAACTATGTTGTCCTCTGACAACTCTTGTTAAAAGAGACAATTTCCTGAAACGAAGACTTATATGTGCAGTCTGATCTTTGTCAATGCCCCCTTAAAAGACATAAAATAAGGAAGCACAGGACTGCAATAATTAAAAGATAGATTAATATCTTGTACCTTTATAATATCTAATGCAGGAATTATTGTAGGAAAAGAGGAATAATTGATCAAATATCCCAGCACAAATTGTTGTTAGTAAGTTTCATGTTGCTCTATGGCAATTAAAAAATTCATTTTTTTATAGCCAGGACAGACAGGCGCAGACACATATGATGAATAAATATATTCTCTAAAAGCTCACATTTAATAAATATTTCTGAAATTTTGCTAATATTGTGTCACAAAATTCATATTCATTAAAAATATCTTTCTAGAAATATGGAGATTCAGACATGCTGGATGACAAAGATTCCACAGGGTCGGATATGGTACCATCAGGTGTACCCATATTTCAGAGTCTTCTGCTAGCCTTTCTGGATAAAAAAGCTCCAACTCTAGGTAAGTATATCAATGTTAAAGAAAGATAAACGAAAATGAATTAAAGGTGAAAATATTTTTAATATACTGACATAGAACATATATTATTGGTACTCATTGAAATCGTCTCATCGAGACGATTCAAATGAGTACCAACAACATAGGTTTTGATAGAGAATTAAGGATTTTAGAATGACCTTACTCCCTCCTGGTACTGGTTTATAACAAAGATTTCATGGGCTCAAATATGGGACCATCAGGTGTACCCATATCTCAGAGTCTTCTGCTAGCCTTTCTGGATAAAAAAGCTCCAACTTTCGGTGAGTAAAATAGACCTACAGATAGAGAGGGAAAATGACTTTTAGATGAAAATATCTGATTATTGCTGTCATTAAACCTATGTTGTTGGTACTTATTGAAATCGTCTATTCGAGGTGATTCAAATGAGTACCAACAACATAGGTTTTGAAAGAGATTTAAAGATTTTAGAATGACTCTGTCCCCTCTTGGTACTGACTTGTGATAAACATTCGACGGGCTCAAATATGGTACCATCAGGTGTACCCATATTTCAGAATCTCCTGCTACCCTTTCTGGATAAAAAAGCTCCAACTCTTGGTGAGTAAAACAGAGCAAAAGATAGAGAGGGGGGGTGTAAATGTATTGATGAAATTATTTGAATTTAACTGGCATGAAATATATGTTGTTGGTACTCATTGAAATCGTCTTTATGAGGCGATTCAAATGAGTAGCAACAACATAAGTTTTTAAAGAGAAATAAGGATTTTAGAATGAACCAACTTGGTCTGGGTACTGGTTTATAATAAAGATTCCACTGGCTTAGATTTGGTTCCATCTTTAGTGCCCATATTTTAGAGTCTCCTTCTAGCCTCTCTGCATAAAAAGTTCCAACCGAGTATATCAGAGCTACTGATACAGGGGGTAAATAACAGGGAAAAAGACAAGTAGGGGCCCAGTCACCCATTTCCCCAAGATTTTGGGCTAGGCCCTCTAGATTTCTGGAGAAAATGCCCCTGCTCCCCTAATGTTAACCCTTGTCATGCTGAATCAGAATAATCCAGCCTTGGCAGACAAACAACAGTCTGCACATATGTGCAGTCTGATCTTTGTCTATACCATCTGTATTTCCTTTATTGAACCAGAAAAGCCCAAAAATTGAATTCTCAAAATGAATGATGACACATTAAGTGCATCCATTGCTTTGAGCACTTAAATTTTGTCGCAATTTTTATTCAGCATGACAAGATTTAACCCTTGTCATGCTGAACCAGGAATATTCCTTCTTTAGCAGGAGCTATAGACAAACATCAGCCTGCACATATGTGCAGTCTGATGATAGTCTACACCACCTGTTTCTCACTTTCAAACCAGAATGGTCAATACATTTAGTTTTTCAAATAAAAATTGACCTACAGTTGGTACTTTCAGTGCTTTTTGCCCTTTGATTTTTGATGAAAATTTTATTCAGCATGACAAGGGTTAATTATTGAGTTTAGGCAGTCTGAGCCCCTAAGTTAAAATTGTCAGTCTTTTTCCCAGAATGAATTTGAGATGAAAATATTTAAATTACACTTACATGAAACCTTTTTTGTGAGGCAAAGATTGTATCATACTTTAACATAACATGGGAGATGGAGTGCATTACAATATTTTAATAGCTCGGCTGTTTTCGGAGAAAACCCAAGGTATTGCTATAGCCTTGGTGTCATCATTTTCGTTGTTGTTGTTGTCGTCCTGCGAAAACTTTGACATTTTGTGATAGCTCTTGTTCTACTGAAGGCATTCACTTGAAACTTGGCACACATGTTCACCATCAAAAGTGCAACCTATACTATCAAGGGGGATAGCTCTAGATGCATTTTGTGAAAATTATGTCCCTTTTTCGACTTAGATTTTTTTCCACTATCCAGCACTCAACAGCCGAGCGTAGGCACCCTTAGGCGGTGCTCTTGTCTGCTTAAGGAACCATAGTTTTGTATGTATGTTTGACTGTTGAAAATATATAACAGTTCATGAAATTGGTTTTAAAAAAAAGCTCAAAACTTAACAGGGATCATTAGACTATCATAAACTATAATAACTCGCTGAAAAGTTGGCATTTACTAATCATTAAATAATCCTTGTAAGTATCTGATTTGCATAGGGAGGAATCAAGGTGACAAGGGTTAACAGACTAGGGTCATCATGGACCTATTTAAGATGGTAGAGTGATCATTCTAGATTCAGAAAAACTTCCCATTGCTAAAAGTTTTGTTCAAGGTCAGCCTACACATTGTATGTGCACTTGAACAGGGTTTGTACATTTTGATTTGATGATCCCTTTTCTCTTTATGTTTCATAATGATATGAATTTCATTTCAGATGATAATCCTAAAGACGACCAGCTAGAAGCCTTCGCTAACCTTATACATTTGTTTTCTGAGTTGATTCGCCATGAAGTGTTTTCCCATGATGCCTATATGTGTACGCTGATATCTCGTGGAGATCTGATGTGTTCTCCGGCAGTAAACACGCTGTCAGCAGACAGCGTTGATTTGTCAAGTATAAAGAGTCAAGGCGAAAGTATTAAACATGAGGTTTGTAGACGAAATTTTCATAATTGAGCCTGTGCAGTACATTTCCAACAATTCGACGCCTGTATGAGATGAAAACATTAAGTAGCCCAGATAGTTACATAGTGCAATTAGTGCCTAACTGTCTACAGATACTTTGAGACCTTATCCACCTACAAGCTGTATAGTAAAGACTCTGGTCAGGCTTTGCAAACAATTGAAATTTTTGGAAATGTCACACCCAGGCTCAATTCTCTCTATTGATTCATCAAGATTACTTGCTGGATTATCAGTTGATAATTCACCACTGAACTGGTGAAATTACCATAAGCTTTAATCCTGCATTCATTCTTTTTCCAACAATACCAAAATTTTATAGACCTTGATAATGGTCCAGCACCCAAGATAATTGGAAAGATGTGTATATGTGTCTATCATTTGATTAAATACAATTTTATGTCCATTTGAATAAGCCAATCTTGCTGGTGAGACCATGTCTATTAAGCAACCATTTTTATTAAGCAATCATTTTCAAAATCCCCTTATTGAAATCAAAATACAATTATTGGAAGTGCATATTATGTTGTTTAAACTCAGTCAAATTGTTTCAATGATAGCATAACAACATAGGATTATTTAGAATTTTGCAATGATAAACATATAAACATATATAAAATTATAATGTTTCTTTTTTATGCCCCCGATAGGCATCATAAATTTGACTTGTCCGTCCGTCCGTCTGTCTGTCCGTCTGTCCGTCCGTCCGTCATTCCGTCCAAAAACTTTAACATTGGCCATAACTTCCTTATTACTATCAAAGCGGTGTCGGGGGCATTGTCATCTTACAGTGACAGCTCTTGTTGTAAAGAAAACTTGTATTAGGCGATCATTTTCTCTACTGACCACTTTTTGGTGGTCCCTTCAGTTGTCACTTAATACAAGTTTTACTGCATATGATAGTGTCTACCATTTGAATTGCAAATTCTGTATATTACAGCATCAAGATGACATCAAGGTAGATATGGACATACACACAATGGAAACAGATCTGACCAGTTATTTTGAGGTGAAAGACGAGCCAAGGCTTAGTCCAAACCCACCAGGTATATTCAGCAAGGATTCAGTGTCATATCATTGATGGACAACATACCTCTCTGCTTAAAAAAAAGGAATACCCTAGTTTTCCTTTATAAAAAAAAAGAAACTGGAAGAACTGTATAAAAAAAAGAAACTGAAAAATTCATCCCATTGCAAACTTTCCATTTAACTTACATACACTTGAATAATGAATTACATTTGAGCCTGTGCGTGAGATTTTCAACAATTTCAAATATGCACTAAGCAAAGACTCTGACCAGCCTGTGCATCCACACAGTTTGATTAGAGTCTTCACTATACTCTTAGTAGAAAGAAAAGGTCTCAAAGTAGCTGTAGACAATCAGGTAACTTTATATTTACAGTATGCAGCTGTTTACACTACTCAATGTGTGCATCTCACGCACACTTCAAATTGTTGGAAATGTCAGGCAAAGGCTCATTTCTAAATGACATGCTTGTTCATCAGTTGAAAATTGATTTTTCATAAGTAAAAGTGTTTATACTAATCAAATTTACAGTTAAGTTTCAGTCAATTCCCCTGCATTTATAGAATAGGGGGCATATTGTTTTACCATTGTCTGTGGGTCTGTCTTTCTTTCTGACTGCAACACTTAACAAAAAACTTAACATTAATTGCCTTATGCCGATTCAAGCTACAAAGCTCATATTTGGCACGTTGATATATCCCATTGATAAGCATCTGCTGATAATAAGGTCAAGGTCAGACAACAAAGTAAGGGTCATCCATTAATTTAAGAATTTTGAAAAATTTACTGTTTTGGGGGCATTTGTGGTTCACAAACACATCTTGATGGCATTAAGTTTTGAAATGAAAATGGCTGTGTGTGTTTGGATCTTAAAGGTCAAATGAAAAGCGTTTACAACCGTTTCTTTATGTATTCGTAAGTAAAAATTAAATACGATGCAATATCCAAAATAAAAAAATGATTTTTCATAACTGTGAATTTCACGATTTTCGATAAACACACCTGTAGCCGGTCCTCGATAACTTCTCGGTCACGTGACTTAGGCATGTGACGTCACCGCGAGGGATAGATAATACTGGCATAATTAACAATTTGTCAGCGGCTACGTATTTTAGATCGATTTATGATAAATTCCACTCGAAAAAGAACTTGAATTTTGCATTATTGTGTTGCCCCTGGATGTCGCAACCTAAATACTTCGGGAATTATCCTCTTATCGTTCCTGTTTGATCAGGGTAGGACTCTAAAGAAGCCAGAAAGCATGAACCGAGAGTAGTCCAAAAAGAATAGAAAAGATACTCACCGAACACCATCTTCTATGGAAAAAAAAACTTTAGCAACGTCATTTCACCAATTATTGTTTTGGTGTAAACCCGTGACTAGCAAGTATTGAAGATTAATAGTAAACTGCCAATTACGATCGCCAATCCGATCGCCGAAGTTTGTTAACTGACAATCAATTTAGGTGTTAATGAGATAGTTTTAGCTTAAGGTAGTGGAACCGTAATAGTTTTGCAATGTCTCAGAGGTAAAGAACTTGAACGGTGTTAATCGAGGTTTCCTAATGATTTTCATAAGGAAACCTCGGATAACATTGTGAAAGAATATGTGGTTCGAAATGTTGCGGAACTATTACGGGTTCACTACCTTAACTAATATCAATAGCATGACACACTTTTGATAACCATTGACGCATTAAAATGACGTGACAGCTCAAATTTCCTAGAGCTAAATTGCACCATTTTGCTTTCCTGTGCATTAAAACCTGGGGTCAGGGGACGTTTTTTATGCATAGTTGAAGGGGTCAGGGTAAGCTCTATTTCGTGTATGATTTGCATCAGTAGCAACAAGTAATACTTAAAACATAAAGAAATAAAATGACCTCAAGATATAAAGGTATCAGGGAATGAATGAATGAACAAAAGAAAGAAAGAATAAATGAAATGGTTGATGGAAGAATCTACGAACGGATGGAACTTAATGAATGAACAAATTTATGGATGTCATTTCTCTTTCTTTCTTTCTTAAGACCTAATGGGAATTTTTCATCTTGCCCAATATTTTTATAGTGTAGACGAAATGGGTTAAGACAAAGGGAATAAACCACGAAACTATGCACTGATTTTGTTATTCTCATATAAAACAGATTTTCAGAATTTGATTGATTTAAAATGACCGTTTTCACCATTTCTTCTCTTGACATCGATTTGACATTAGAGACGTTGTATTTTCAGCTTTCTCAAATCTATAGCTGCACTGTTTTGAACCATGTCGAAAAAGTGCTTTTTGTGTATGAGATAGTTCAGATTGTGTAAACTGAAATTTCTCGCTTTTTGCGTGATAGTTTGAGAATATATGTGTAATTAAAAAAAAACAGTGACATGGGTAATTTATAAGTGCATTATCACGGATAGATCAAAGAAAATTTGTCATGTGGTCTGTTATATTGACCAAAATAAAGGCGACACGCACGTGTGATTAGGGGCTTATCAATATATGACATGGACAATTGATTGGATCATCGACACGGACAGATCAAAGAAACTTTGACATGTGGTATGGGACGTTGCGTAAGAAATTTCGATCTTTATGACACTTACACACGTGATTTGCAGCTTATGAAAGGACTTCTGTTTATCTTTCTCCTTTATTTTTTAATTCTTGCAACGGTTTAAGAGTCTGGGGTGATATCTAACTTTTGATTTAAATTATAAAAAAATGAGAAAACAGCTGTGACAAAAAATAAATGAACGATAAAAAGGTCTGTCAATGGAGGTTGAATTATGGATAATTGTGATCGCATGGATAAATTACGTTTGGTGAAATAATGCCAAAAACGCTAAAATCGGCATTGAAATTCGAAAACACCGCAGAATAGGTAAGATATACATTATATTCTTTCCAAGCGACTAGAATGCCACAGATATAGTTTTAATACAGCTGCGTTTGCAACATTTTGGGGGCTAAAGAACTATTTGTATAGCCCTTTCTGGTGGCTATCTTTAGAATAAAAATTTTCTTTGCACCGTTTTTGTAACATGATGACAACTGTATAATCATGTAAAGGGATAAATAATTAAATTTTGATGTCATTGACATATTTGAAAATTAATTAAAAGCTTGTAATCAAACTGCTTGAAATTTAGATTTTTTAATCTTTGTGTATTTAAAAATGGTTCCCAACACCAACCACTTTTTTCATATTTTACTTGACAAGAATGGTCAATCGGGATTTCAAGTAAGCGTTGTAAAAAACAAAAAAACGACAACAACAAAAAAAATGGCAACGAAATTTGAATTTTCCACAAAAAAGTGACATATCTTAAGTATATCATTAATAACCATTTTATTGGTAGGTTGAAATTAAATGTTGCACAATAGATTAGACTCGGAGAGCTATTCCCGATTCGATCGTAGGGGCTGTCAGGTACCGGTCTGACTCGATTTCTTCACCCTACGTTTCTGACTCGGATTCAGACTGTGATAATACTACATCTTCAAAGC
This sequence comes from Fragum whitleyi, assembly GCA_948146395.1. Lineage (NCBI taxonomy): Eukaryota > Metazoa > Mollusca > Bivalvia > Cardiida > Cardiidae > Fragum > Fragum whitleyi. The sequence goes on from OX411557.1 coordinate 9,452,252, forward strand.
GAGTGGGCTCAAACGATCTCAGTTGAACATGTGGATAAGTGGGTAACAGGATAGATTTTTCTTCGTTTCATTTGAAAGTGGTCATATTTACGATGCTCTCTTTGTTTATCTAGAACGGGGAATCCCTCGCAGTGACGTTTAGCTTTTGCGCATGCGCGTTTACGTATTTCTGGCCAGGTAAAATTTTCCAATAAATCACGGTCGTATTTTTGTCAATACCGTTCTTTTAAATTTGTTTTTTTCGACGCGAACTTTTCGTGTCGCCTTATTTCATTGACAATTATCAGGAGATGTTTTAAACACACGTTCCAAAATTAGCTTTTCATTTGATCTTTAAATAAAGAGTCTTCTACAGGCACTAATATTTACTTGTCCCTTTTCAGCATCAGTCAAATCCACCAAGTCAGAGAAAGAACAGCCTATACCCAGTGTTGGTAAACCAGACACTATGGTGCAACAGATGACGGAACACAAGGGACCGTCACGTCACATGTTATACGCGACACACTTCCCACTACCACAGGACGACAACTCTAGTCACGAGTGTAATCAACGTCTTGTTGTCCTATTTGGTGTCGGTAAAGCTAGGGAGAATGCAAGACATGTTTTAAAGAAAGTCGGAAAAGAGATTGTTCGATTATACAGTAGAAAGAACTGTATAGACATGAGTAGTGGGGATTTGGGGAAACCAAAGAAAAAGAAAGACAAAGATGAGATAGGTTCTGTGTCAATGTCATGCAATTTAGAACTGTTGTCAAGTAAATTTCAGAAACTCTCATTTTATGATCAGCATGTGGTGACAGCTCAGTGTGCCATGGCAGTGCTAGAACTGATCAATAACTTTACAGGTGGGAGTTCTACATACCTGCCTCAGGTTGAACATATATCATACCTGTTTGATCTGATGGAGTTCTCTATGAATATCAACCATCTCCTGGAATTCTCTGTTCAGGTGAGTTAAATCCTCTTTATTTTTAGCTCCACTGGCTGAAAGCCACTGGGGCTATTGTCATGGCGTTGTGTCCGTCGTGCGTCCGTCCGTCCGTCCGTCCGTCGTGCGTGCGTCCGGTCGTAAACTTTTCTTTAAAAATCTTCTCCTCAGAAACTACTGGATGGATTTCAACCAAACTTCACAGGAATGATCCTTGGGTGACCCTCTTTCAAAGTTGTTCAAGAAATTTTGATCCAATGAAAAACATGGATTTAAGGGGCGTGGCTAATTTCCAAATATGGTAAAAAGTGAGTTTTCTCAGATTCTAATCAATGGATACTAATGAAATTTTACATGAAAGATCCTTGGGTGACCCTTTATCAGTCTACAAAAAATCATTGTGATCGGATGGAAAATATGCATTTTATGGGCGGAGGTCATTTCTCTATATGTTATATAGTGGAAACTTTGAAAATCATTTTCTCAGAATGTAATGAATGGATATCAACCAAATTTCATTGGAATAATCCTTGAGTGACCCTTTATGGGTTTACAAAAAATCATTGTGATCGGATGGAATTTATGCATTTTATGGGCGGAGGTCATTTCTCTATATGTTATATAGTGGAAACTTAGAAAATCATTTTCTCAGAATGTAACCGATGGATATCAATCAAATTTCATTGGAATGATCCTTGAGTGACCCTTTATGGGTTTACAAAAAACCATTGTGATCGGATGGAATTTATGCATTTTATGGGCGGAGGTCATTTCTCTATATGTTATATAGTGGAAACTTTGAAAATCATTTTCTCAGAATGTAATGAATGGATATCAACCAAATTTCACTGGAATGACCCTTGAGTAACCTTTTTTCAATCTACAAAAATACATTATGATCGGATGGAAAATATACATTTTATGGGCAGAGGTCATTTCTCTATATGTTATATAGTGGAAAATTTGAAAATCATTTTCTCAGAATCTAATTTTTTGATATCAACCAAATTTCACTGGAATGATCCTAGAGTGACCCTTTATCACAGAACCAAAAATTATTTTGATTGGATGAAAATTATGCTTTTTATGGGTGGAGGTCATTTCTCAACAAGTTAAATAGTGGAAACTATGAAAATCATTTTCTCAGAATGTAACTGATGGATATCAATAAAAAAATTTTGGTATGATCTTTGGGTGACCCATTATCATGCAGCCAAAAATCATTTTGATTTGATAAAAATATGTCTTTTAAGAGCAGAGGTCATTTCTCTATCTGTTATATAGTTCAAACTATGAAAATCATTTTCAACTTCAGTAGAACCCCAAATGTCTAAAAATCAAGTCAAAACATTTATTTGCTTTTACAAGAATTTCAAGCCTGTGGAGCGACTCAAGCCATTCATGGCTTTCTAGTTTATATTCATGTTGTATTATCTGATCACCCTTGGCATGCAGGGGTTGGGCAGCTTCCACTTCTTTATCCGGCGCCTTATTGTTACCTTATGTCTGATTGACTTTAAACATTGCAGTTGCAGTGAAATGCTCAAGAAACATAACTCTACCTATCTTAAAGTTTTAGTTATTGCCCTTTCTTACTTTTTAGACTAGGACATCTAGCAGTATAACACCCATATCTTGTGACAATTTGCCACCTTGTTTCTCATGAAAGATTCCTCCTTAATAGATGTTTTACAAACCCATTCATCAATCATGTTTGAATTAATAAAATAAACAAAATATCACAATTTTTCCTTGCCCATCATTCCTATTCATAACACATTGAAATTGGAATACATTTCTAAAACAGTTTAAGAGTAAAATTTTTGTAGCAAGGAAAATTAATGTTGTAATAAATAGTGGCTTGTTCACAGAGTCAACAATGCCAATCAAACCTTCCTATGTAAAGTGCTACCCTAAAACTTGCCATACAACTTTATAGTAAAAACAATATTCTATATTAAACAATTTTGATTTAAGTGGTGTGAACTGTATCTTGTACAATTTGTTTTACAGTATCTTCAACTTTATTATTTTTTTTAAAAGTATGTTTTTTCTATGCTTCAGTTACTCAAAGAGTTAAGTATCGTCGAGAGTCAGTTGTCAGCGGGTAATTCCAGCCTGTCTGGTATCTACACTACATCCCTGTGTTTGTGTATTGTGGCAATATTTAGGAAATATCACTCATTTCTGCTGGTTTCAGAAGACCTCACTTTCCAGGCATTTGAAGGGTTAGTACAGTCAACTTTGTCTATAAAGTGACCATTCATTGAGCAACTATTTTCAAAAAATGCTTCTATAAATCAAAATATGATAAAGAAAAAAGTAGATATTAATGGTCTAAATGTTATGGAAAATGAATCCTATGTTGTTAAAACTCATTAAAACTATCTTCATGAGACAATTGAATTGAGTTTTAACAACATAAGATTATTGAGAAATTCCAAATTACATTTCTTATTTGTATACAAAATATGCACTAAGCAACAATTATCTTTAACAATCACCTTTTTGTGATCCTGTTGTTGGCCACTTAAAACACATTTTACTCTAATATAAAAACCAGCTGATTGTTCCTCAGCATAGAGATTTATTCTGGCCTATGATGTTTATACATGGATACTTGTGACTATGTTCAATATTTATACATGACTTTGTGTTTTACAGGTTGATAGGAGTTGTAAAGCATGTATGTAACCCAGCCGATTGTTCCTCAGCAGAGAGATGTATTTTGGCCTATCTTTATGATGTTTATACATCTTGTAGCTATCTTAAGGTAGTGTTTAAAATATCATTAAGTTCTATTTTTGATTAATGTTAAGCATTTGTAAATGGTGATATTTGTTTGAAATGAAATAGTATAAATTCAAAATAGTAATAAAGGTATCATGAAGGTGGAATGATGAATCCATTCCCACTGAAATATTGTTTCAGTCTTTAAAAGTGATATTTCAAGGATTTGACATTAAGGAAGTCCGTGAGTCCAAGACTCCTTGTCTATCAGTTGGGACTCCTTCATTTTGCAAATTGATAATAAGGAATTTGATGGACTCCAAGGTTCTTATGAGAATATTTTGAAAAACAAATGCACAGGGCAGTTTCCCTTACATCTCTTGTCAAAACTGAGATTTTTTCACTACAAAAGTTGTTGATAATAACATAAGCTTGCTCATAGTATGGAGTCTGATGTATGGCCAGGATTATACTAAAATATTTTAACAACAAATTCACAGGGCAGTTTCCCTTTCATCCCTTATCGAAACTGCAGATCTTTCTCTACAAAAATTGTTGATGATAACATTTGCTTGCATAAAGTAGTAGTTTGAAAGAAAACCTTCTTTGAGGGGAGATGCCACCGGGGTATTTCATAGCTCAGTGACAGTGTGTTGGGCCATCATTCAAAGGTTATGTGGTATGATTCCAGAAAGCATCATTCATTCTTTCTCGTGAAAAAGAAAAAAATTGCATGAAAAAAGCAATGCTTCTTTATCCCAATGTTCTCCTTTAGCAAAAAGTCAGACGCCTTACTTTGAGCTAAGACTCCTTGATTTCATAAGATGACGGTCCAATGGACTACTTACTCCAAGAAGTTAGTGTCGATCCCTGATTTCCATGTTAAATTTATTGAATGAAAATGAGAATGTAAAATTGAAAATGGGAAAAAAAATGATCCGTTTAATGCTCCTTGTTTGAGAGAAAAAATAGATTGATTCATCAATTTGTAATAGTGTCTTGATTATTACATCATTTGAAAATTATTCTATTTATTTTTTCACAGAATAAATTTCAAGAGTTATTCAGTAATGCCTATTCTAAGATTCGAGTCACACTGTATGCCCCTATCAACCCTTCACCTTCCAACTTACTGTGGGACGCTGAATTTATGGTGGATTTCCTCAAAAATGCCAAGTAAGAAATACATTTGAGACAATTATAGTTTTTTATTGTAAATTCATATTAAGCAATGAAAGAATGTAGAAAATGATTTTTTTTAAAGAATAGGATATAATCATGCATTATTGACTTTAACATAATTGACAAATTCTCTTCTCTATCTATACATACTGCCTAATTCCCCTTTCGGGTATTACTGGCAGGTGACTCATTCTAGATGTTAACAATTTTGTGTAAGAGATTCCAGAGGCAGTGGAATCTTTTTTCCTTTTTTTAAGGGTTTTCATCCACTGCTATCCATTTACAGCTGGGTGAACTGAGGTAGTGACTATCAAGTTTCTTGCCCAAGGAGGGCACAGACCCCTGACCTTCCTATCAGGAGACCAACACTCTAACCACTGAGTTATTGAGGCACAATAAAGCATAACTCTTACTTATATGTTCACAACAGTTTTAAAGTTAGGTAAACTGATTATGATACCCAAATTATTGTATGATTAATCATACTGAAAATAGCAAAGGCACAACTTGATTGTGCCAAAAGCTCAGTTGTTTGGTTCTGGACAATGGATTTGTTAAAAAAGGTGCATTATTCTTGAAAATATTCGATTTATCTCCCTTGAAAATATAGTATGCTGTTTTGAGGTTGAAGATTTATTTAGAGTTACAAGATAACGCTTTTAGTAATGCCAGATATTTCACAATCTGTCAAAATTTTAGCATAATGATGGTGATGAGGACATCACCAAGGCTAAAGCAAATCCTCATGTTTCTGGAAAACGGCTGATCTAATAACTTATTTTCCATTTATGTCACTAAACATTCCTATTTGGTTTCAGGTCAATACCTATAGAACAACAACTGATAGAACAACTGAACAAACAGGCAGTGTGTAGATACAGTTTTGTGGTCAATACAATGTTAAATGTGTGTAATGTGGGACTACCCGTAGATAGGTAAGGGTATCCTGGTATGGCACATTACTCAGGAGATGGTATCCAGAATGGTACAGATTTAAAATGATTTATCAATTTGATTTGACCAAGCAATTTTCCTGTCAAAAAGTTCAATTCATGTGTTTGTCGGGGTTATATCTCTTAAAGTATAAAAGCTATCAACTTGAAACTTCATAAGTGGATAGTTCTTATTGAAGAAGAACTATAACTCTTGCTTGTTTAATTGTGCAATTATTGTCCTTTGTTATTTTAAATACTTAGATTTTGTAGGAGGCATATCTCTTAAAGTACAAAAGAATCCTTAATCTATTAGGCTTCAGTTTACTATCAAGCTTTCATTGGGGGGATGGCCATGTCCGACATGGCTCTTGTTCACATTGAAAGAGATAAGTTTACCGTGTGTAATGCTTATAGTATTGTATAATTCTCAAAGAGAATAATGTTTGAGTTTATTTAAAGCCTTATATTAGCTAACAGGGAAATGTAATTATTTTAGTGGAGAAAAGCCAGATGATCTAAGAGTCCTGTATTGTTCTAAATTCCAGATTGAATGAGATCAGTGTTCTATGTGCCGAGCTAACAGCCAAATGTAATTCTTTGAGTGCAGAGTGGCTGGGTGTTCTAAAAGCCCTGTGTTGTTCATCAAATCATAACTGTGGATATATAGACATCCTCACACAGATTGATGTAAGTAGAAAATTAAAGAGCTAAAGACAGGTTGAGTGTGTGGGGAGTTACCTTTCCTTTCTCTAAAATTTATATTGGTCCAAAATGATAGACATTGAAGATGACACAAAAATGTGGGCAATCATATGTGATTGAAGACTTTGCGGGAAAAGGAGAAGTTACCTGAACCAATATTTTCTCAAGTATAAAATTGCAGGGACATAAATTCAGGGACTTTACATTAAAGGTCGACAGGGTTAGCATAACTCTTAAAGACCCTTGAATTTTTATTTTTTCTATTTGCCTAATAACACCAAAAAATGTCAAATAGCATTATAAAGCCCTTTCTGACCTTTTTTTTCCTTCAAATTTTTAGCTCCACTGGCTGAAAGCCACTGGGGCTATTATCATGGCATTGTGTCCGTCGTGCGTCCGTCAGTGCGTCCAGGCGTCCCGTCGTAAACTTTTTTTTTTAAAATCTTCTCCTCAGAAACTACTGGATGAATTTCAACCAAACTTTACAGGAATGACCCTTGGGCGACCCTCTTTCAAAGTTGTTCAAGAAATTTTGATCCAATGAAAAACATGGATTTAATGGGTGTGACTAATTTCCAAATATTGTAAAAAGTGAGTTTTCTCAGATTCTAATCGATTGATACCAATTAAATTTTACATGAATGATTCTTTGGTAACCCTTTATCAGACTACAAAAAAATATTGTAATCGGATGGAAAATATGCATTTTATGGGCGGAGGTCATTTCTCTATATGTTATATAGTGGAAGCTTTCAAAATCATTTTCTCAGAATGTAAGCAATGGATATCAACCAAATTTCACTGGAATGATTCTTGAGTGACCCTTTATCAGTCTACCAAAAATTATTTTGATAGGATGAAAAATATGTATTTTATGGGCGGAGGTCATTTCTCTATATGTTATATAGTGGAAACTTTGAAAATCATTTTTTAATAACTAATTGTTGGATATCGACCAAATTTCACTGGTATGATCCATGGGTGACCCTTTATCAGTCTATTCTAAATTTTTGTGATTGGATGCAAAATATGTATTTTATGGGTGGAGGTCATTTCTTAATAATGTTATGTAGTGGAAACTTTGAAAATCATTTTCTCAAAATCTAATTGATGGATATCAACCAAATTTCACTGGAATGATCCTTGAGTGATCCTTTATCAGTCAAGCAAAAATTATTGTGATCGGGGGAAAAAAATATGTATTTTATGGGCAGAGGTCATTTCTCAATATGTTATATAGTTGAAACTTTGAAAATCATTTTCTCAGAATAATACCGATGAATATCAATCAAACATTTTTGGTATGATCTTTGGGTGACCCATTATCATGCAGCCATTCATCGAATGAAAAATGAATTTATCTTATATTCCGTCAAACCATTACTCTGTACACCCTTTCTCTATTTACAGGTTACAGACCTATCATTCCATGACAGTCTAGCTGTATTTACATCAATATTGATAGCCAGACATTGTTTCTCTCTACAAGATCTGATTGGCTATGTGGCATTACCCTCTCTTGTCATTCCTCCATTTGGTGAGTAAAGTCTAGATATTATACATGACAGTCTTGCTGTATTTACATCAATACTGATAGCCAGACATTGTTTCTCTCTACAAGATCTGATTGGTTATGTGGCATTACCCTCTCTAGTCATTCCTCCATTTGGTGAGTAAAGTCTAGATATTATATGTGACAGTCTTGCTGTATTTACATCAATATTGATAGCCAGACATTGTTTCTCTCTACAAGATCTGATTGGTTATGTGGCATTACCCTCTCTAGTCATTCCTCCATTTGGTGAGTAAAGTGTAGATATTATAAGAAAAAACTTCTGAATTTTTCAGAATATCTTAAAAACTTAATGAATTAATTGGTAGGTGATTGGATATATGATTGAAGGTATAGATAATTAGATATAGAATTTAAAGCCTAGAGGTTTGAATAGGGTTTAGAGTTATACCCATTGATAGTGTGAACTTTTCTGGTGGTGGAGAAAAGACACTACAAGTTTAAAAAAAACAACATCTTACTTAATAACTTAGAAGCAAGGTTAATCTCATAGTCAATGCATTCAATGTCCAAGACAGGGTTGAAATAATTAATACCTTGACTCATTGTGTCAAAACAGATGAGAGAAGAAGTAAATATTTCATATGACATTTCCATATATTGCTTAAATATTGAATGACAAAAGCAGGGCTACCAAAAGAGTTTTTTTTAGCTCACCTGAGCACGAAGTGCTCAAGGGAACTATTGTGATCTACCAATGTCCGGCGTCCGTATGTCAATCTGTCTGTTTTGCTAAGATGATTCAAATTAGTACTCAAAATATAGGGTTTCGTTAAGAAATAACGATTTTAGACTGGCTTTACCATCTCTGATCTGTACTTCTGTTAAAGTGTTATCATATTGTGTTCATAAATGAGTCTGTGGGTGACATTTTCAACAATTTCAAATGCACAAAGCAAAGATTCTGGCCAGTCTGTGCATCTGCACAGTCTGACCAGAATCTTCACTGTGCTATTTTTAGAGAGATTAGGTCTGTAAGTATCTGTAGACAGTAAGGTAATCCTCTACTTACACTAATTAATTGCTTGGGCTGCTAAATGTTAGCACCTCACTGTGATGTCAAATTGATGGAAATGTCACGCACTGGCTCAAATTTCTTTGATGTTAGCTTTTCCTAAATACACTTATTTTGATGAAACTGTAGTTATGAATAATGATCACTTTTTGCGATTTATGTTAATTACAGCTGGTGGTGACCAGGATGCTGAGCCGGGCGCCAGACTGACGTGTCATTTATTGTTAAGACTGTTCTGTGTGTCGCACAAACATCACCGATCCCCGTACCAGACTAACAAACGTGGAATGTATATCAAGGCATCATGTGACAGACATTTACTGGCGGCAGTACATAACAATATTGGTTTAGGAGCTGTTCTAGCTGTGTTAAAAGCAATGCTTGCCCTTGGTAAGTTTGTTTTTATGCTCCTGCATTGATAGATTTAGGGTATATTGTTTTACTGGTGTCTGTCTGTCTGTCAATTCCGTGAAAAGCTAACCTGCAAACTAGATATATTCTCATAACTTCAACACTATTTAAGTTTCAACACTCTATTTTGGCAAAAAACGGTTCCTCTCATCTATTTGCATCTTTTAAGGTCAAGGTCATCAATTGAAGGCAAGGTCAACCATAAAGGACAAACTTATTTAAAAAAAGAGACTTTTTGAGGGTATATGTATACCCTTGTCATGCAAAACCCTGAATATTCCTGCTTTGGCAGGAGGTATAGACAAGGGTCAGCCATTTTTCCAAAGAAGAGAGAGTTAATTGCTTTGCACTTGTCAGTCTATGGGTTCGTTGGTCCTTCTGTAGACTGTTTTTTTTACCTGAAAATAACTAAAAATTATGGAAGCTGGAATCATGAAACTTTAATGGTGGATAGATCTCATTTACACACAAACCGAAACTCTTACTCTTCATATTTTCTGATTATTGCCCTTCGATTTAAAACTTGTTCATTGGATACTTTACGTTTTTCTGAGAGCACAAAAGATATTGACAAGGAATATGCCAATGAAGCGCTCTTGAAGGTTGGTATGATTGTTTTACAAACATTTCTTGTTTTGTAGGTGACTCATGTAGTGATGATGTAAAGAATAAATCCTTGAGTAAGAAAGAAAACAAAAGTGATGATATCATAAGTACTTTGTTGAGTACACTCGATGATGATATTAACATGGACCCTATGTTTGGGTGAGTACAATTTAAGTCCTTTAGTAAGAAAGAAAACAAAAGTGATGATATCATAAGTACTTTGTTGAGTACACTAGATGATGATTTTAACATGGACCCTATGTTTGGGTTAGTAAAAATTCTACAAACTGAAATTCCAGAATGAGAATGAAAACAAAAATAAAGTTTTAAAATAATTGAGTAAACTAGTTGATTTTATCATTACAGACCCTGTGTCTTAGTAAGAAAAATAATAAGGGTGCATGTTCTTTCTTGTTTTAGCATTTTCTAGTTTCTAGATAGCAATCTTAGACAAAATACTTAGATTTCATAGATAAAACCTCAGATACATTAAGGTAGTGGACCCATAATAGTTCCGCAATGTTTCAGAAGTAAAAACTTTTAACAGTGTTAACTGAGGTTTCCCAATGAGTTTCATTATGAAACCTAAGTCATCATTGTGAAAGTCATGAGGGCTGAAATGTTGCAGATCTACTAGGGTTCCACGACCTTAAGGATGAATGTTTAATGAGTTCCATAAGATAAAAGCTTCAATTACAAGATTTTAGAATTTCACTGACAACAAATTGATTACAAGGTAGGACTCAACTGATAAGGTCAAAGTCACCTATCAGTTTCACTTCTTGAAGTAAGATATAATCAGTATATTAGTGTCTTGTTAACCCTTGTCATGCTGAACAAAAAATGTTGGCCAAATTGCAACAATATCAAAGTGCTCAAAGCACTAGATGCACTAAGTGAGAGTAGGTATTATTTTATAAAATTTAATTTTTAACTTTTCCTGTTTTCCGAAAAGGTAAAACAGGTGGTAAAGATAAAGATCAGACTGCACATATGTGCAGGCTGATGTTTGTCTATAGCTCCTGTCAAGACAGGAATATTCCGGATCATCATGACAAGGGTTAAGACATGTTGTATATTTATAGAACCATGGAGAATGCCGGATTGAGTGAGTTTTCCAGACATTCACTGAAGGAGATGTGCAGTCAAGACTGGGTAAGAGAGAAATTCCTACGTGATCCTGAAGGACTGTTTGATACTGAATTACTACTAGACTCCATGCTTAGTCCAGAACAGGTATGGGCTTAGTTGATTCAAGTTTCTATTATCATAAAGATAAACTAATCATAGGAAATTTAGCATCACATATTGAATGTCTGGAGAAGACATTTGTAGAAAAACTTATTTTAGAGAGTTCAAATTTTTGGGGAAAAGCAGGATGTGAAAATTAAATGCATGATTGAAGAAACATAATTCTGTCCCTAATATTGTATGTGTACCTCAGCTTCTGTTTATATCTGAAAAACTATGTTTGTGGGGTAGATAGGAGTCAGTTTGTCAGTTACGGTCTGTCAGTCCGTCCATCTGTAGCTTTTTCTATCTGCCCATTTTCTCAGCAACTAATTTGCAGATTTCATTCAAACTAATCAGTATCACGCAGAGATGTGTAAATGATATTTTGGTTACAATCCACTTTCTTTTGACTGAGTTATGGCCCTTCAATGGAAAATGGACTTTCATTATGGACAAGCAATTGTATGGTGTATTAGTCTGCTTTGCAACAGTCTAGTTTACTATGTTTTTGCTTGAGTATGTTCCACAGATAGTGAAAGCAAGTCAGCTTAGTAACTCTCCATAATTTCAACTCATTAACTTCTAGGAAAAGTATTATTTTCCTTTATAATATGACCAACATCGCCGGAGTGAAATAATCCCGTTGATTATTTTTTATATATTACATGGGTGTTATTACGCTAGTGGAATCACTTTACAAATGAGCTCAGAGCGAAAAAGCAACACCATTTTGTAACCGCAAAAATGATGTCATAATCTATGTTTTGTGACATCATTTTTAAATGGCGTTATAAGTTTCGACAAAAATTAAAATGTTGAATTTCAAGAATTTTGACAATTTTTTGCTAAAATTCGGGTCATATTATAAACAGAATATAGAATTTGTGCTCATAAAATACAGAATTTATTAAACTCATCATCTAAAACAGATAAAAACTCGGCACAGCCTAGTTTTTATCTATTTAAAGATTACTCGTTTAATAAATTCATTATTCAATGACCACTCATTCAATATCCTCTATTTCAGACTCAGCAGTTAGTGAGAATGATCTGTTACCCGACTGATATTGTCAACAAGATGGAAGAAGAGGAACCGGACGATAAAGAAATGATAAATCACATCCTACAGATGTTAGATCCATGGACACTCAGGGTGTCTTTGTTAGAGCTAAATCTCATGTTTAAACAGGCCAAAACTAATGCTGTAAGTAGAAACTGTACAGTTGCTTGATCCATGGACACTCAGTGTGTCTCTGTTGGAGTTAAATCTCATGTTTAAACAGACCAAAACTAATGCTGTAAGTAGAGACTATATAGATGTTAGATCCATGGACACTCAGGGTGTCTCTGTTGGAGTTAAATCTCATGTTTAAACAGACCAAATCTAATGCTGTAAGTAGAGACTATAAAGATGCTAGATCCATGGACACTCAGGGTGTCTTTGTTAGAGTTAAATCTCATGTTTAAACAGGCCAAAACTAATGCTGTAAGTAGAGACTATACAGATGTTAGATCCATGGACACTCAGGGCGTCGCTGTTAGAGTTAAATCTCATGTTTAAACAGGCCAAAACTAATGCTGTAAGTAGAGACTATATAGATGTTATATCCATGGACACTCAGAGTGTCTCTGTTAGAATTAAATCTCATGTCTAAACAGGCCAAAACTAATGCTGTAAGTAGAGACTACACAGATGTTAGATCCATGGACACTCGGGGTGTCTTTGTTAGAATTAAATCTCATGTTTAAACAGGCCAAAACTTATGCTGTAAGTAAAGACTATACAGATGTTAGATCCATGGACACTCAGGGTGTCTTTGTTAGAGTTAAACCTCATGTTTAAACAGGCCAAAACTAATGCTGTAAGTAGAGACTATACAGATGTTAGATCCATGGACACTCAGGGTGTCTCTATTAGAGCTAAATCTCATGTATAAACAGGCCAAGACTAATACTGGAAGTAGGAATTATTTGAGACATGATCTCCTTAAGCTTTCTTATTGATCAAAGTTATTGCAATAGTCTTTGTATCTTTGCCATTATCAGCAATGTCATCAATATCAGTAATGTTGTCATCAATGTGCAAAAGCGTTAATATTTTGTGATATCTCGGGTATTTCTGAAAGCATTCACTTTAAACTTACAATGTTTCTTCTCTATTGAAGGAGGAACCTGAGAATGTTGTTTAAGGCATGCCTCATTGATTCTTTTGTGTGCTTCTAAATACACTTGAAAACTTGTGAGTGTTTTTTTCTCCATTTTATTGGAGGGTCACTGTCAAAGCGCAGTTGATAGCGTGTTGGACTGTCAATTTAAAGGTCTTCAGTTACATCCTCAACAGCTGCGCTCATCCTTTCTGACTATAGTATTTGTTTCCCTTCAATGAGTTGATAATCGTAGACCTACGTGGGATAGCAGCTGGAGGCTTGGAAGGGATGTAAGGTAGCACTGGTGTGAGAAATACCAGGAACCCATTGTTAGCTCCTCCAGCCGCTGAAATGTTACTGAAATACTGAAAGTGCCGTAAAACCCCATTTAAACAAACAAATTGATTTTATTGGAACCACCAACCCTTTATTACAGGAGACCAACAGTATTCTAGACAATATATCCCAGGGAACCATCTATCTGTTCCATCAACAAACAGAACATCACAGTCGGACAACCAACAACTCACAGGCTGCCGCATTACTGGAAACCATGCCCATCAAATCTAATAAGTATGACACACATTCTCTAAAAAAAGCCTTTACATGACATTTCCAAGAATTTTAGATGTTTGCACAACAAAGGCTCTGGCAAACTTGTGCATTTGCACAGTCCGGAACACCACTCGGCCAATCTCACAATCAACCTCGGGTGTACATAGACAGACTATTTTTAAAAACTACAGGAATACCTTGAAAAACTCATTGACGTCAGTTAAAATTGCGTTAAAATTACATCTGAGGTCTGTTGCAGTTTACAGAAATGACCGAGTGATGTTCCAAACGTTGCACAGTCTGACCAGCCCTGTAGTAAGGATAATAAAATGATGCAAACTGTTTGAAAATTATACCCTAATTTGGATGTGTACTTGCGTGCAAGGCGGAATATATTTGCAAACAGCTTTCAGCCGCCGCAAAAGTACAGTGGTAGCATGTAAGACTATCATTTAAGGTAACTGCGGACAGATAACATAGTCGAATTTTCGACTTTCTTAAAATCTCACAATAATTTCTGAGATTTATATTTGAAGTGTGGGAATTAGCGAACACGCAATGAAAAGGGTCTGAAGCTCGTTCATTTGACGTCGTGACGTCATTAAGGGGCCAACCCCTTTTCGACCCGCCAAAATCAAATATTTTCTGAATTAATCGGCCGATTTTCACGAAAAAAGTTTCATTTTGAAAGTCCAAGAACGCCCGAGCTATTCGTTTAATTTCTGTGCACATTCAAATAGAAAAATAGGCCCGAAACGCTAAGTATTTCGCGAATATTAAGATTTGACGTTCCTTTTTTTCATTTCATTTTTTTGTAAATAAGTAGAAATTTGTAGCGACAAAAATATGCTTTGCATTAATCAAATAAAACTGATATGTCTTCGGGTTAGATTTTTTATTTAATTCGATTTAGTGAAGTTGTTGGAACAGTTTTCGTAGAATTCGACGTATCACTAAAACCATCTGCACTATGCTTATTTGGCGCCAATCTCCGTGCAAAACTTATTCTAAAATATTTGAAATTTAGGTTTATCGTAAAATATAGGGTTCAAACGTATTAAATCTGAATGTGATTTTAAGAAATAAAAAAAAATCACTTAAGTTTTATCCATCTAAAAAGACAGCTTTTGTGAACATTTGACGCGACGTTGAAATATCCTCTCATTTGCGTTATCTTCGCGGAGGCGAATTTTACAAAAAATCTAACCCGAAGACACATGTTTTTTATTTCAAATTTCTTCAGCGGAATGGTTTGGCAGCAACATATCTAAATTTCAGCATAGGTCACCGGACCAATTTTCGAGAAAAAAGGCAATATCTCCAGTGACTATACTCGAAAACAGCAACGCATTAGGCATTAACATTTAATACGTTACACTTAATTGTATTTCTACCCTTATATCCTCATATGAATAGAACATAAGATCGGGCGTCATTAAACGAAGCAAATGGCGTTTTCGGGATGAAAATCGATTTATTATTTCCGAAAAAAATGGACAATTACTGATTTCGGCCCCTAAAAAAGGGGTCGGCCCCTTGATGACGTCATGACGTTGTGAAATTCATTTTTATGACCGAAATATGAAAGCGGGTACTTCAAAGTTTAGTTTTATCGCTTTAGGCATGATTTGCAGACAATTTAAAATTTGGACCTAAAATGGCCCTCTAAGTGTCCGCAGTTACCTTAAAAGGTCTAGGGTTCAATGCCCAATGGCAACACTCATCCTTTTCAAGTATTTGTCTTCCACCAATGAGTTGATAATTGTAGACTTATGTTGAATAGCAGTTCGAGGCTAGGAAAGGGTGTAATGATAGTACTGGTATGATAAATACCAGGAATTCAATGATAGGTGCTCCAGCCGCAGCAATATAACTTAAAGAATGATGAAAGTGACATAAAACCCCATTCAAATAAACAAAGCAAAATATTTTCACTATTTTATTATCCTGAATGAAGGGCAGATTGCTCTATAAACTGTACACTTGTACATGTAACTTCTCTTTAGGCAGTCAGAGAATGTTCTCTGTATAATGTGATTGTATTTGTCTCATAAGCATATGTGAATTACTGTCAGTCCACATAGTGCAGTGTCATGTGTTTGATTACTAGGCTGGCACCTTTACAAACTAAATGTTGTCTTGCAAATGAGACCTTAAACCAAGGCCCTCTGTGATGGTGCTTTACATGCATCATGTTAAAGCTGGTCTCAGTAGTAGTTTTGTCATGTATCCTTGCACTTTGCCCCCATAACACCTAACCCTCTTCTGAGGATGTCCCTAATATGGGCATACGCTACAGTAGATAAACAGAAAATACACATGTGCATTGTTGGAAATTTCATGCACAGGCTCAAATATTGTTTAAACACTCGGTTTGTCTCTCAGGGGAATTCTCTGACTGTCTGTCTATCTGAAAACTTACATTTTCTATTATTTTGAGCCCATAATTTTTGCTTATCTAAAGGATTGTGGAAAGTGCCAATTATTGCTTTTACGCCCATATTCAGATGATTGTTTTCATGAATTTCACACATTCACAGAAAAGTTTTGAGCTGGTTTTTAGCTCCACTGGCTGAAAGCCACTGGGGCTATTGTCATGGCGTTGTGTCTGTCCTGCGTCTGTCTGTGCGTCCGTTCATAAACTTTTTCTTTAAAAATCTTCTCCTCAGAAACTACTGGATGAATTTCAACCAAACTTCACAGGAATAGTCCTTGGCTGGCCCTCTTTCAAAGTTGTTCAAGAAATTTTGATCCAATGAAAAACATGGATTTAATGGGCGTGGCTAATTTCCTAAGTATGGTAAAAAGTTAGTTTTCTCAGATTCAAAATGATTGATACCAATCAAATTTTACATGAATGATCCTTGAAGGACCCTTTATCAGTCTACAAAAAAATTATTGTGATCAGATGGAAAATATTCATTTTATTGGCAGAGGTCATTTCTCTATATGTTATATAGTGAAAACTTTAAAAATCATTTTCTCAGAATGTAAGAGAGGGATATTAATCAAATTTCACTGGAATGATCCTTTAGTGGCCCTTTATCAGTCTACCAAAAATTATTGTGATCAAATGGAAAATATGTATTTTATTGGCGGAGGTCATTTCTCTATATATTATATAGTGGAAACTTTGAAAATCATTTTCTCAGAATCTAAACATTGAAAATGAACCAAATTTCACTGGAATGACCCTTGTGTAACCCTTTATCAGTCTACCAAAAAAATTTTTGTGATTGGATGGAAAATATGTATTTTATGGGCGGAGGTCATTTCTCTATATATTATATAGTGGAAACTTTGAAAATCATTTTCTCAGAATGTAACAGACGGATATCAACCAAATTTCACTGGAATGATCCTTGAGTGACCCTTTATCAGTCTACCAAAAAATTTGTGATCGGATGGACAATAAGTATTTTATGGGCGGAGGTCATTTCTCAATATGTGATATAGTGGAAACTTTGAAAATCATTTTCTCAGAATGTAATGGATGGATAACAACCAAATTTCACTGGAATGACCCTTGTGTAACCCTTTATCAGTCTACCAAAAATTATTGTGATTGGATGAAAAATATGCATTTTATGGGCAGAGGTCATTTCTCCACATGTTATACAGTGGAAACCTTGAAAATCATTGTCAACATCAGTAGAACCAAACTATCTAAAAATTTAGTCTAAACTTTTATTTGCTTTTACAAGAATTTCAAGCCTGTGGAGCGACTCAAGCCATTCATGGCTTTCTAGTTACATCCTTAGGACAATAATATTCAAAGAAGGTGTGATTTTAAGCCAGTCCAGTAACATACCCATTGATACAAGGTGAATCATTTCAGGGACAACTCATCGGATAAAGATAACAGTGTTTGGATGGTTGCTCCATTGATTGCCAAACTCCCCAGTGGTGTACAGGGAAGAGTGTTAAAACAAGCAGGTCAGGTGTTAGAGAACAGCGGAACATTTCTGGCACCTAAATCAAAACTGGATAAAGAGAGGAATCAAAGAAGGTAGGGTGGCATTTTGCTGTAATTTCCCGGCAGCGGAACATATCTGTTCAAACATTTGTCTCCCAGCATTGGGTAGATAATTACAAACCTATGTTGGAAAGCAGCTGAAGGAAGGAAAGGAGATAATTGAAGTCTGCATTAGAGAAATACCAGGCCTCTGTTGCTAGGTTCTCGAGCTGCTACGAAATGACAAAAAATTGTCTAAAGCGGTGTTAAACCCATTCAAACAAACAAATTTGCTGTGATTACATATATGTTGGATCTATGCAATTTGCTTTGTAAATCTTTGTGCATACAAAGAATACATTTTAAATCTAAGAGAATAGGTGTACTAAAAGTATGGTAGAGTAATCTGAATAAAGCTATGAGTTTGGACATTTCATTTCACTATGTTTGGGGGGGTATAAAGAGTCAGCTTGTCTGTCAGTCCGTCCTTCTGTCTAGCATTTTCTTGTCCGCTAAATTTCTCAGCAACTAATTGGAAGATTTCAATGAAACTTTACAGATGTGATCAATATCAGGCAAAGATAAGCAAGTGACATTTTGGTTATGATCCATTGACTTTTGACAGAGTTATGGCCCTTTTGATGTAAAATGGCTTTTTGTTATTGACAAGCACTTGTAGGGGGTACTAGTCTGCTTTGAAACCGTCTAGTTTGCCTTTGAACTTGATAAGTTTGTATTTTGCAAGAAATGATTTTGATAACTGAGAAACTTTATTATTATCAAGATAATAATTGGACAAGAGTTCAAAAAAAGTGATTAGTAGCTAATAGCTATGAGCTAATGGCTATGAGTGTGGCAGTTAACCTTATCAGATTCAGGGCAAGGCTGTACTAAGTGTCTTAACATTGTATGGACACTTAGTATACTCTTGCATTAAACCCTAGGTATGTTAATTTGAGACCACAATTTTTTATCTACAGCTTTTTTCAATACTACATTTTCACAGTCATCCACAATATTTGTTATATCATTATTTATTTACAGTAAATCCTTGCTGAGTCACCAGCCATTCCGATTACTGATTTTGACATGTTTAAAGGGTCAGGATGAACAGAGAGAAGTTCTACTGAATTCATTGTTGAACCAATTAGAGAAGTCAATTACAACATCCAGGGAAATGCTGGTTTGTATGTTAGGCAATATTGAATGATATAGAGGATAATTAATTGTTTCAGTTTAAGATTGATTAATATTTCGTTGAGTGATCAACAAAAGTTATATTTTTACTAGTTGCAGAGCCACAAGTAAAAAATATAGCTTTAGTTGTTCATGAAATGCCATATCAATTGACTTTACATAAAAAAAAAAATGAAACAAAATGTGAAAATTTTAATACAAATTTTCTTAAGGTATGCCAGTTTGCATGCTGTTTCTTTATAATGTTCATGATGACCTCACTTATTGGGCTACTCTCAAATAACATCAGATAGGGTAGATTAAATGAAAGAGGGGTTTAATTTGTTTTAAAATTTCACTGGTTTGGTGGTGAGTTTATAAAGTGATAATCTACTGTTCTTGCTTGATAAACCACCGAAAAGAATTAAATAAAGTTTTTGTAGTTTGTATCAAATTATTATATACAAGAGATATAATTTCAATGAATTGAAGTTTTGCTTACAAAGATTTTGAGTAATAAGAATGAGACTTTGTTGTGTTAAGCTTTTCATGGTGTTTGTGTAGCCTCCTATTGACAAGCCAGATATAGTCATTACTATGTAAGGTCAGTGTATGTCCACACATCAGTCCATCTGACTTTGTCAAGAGATAACTCATACATAAGGATTTCAAACTTCGCACAAGTGTTCCCTACAATGTATATCTATATATCAAGGGTCATACTGAAGATATTTCAAATTTTGGTTTTGAGCATAACAGATGCCTTTACATTTATAAGTGGAATTCCAAATAATTTGGCACAGATGATCCCGTCGAGGTGTAGATGTGTCACTTAAACCAGTTATGGTTGTAGGTCAATGGTCAAGGTCACATTTCAAAGTTCAAAGCATGCAACAAGTGTTAACCCTGGACAACCATTCTAGTATTGAGTTTGTTGCCAAAGATATACACTAAGATAGAAAGATATTGTAAACTCTGAAAACCCTTGTCTCGCAGAAAAAAACCTTTGCGAAATAGCATTAAAATCAAAGTCTTAAAAGCACTCAATGTACTCATTGTGAGGCAGTATTTATTTTGAAGATTCAATTTTTGAAACTTTTATGGTTGAAAAAAAGGAAAAATGTGTGGTAAAGACTAAGATCAGACTGTCCAAATGTAGTGGCTGATCTCTTTTCATACCTCCTGCCATAGAAGGAAAATTCAGGGGTCAGCATGTTTTAAGATCGCTTGTTTTAACACTAGAAGTAGGTCTTTCACTTTCCATCACTTCACACGTGCACCTTCTTGTAGGACTTTTATATCAATATTAAGATCGGATATAAAGGTCAAGCTTACACTTAGTTTTTACCACAGTTTTGAATTATAAACTGTTTCCTCAACTTTAAAATAACAGAGTAACCATGCCATCATTTTGTTTCCTAATTGTTTGATTTCAAATTCTAACAGGAGAAATACCCTGATGAGTTTAAGATCCGCTGTAATATCCATGAAACACTTGTGTTACGTTTGTCTCTGGTTGGTGGTATGTTTGACACGATTCAGCGGAACACAGGACTGACTACTGATTGGGCTATCTTGTTGTTACAGCTTATCAGTAATGGGGTGGTGGATATGCATTCTAACTAGTAAGTTAATGTAAAAGGAATAAAATTGATTTCATAGAAAAAAAAGAAATAGTTGAAATGTAATTCTTGAAATTAATAAAAATTGTTAAGATATACACAATTTTGAAGAAATAATTGAGTAAGAGAATGTTTACTTACTTCAATATAGGCTTACATAATTTTCGCTGTAACCTTTAGTGTTTTTATGCAGTTGAATTATTATTAAAACAATTTAGTGAGGCTGCTTTCATGGTGCAGATGGTAAAGCATCAAAGTTCAAATCTTCCACCATGGGATGCCATTGGTTCAATACACAGCGGCATCACATATCCTTTCAAACATTTGTCTCCCACATATGGGTGGCAAATTGTAAAACTGAGTGGGATTGCAGCTGTCGGCTAGAAAAAGGATGTAATGGTAGTATGGGTGAGATAAATACTAGGAATCAATTGTTAGGTGCTCAAGCCTCTGAAATATGACTGATCAATTGTTTAAAGCGTCATTTAATCCCATTCAAACAAACATTATGATTAGTTCCATCAGCATAGGATCCATTTACACTTATTTCTAGCAACAAATTGTTCTTTCCAACGTACATCTGATAATGTTGTGTTAATGCCATTGGATACTCATTACCATTGGGTTGTTTTAGCAACATAAATATTTTTTTGCTGAAAATGTTTCATAGGTAAAATATATTTTTTCTACATAGTCTCCTTAGGTTACATACTGAAATAAGGCTCAATTTCTTTGAATGAAAAGTTCTTTAATGAAATGTTGAGTTAATTCTTTGGGGAGTAGCAACAGAATGCGATTGTTAGCCCAAGCGCTTGGAAAGCGCATAAAACTCAATGCAAATTGAAATAATTAGACATTACCTTAATGTCATTTTAGTTTCATAGACATTTTACAATAGTTTTGTTTCTTTCCAGTGAACTATTCACCACAGTATTAGACATGTTGAATTGTCTGATTCTCGGAACATTGGTACCAGAGAACAACGAAAAATCTGATGATACTCGAAAATCTCACACGAACTTGGTGAAAAAACTAAGGGTAAGATTTATAAGGGTTTATAGTTACCATTAATGATATGAATAACCAGAATTTTGTATTGCCCTGATTGCTTTTTATGTTTGATAGGTAATTACACAAAGCAATAATAGCCTGTGCATGACATTTCCAACAATTTGCCATGTGCTTACCAGACCAGCTTTAACCAGCCTAGACAGCTACATAGTTTAATAAGAAGATTACCACACTGTCAAAAGATACTTAAAGACCAAATATATCTACATTGTCCATAGCAAAGACTCTGGTCAGACTGTGCAGATGCATAGGCTGGCCAAAGTCTTTGCTTGGCGCACATTTGATATTGTTGGAAATGTGACACACAGGCTCAGAATTATATAACTTTCATAGTCTTAGAATTAATATTGTTGTTGTTCAAGAATAAAAATTAACAGAAAATAATGAAGTAATGTCACCATTGGAGATCTGATAAAGGTTGGATTTGAATTTAAAACTTGTGTTAAGCAACCACTTAGGGGACCACAAAAAAAGCGGTCGCTTTAGGGAATCATTGCTTAATACAATATTTAGTGAAAAATAAGACAGATCATTTTGATAGCA
Source organism: Fragum whitleyi (assembly GCA_948146395.1). Classification (NCBI taxonomy): domain Eukaryota; kingdom Metazoa; phylum Mollusca; class Bivalvia; order Cardiida; family Cardiidae; genus Fragum; species Fragum whitleyi. The sequence continues at coordinate 9,474,639 of OX411557.1, forward strand.
TATATGGATTGTTCCATTAGTCTTTTTGAATCTTATTACTTTTGAACTGATTAACGGTTCAAACAACATCAAGTTCAACAACAAGGGCTTTTTCATTTAAGAATGTCCTCTTTTTTCCTAAGATTTTGCTTATGATGACTTTTAATGATGGTCACTTTATTAAATTGGTTGTGTTATATTCTAAAGTAGAAGTGTTAATTTGAGCAATATTGATTTTATACAACTTAAACTAGGCATTAGTTATAAATTTTATTAGAAAAACAAACCATTGAAATTATCAAAAAATGTGGGAAATACATCCAAACAAAATGATAATTTTAATCAAACAGAAAGAGCTAGGAGACAAGATGTTTGAAGCTGCAGACAAGGTACGCCAGATATTACCACTACCAAAACGGTACTATGAAGTTATCACAGTCGAGCCTCATGGAACGTTGGTGGATACAAAAGGAAATAAAATACAGGGATTTGATTCTATTAAGAGAAAACAGGTAATAGACCTTTCTTTAATGCTTTTTGGTGATTTATCAAGGAAGAACAGTAGATTATCATTTTGATAAACTCACTGCTGTACCATTCAAATTATCAAAAACTTATACCCCGCTTTCGTTCATTTCACCCAATATGAAGTCATCTAAGTGGAGCCAAAAAGTGACATCATCATGAACTTTACATAGCAATCACATGCAAACTGACACACTTTAAAAATTTTCAAATTTTCTCTCACTTATGCTTTAAAGAAAATAGAATGATCGGTTGTTCATCAAGCAAGATATTACATTGGAGGAACAACAAATGCTATATTTTCACTCGTGACTCTGGCACTTGTGTAAATACAGCTTTTTTGTACGCTCAATGAAGTATACATCAATCTTACACTGAAACTAACGATTATTCTCTATTTCTTGCTGCTATGTTCTCTTTTGCCATGGCATCCCAGTATGAAGGGAGTCGATTATTTTTGGGGTAAATCCTGATCTTATGTGTATTTACTTGGTAAGATATGTAAAATCAAAGCCTAGTATAGTAAGGAATATACTTATGAAGTTCCTGAATATGTGAATTTTGTTTTGTATTGCAAATAGTATAAATTTGATTCCTGACTATATGTCTTCCACCAGTGGGTTGGTATCCAGCTGCTCCAGCCAGCACGATAAAACTGAACGATTGTTAAAAGCGGCATAAAACCCAATTCAACAAACAAGCAAATAGACAAAAATTCAAAATGGTGAAAAATGTCATTTAATGAATCAATTTAGCCATGTGCACACCATATATCTCCGTATCAATTCTTGTTTTTTGGTATTCCTAGATACTGTTTCTATTTGATAAACTTTTTCTGACTTTTCGACTTTCAACAATTATACATACCAATATTGTTCCAGGTAAAAAGATAAATTAGTTCAATGTTTACTACCTTAACATAGTTCCATTTTGCATCAACAAAAGATAAAATTCAAGATTCTTTATCAAATCTAAGTCATTTGGTGTAGAAAACATGATAGAATTTAGTAGAAAATAATCATTTTGTGGAAATAAGTTAAATATCTGTGCGATTTTCTAAGTGATAGAAATTTGAAGACGGATTTTTGGTCTCAGTTATAATGTACCCATTTTAAGCTCACCTGAGCACGAAGTGCTCAAGGTGAGCTTTTGGGGTTACTTGATGTCCGTCGTCCGTCGTCAACATTTACCTTGTGGACACTCTAGAGGCCATATTTTTAGCCCAATCATCCTGAAAATTGGTCAGAATGATTACCTTGATGAAATCTTGGACAAGTTTGAAATTGGGTCAAGTGGGGTCAAAAACTAGGTCATTGGGTTAAATCTTAGAAATACCTTGAATATTTTTTTAGATTGTTAATTCAGGTGAGCGATTAAGGGCCACTATGGCCCTCTTGTTGATTCTACAGGGTTTACAAGTTGGAAAGATTGAGTCAGTCAGCCCATGGGATGTAATTGAAGGAAATAAGAACCCTCCTCCATTGTCTTGGACCTACTTTGGTGGTGTACGAATTGAGAAGAAACCTTTGAAATATGAGGAACAACACAGGTATATTCTCTCATAAAAGTAGCCCCCCCCCCCCCCATATACCGGTGTTTTAAGGGATGTAGGTTTTGCGAGAAAATCCCTCTTCAGCTGATTAAAGATACTTAAATCTTAAGAACTTTGGAAGTCTTTTCCTCTAATTTGATATTGAGCAAACATGTAAAAATGTCTGAATTTAGTTGATATTTTGTTCCAGAAAATGATTACTAAATGAAAGGCTACATGGAGCTTGTATTAGTTTGATTGCTTAATTAGGAATAATCTTGTTTGCTGCATAATTCTTTTACAAAGTTTTTATAGATACCTTTCATAGAAAATACTAGGAATATTTGTCAAGAAAATTTTTTTTTTCTTAAACTGAACTGTTAAATGAAAAGGGACCTTCTGAAAAATCCAGTCGGTATCTCACTAGTATCTGACTATAGAGTTTTTACTGTTCAGTTGATATTGCTCAAGTGACCACCTCTATAAAGCAACCACTTTATTGAGCATAAAAAGTGCCTTCACTATAGGCAAAATTTCCTAAAGCTGACATCCTTAAACCAAAGAAAAATGTTATTGAATCATATGGCGTTAGAACCCATTACAATCATCTCAATCAGACGATTTTTTATGGGTTAGAACATCATAGGATTCAGTAAGAATTATGAGACAATCTTTATATGCTGTCAAATAACATGACTTATTTATCATTAAATTTTGCATTGAGCAACCATTTCCATAAGTTTCTGCATTTTATTGGTCCCCTATGTGGTCGCTAAATGCAAGTTTTACTGTATTTGCACACATAAAACACAACATCTGAGAACTTTGCTGAATATAATGGTTTACATTCCAAAATACCTTGGCAGTCCTACTTTTGAATAGGACACTTAACAAAAATGATACATTGTAACATAAACATGTATTTTCTGTATTTGTCAGGTTGCTATTATACCACACACACTGTATGCAGAAACCAGTCAGTTATTACCTAGATCCACCCTCCTTACCTCCTGAAGAGCTTGAACCACCACCAGAAAAAATAGTATGTATTTAGATATTTATTCTCACAGCTTACCATTCCTGACTCATAGTATGAATATTCCAGTCAGTTACTACCTTATCCACTTACACAGCTTAAGTGTCTGACAAAGAAAATAGCATGCATTCAAATGTTTAAAATGTTAATATACTATTGTACCAAATTGTATGCAGAAACTGGTCAGTTGTTACCTCTACCCACACTCCTAACCTTCTTAAGAATTAAACTACAGCCAGAAAAAATAGTAAATGGACTGTATTTTGTCAAATATCACCCCCCCCCCCCCCCTATGTTTTCTTTAACAAACAACCATCAGAGATAGCTTTCTCCTTTCCTTATATATATATATGTGTAGGACCACAATTTAAAAGGCATCATCATAATTTCGTCTAACGCACATGATGTTGGGGGAAAAAAATATGGTGGACAATGAAGAAATTGCTTGTAAAAAGCAATTTCTTCATTTTCCACAATGTTTTAAAAGTCTGTCTACTTCTAGGATTTCAAAAGAGTGGGATTGTGTGGAAATGGGTTAATGTCAAGCTTTGCGTATTTGTAGATCCTTGAAGATAGGCAAGTTAGAGAACCCATGAAGGTCCAGCCCATAGATAAACAACCAGCCAAGGCTAAAGGTCGACGTAAATCTAGACTCACTACACCACATCCTACTGGTTATTCACAGGTACAGTTGTTCTTCTTGATTAATTATCTCCTGTTAAAATCCCTGAGTTATTATGTGCCTGCTTGGGGTGAGAGATAGTTTTGATTATCAGTTTCAAAAGTCAGTGTATGTGTTAGTGTGATAGTCAATTAATTAAAGCTGCTCTTTCACAGTTCTTCATAGAAAAATTACAAAACTGGTTCCAAGATTCGGAAATGTTTGCTTTTTCCAATGTTTAAGAATCCCACATGGGTATTGTACTAACAACAACTCATTTAAAAAAAATTAGCTTCAATGTTCGAATCGGCAAGGTCAGTGATAGAACCAGTCTATTTATTTCCAGTCTATAAATTATGAAATCGTTATATTTCATGTATAGTGTTTCATTTTTCCAATATATGGATATGTGGTTTCCCAATTGACAAATACTTTGACCTTGACATTTGATAGAATGGGACAAACAGGCAGAATTGCATGCCTAAATAGTTGTCTCAAAATTGAATAATAATCTTTTAGGCGTTAGTAGTTGCTTTTTTTTATAAGAATGGAATTCCGCTAAATTCAGGATTTTCTGTCTTTTTTCTTGCCTTACCAGATCTAATCTTATTATTGTATAGTTTTCTTAACAATGCAGTCATAATTTCCAATTAATTTTACAAAATATTTTAAAAATCACATTTTACCAATCTGTGAAAGAACAGCTTTAATGCCTCTGTCCGATTTTGTACAGAGAATTACTCCTATGCTTATGGTTAGTTTTAAAAAATAATACATTATATATACACTTAGTACCATCTTGCACTGAACCCTTGCATTGTTCTCCATCATCAGTAGATATTTGCCATATTTGTAACAAATTCTCTAAGGTTAAGGTAACAGCTCAAGGTCAATGGTTATAATTGAACTTGCCTGGGGCATAGCTCAGCTCCTACATTTATGGATAAAGGGCTAGGTACGTTTTGGGCCGATTTTGGCCCATATTTTCGAGAAAAACTTTTCGACGACGACCCTATTCCTTTTTATGCCAGTTCGATAGCAAGATGATCCAAGATTCGAAAAACGCAAGTTTGATACGACGAAACATCGCCAAAGTGACGTCGCTAGTGACAACGAACGTTCCTTAATACCCGAAGTTAAGCTATTTTTGAGTATTTATAGAAATTAATCGCGTTTTTCGACGACTGTGCACCCAATGCCAGAGTCTGTAATCTTGAAGAAATGGCCAGATGAATATCCTTTTAAGTCCAATGAATAAAGAATGATACAAAAATAGAGTCTGAAATCCTCTCCCTATTCCTTTCGCTGAATTTTTAACTGAACGCGTTGCTAGACAAGAGAAATAACACGTTACTTTATGTACATACAGGTAATAACCGAGACTTTATGACGTCATTAAGCATCTGTGACGAAATTATTAATAGATAACTGCTACATATTTCAGATAGTACACACCAACGAGTCGTTTCCCTTAACGGTAGTTTAAATAACCCGAGTCCACTAGGCCTCCTATTCCATAACTTGAAAAAAATATTAACTAAAATTGTCTACAGTCAGAGGTCTATATTTATTGCATTTCGACTTCAGATTAATCACTTGTCATGAAGTCGTCATTAAAAACGATGAATATGATAGTTAAGTACAATACGAAAATTATGTTTTTCGTGTAAAAAGCTCAATACAGGTTTGCGCATTTCGCTACGTTTTATTATATCACACTATTTCGTAAGTGTAAATAGAAACACAATATCGGTTTAAACCTACATAATATTTCTTCTTCAATGATGAAGTTTTCGATCAGAGATTAAAACTACATTAAACTGTTAAAAGTCATCTTCGGCTGAAGACAATATAACCATGGGCCACAGGTAATCCCGCAATTCACGGGGAAAAAAAGAATTGCTAAATTCTACGGGGAAAGGAACATCGCAACATCTCCGTTTCCCTTCGTGGTTCTCTTCTATATTCATTAAACAGTTTGCAAAAATCTAAACTTGTCACCTACGTTTATGTTATGTGATAATGGATTAAACTACTAACTTTAAATTCTTTTTTATTCTTTTTTGTTCTTTTTTAATCTTTTTTTATTATCAAATGCGCCCATCATTTCTGGTCAGAATAAAGGGAAAGTATGTGTGCTTATTTTACTCGATTTGATGTCAATTTTCTACATCGTGGTCGTTTGACGACCTAAAAAAGCGAATCTTTAGCTTAACTGACGTTATAGAACCGAGGGTAACACCCACTTACTTTTCAAAAAATTGAATAAATAAATAAATAAAATAAGTAAAGGACACGCCTAGACTCAGATTGGACCAATATTTTCAGACTACCTCTTACAATATTTATTCGAATGGCATTATGCCTTTTGGCTAAAAGCTTTAGATCAGAATTTAAAAAAAGAATATTAAGTTCTTTTAATGAAGACTGTTCTTGTAGGATTTTTTAAGGTTTGGTAAGTTTTTTGCTGTCGTCATAGCGCCGAACACAGTGCGATGTCGATGTGAATCGGACTTCTCGTCTTCAAACAGGGGGAGTGAGGGGTACAATCCTCGGTAGAGGCACATATCCTTTCCGATGTTCGTCTCTCAACAATGGGTGAAAAACGTAAAACAAAGCGGTATAGCAGCTGCATGTCTGGGCATGGCTCCAGTACTGGTTGGAGATAAATGTCCCAAGCCCATTGAATATGTCTCCCCATCGGGTATCGAACAGGGGACCTGTTATAATTCTATACCCCTCGAAGCGATAGATCAGGGCACATTATTTTACCGTTGTCCATCTGTCTGTCCGTCCGTCCGTCTATTTGTCCATCTATCTGAATAACTTATAAAACAAAACACTTAACATTACAAGTAAATTCTACGCAAACAAACAAAACCATCACTGATTTGAACCTTTTTATTTGCTTGATTATTTTGTTTTTTTGGTTGGTTGTTGCCTCCAGGATAATGAAAGATAAGCGATAGCCACAATTTTGATTTAAAAAAGACGCATGAAATACGTTTCACTAGGTAATCTACATGCAAGAAATACAAGTTGTCATTCATTTCAATATGAACGGTGGCATATATGTTAATTCATTTTTATATACATGTGCATGCAGTAACAGATGTTATGCAGCCAAACTTTCAGACAGGAATTATTCTCAGATAGCACATATTCAAGTACACGCCGTCATAGCGCAGTTGGTAGCGCGTCGGACTGTCTATCTAGATGTCCTGGGTTCGATCCCCGACGGCGGCACTCATTCTTTCCGAATATTTGTCTATCACCAATGGGTTGATAATCGTATACTTATGTGAGATGGCAGCTGGAGGCTAAGAAAGGATGTGATGGCTGTACTGGTGAGAGAAATACCAAGAAACCATTGTTAGGTGCTCCAGCCGCCGCGATATAACTGAAAAAATACTGAAAGCAGCGTTAAACTCCATTCAATCAATCAAGCAAGTACACGCCCATTCCCAAAAAACACTGCGAAAACCGCCAATTTTCGGGCCAATTTCGGAAAATTGATTTCTCTAAAATTCGCATATACCCCGATTTCAGAGAAATTGCTTCACAATCTCTGATAAAATTTCCCCTATTTTTACAACCGAAAGTATATTATTCCTGCAACACCACACAAATACTTAAGTTACGGCGATTGGCTTCATTTACGAGATTCACTGAAGATCGAAAAATGCATCGACACTTGAGATCTACCTTATCAGTTAGCGATTGTAGTGACTGTATAATTTACACAGATTGTAATAAATTTTCTACTTTGTTTATCTCTAAAACTGTATCTAAAATATTTTCATAAATATTTTCTAGAAAAAAAAAGAAAAACACCGCCGGATTGATTTTTACTGTAGGTCATTTCTAGTTACGACGATTTCATTTTCCACTGACGAAAATAAATAAAATCTTTAGTCGGACATCAATACTGATACTTTTAAGAAACAACCGAATAGAAAGAAGTAACCGATATTTCAATTCTTATTTGTTTCAATGATTCGAAATATAATCCAAGTGGCTATTTCAGCAATGAGGCATTTTAGTCTCGTATTGAGTCAAAGGATGCGGAACAGTTTATTTCACGTAGAGTGTGAACATGTGATCAAAGACGCCGTCGGCTATTTTTGGCAGAGATTTCAAAGCTTGCACGCGCCTCGTGCTTGTCCATGATGTTAAACCTTTTACATTATTAGGATAAATTCATGATTTAGTCGTTTCTTGTGGCTACGATACGTATTTCAAAATCGAGGAAAACGGGACTGTTGATATTATTTTTGCAGCGGGTAGACGATTACAATTGGGCATACTTTCTTATTACGGCTTAATTTATATCTTGTCAGTTCGGTTTTTAAATATACGAGAAGTAATCAATCGGTACCAATTAAAATACGAAGTTTATAACAAAGTAAATGCGTTCGACGGCTTGAAACAGATATGGTTACGATCTTTTCGAGCCATAACAGCGACATGCATGATTTTATAATCTGTGAAAACGAAGAATAAAGCAATATTCTAAGACTCGAAAATCATTTATCTTATACTTTTATTTATCAAGTAATTTCATTTTTCCCCACCCATGTCTGTGTTCAGTCTGAAAAGAATAAAACTGTATATACAATTTTTTTGACATTAAAAGACGATCGCCTGGCATTGTTTTTTTCGCTACATTGCATAGATCTCAGAGTCTAAATAATACAGCAAGATCGTCGAAGCTATTACTTGCCGAAATCAAAAGGGTTTTTTTTTGGTCATCGTACCAGAAAGGGAATTGTTTAGCTGTTTTAATGATCAATTAACACTCAATTTATTACAGAAATCGATTAATGGTAGAGAATATACACATTGACGAGAATATACACGAAGCGAGGTTATGTAAAGAAGCGCATCGCTCATTTTAATGAAAAACGGCGAGAATGAACAACTACCGTGGTCTGAGTAGTGTCAATATAACGTATACATCTTTGTCGATCATGACTATTTTAATAAACGCCTGAGCGATTATCAGAACTAATACGCGTACAGTTATTTGGTGGTTGAAACTATTTTTCGGGTATTGTATAAAGTACTCTATTAATACGAGGAGAAACGTTACCATATGAGAACGTGAGGTTTGTACGTCATTGACGTCATTTTATCGAAATAATTGTTAGAGGGTTGTTGTCTTTAGGAAGGTATAACTTTCGCTATAAGCATCCTATTCACATAAAATTTTCACTGAGATCTCTTGCAACGATTTTTATACAATCACCCAAAATTTTAAATAATTTTGTGATGGGCCAAAATCGGCCCAAAACGTACCCAGCCCTTTCAGATTAACTTGGCATTATCATTCTCCAGCATAGGTAGATGTGCCATCTGAAAGAAATTTTTAGATAGCTCTTAGGTCAAGGTCAGTGCTTTAGGTCAAAAAGAGCGTGTTAGAAGCAATGCTCCTACAATTATGGCATTGAATGGTTGATGGTAAAATTTGTAACAAATTTCCAGTTAGCTCTAAGGTCAAGTTCACAGCTCAAGGTCAACTATTACAATTGAACTTGTCATGGGCATAGCTCCTACATTTATGGATAAACTTCACATTAACTTGGCATTTTTATTCACCAGCATGAGTAAGATGTGTGATCTGAAAAAAAAAAAATAGCTTCAAGGTTAAGGTCATAGCTAAGTCAAATGTCGAAATCAAAGCAAAGCTGTTGCAATTATGACAGTCAAGTTGGTGGTAAAAACTTAAAGAAGAAAATGTTGGACTCCAGCATTTTCTTCACAAAAAACAGTGTTTTCTACCCTTTGAAATTATCATTATTACAAACTCTTAGATCTATTGAGTTCCATTCTGATATTTGTCCTGGTAGTTTCTGGTCCACCTACAAGTGGCATAGAAAACAGTACTTGTCCTCAGAAAGAAAAACCTTTGGACAAAGCGGGCATGAGAATTCCACACCCCTGTTTTGTATGATTATTATATGAATATTCCAAGATCTGTTATCTATTACTTTGCTTTATTTTCAGCCATCAGTTCCCCGCCCCTACAACTCGTATGACTCCATGTACCCACAACCTGGCCCTCCCTCTAACTGGTATGGACCACCCCAAAATCAACAACATTCACCATACATGAGTCAACCACAGATGGCTCCAGGTAGGAAATTAGACCTTTCTTACTATTTACATTGTTTACAAGCAGAATTTAGTGGTTTTAATCAATACTTGACCTGATTTAGTATGATTCTCAGCAATGCAACTAAAACCCTTCAATTGCTTGATGGGGCCTTTAGCAACTTTCTGACATAGTTTTCATGCAAATTAATGGTTTTAAATATTATTAGTATTTCAGCACTTTAGAATTATTATCTCGATGTTTTGATTTCAAAGAAGTAGAATAGGAGAAATCAAGATTTGCAAGGGGTCTGATTTTATAATTTAAGAAAAATAAATATTTATCAGGTTAAACAGAGGAATACATACAAACAGAAGAATAAAGTAAGACATCTTTCAAGCCAGCTTTAAATTTCTTGAAAGTGGCTAAGTTTTGTACAGTTAGCAGCAGCTATATATACAATACAAGCTTAGTGTTTTGTATGAAAAAAAAAATCTTACAAGGTTGGGGGAATTGTTAATTGTCAAGGCTCTGTCGAGACAATTATCAATTCCCACAACCGAGTTAGATATTTTTTTTATACAATACACTAAGTACGTATCATACTTATCGTATAACCTCTATTTGCATTATTTTCGTCTATGTTTCTAACAGAAATGAAAGTTTTTATAAATAACCGCATTATGTCATTCTTCTAAAGATATCCAGATATCATAAAAAATATCATATGGAATGTTATCATAGGGATATTTGTATAGTTATAAGGTAAAGTGCAGTTAGTAGAGGGACAGTCTCTAAATCATGATGTTCCAGCTTATATGCCAAACATGTTTCTCTACATTTGTCTCAAACAAATGGGTAATTGATACTAATATATCAAAATGGGATGAAGAGCTAGAGGATTAAAAGGATTTTTGTAGTAGTACTGGTGGGATAAATAACTGCCCTCTGCACAGGATGACAAAACTGCACATTCAAAGTGGGTTATAATAATGCCGCCCCCCCCCCCCCCCCCCTTTCAAAGAAGAGGGACTATATTGCTTTGCATTTATCTGTCCGTCTGGAGACAGTTTTTTGTCCTGAGCATTTATCAAAAAGTATGCAAGCTAGAATCATTAATGTTCTCATTGATGAGAAGTGCAGTGCACAGAATCATAACTCTAATCATCATATATTTTTCGTTATTTCCCTTTGTTGATTGAAAAAGAATAGGCTATTGATCTTTTTTATTCGGGGTATAAATGTTTTTTAAACATTTCTTGTTCCCACACAGTGTGTGCTGCTTTGTCATCCTGAACGGAGGGCAGGACTCTATATAAAACCCCATATCATTGCCCTGCATTCAGGATGACCAAATAGTGCAAAACCCCATTCAAATGCAAGTGGTCTGTTATTGTCAGAGATTTTTTGTTCTAACAAAGTTTGTATTTGGTAGTTTCAGGCCCAAGGTTTGGACCTAGTTTTGGTACACCCAAACAGGCAATACAGGATATGATCCGAGCCAGACAGCCTGGTAATACTGGGTACATGCCACAACAGGGCATGTCAAACCTGCAGATGTTACAGCATAAACAGCGATCCCAGCAGCTAGTCAGACAGAGATTACAACAACAGTTTCATCCACAGAACCGCATGGGAGATAACCCTGGACTCTACCCGAATAGTGTACCCTCGGGTAATCCAAACTCTGGAATGATGAATATGCCTCAAGGTTAGTATGGGAGATAACCCTGGACTGTATTCTAACAATGTACCCTCGGGTAATCCAAACTCGGGCATGATGAATATGCCTCAAGGTTAGTATGGGAGATAACCCAGGACTGTATCCTAACAGTGTACCCTCGGGTAATCCAAACTCTGGAATGATGAATATGCCTCAAGGTTAGTATGGGAGATAACCCAGGACTGTATCCTAACAGTGTACCCTCGGGTAATCCAAACTCGGGCATGATGAATATGCCTCAAGGTTAGTATGGGAGATAACCCAGGACTGTATCCTAACAGTGTACCCTCGGGTAATCCAAACTCTGGAATGATGAACATGCCTCAAGGTTAGTATGGGAGATAACCCAGGACTGTATCCTAACAGTGTACCCTCGGGTAATCCAAACTCGGGCATGATGAATATGCCTCAAGGTTAGTATGGGAGATAACCCTGGACTGTACCCTAACAGTGTACCCTCGGGTAATCCAAACTCTGGAATGATGAATATGCCTCAAGGTTAGTATGGGAGATAACCCTGGACTGTATCCTAACAGTGTACCCTCGGGTAATCCAAACTCTGGAATGATGAATATGCCTCAAGGTTAGTATGGGAGGTAACCCTGGGTTGTACCCTATCTGTCTACCTGCAGGTAATCCCAACTCTGGAATGATGAATATGCCTCAAGGTTAGTATGAAAGAAAACCCAGGACTGTATCCTAACAGTGTACCCTCTGGTAATCCAAACTCTGGAATGATGAATATGCCTCAAGGTTAGTATGAGAGAAAACCCAGGACTGTATCCTAACAGTGTACCCTCGGGTAATCCAAACTCTGGAATGATGAATATGCCTCAAGGTTAGTATGGGAGATAACCCAGGACTGTATCCTAACAGTGTACCCTCGGGTAATCCAAACTCTGGAATGATGAATATGCCTCAAGGTTAGTATGAGAGAAAACCCAGGACTGTACCCTAACAGTGTACCCTCGGGTAATCCAAACTCTGGAATGATGAACATGCCTCAAGGTTAGTATGGGAGATAACCCTGGACTGTACCCTAACAGTGTACCCTCGGGTAATCGGATTAGTATGGGAGATAACAGTGCCCTGTGTTCAGGATGACAAAACAGTGCAAACTGTTTGCAAGTTATACCCCACTTTGCACATGCAAAGTGAGGTATAATTTTCAAACAGTTTCGTCTGTTTTGTCATCCTGAATGCAGTGTTTGACTAAACCCTGAAAATGTCCCCTCGGATAATCCAAACTCTGGCATTATGAATATGCTAGTATGGGAAATAACTCTTACTGTATCCAAAGGACCGATTTCATTATAAAAGTTTAGTGATAACCTGGAGTTAACTATTATTTTATACAGTTTATCCCTGGGTAAGCACTAACTTCTGTTATTCAAATGGTCCGATCAGTGTACTGTCTGGTAATCAAAACTCTAACATGATTTATTTACCTCAAGGTGGTCAATAAATTAATGAATACAACTGGACCATGATGGTCCTATATTGCTCACCTTTGTCTCTTTGACTCCTTATGTGACTAAAAGAGGCAAATTTTTCATCAAAAGTCGTTGTAATTTTTACAAGATAGTGACTCTAAGAGAATAATAGGAAAATTGTGATTACAACCCTATGTTCCCATGATTTCAAATGGACCCTTCCCATTTAGACATTCTGACCAAGTTTCATAAAGATTGAGCCATATTTGTGCCCTCTAGAGTACAAACATGAACTATTTCATTAAGGCTCACTTTCCTGCTATACCAAATGGATCTTTCCCATTTTCAAGAGGGGTTTATACTTGTGACATTACTAACATTCTGACCAAGTTTCATGAAGACACTCTAGGAGCCAGATTTGTGGCCTCTAGGTGTAAACACTTAATGATCATGAAAGCCCATTTTCCAGTGATACCAAATGGATTCTTCCCATTTTCAATAAGGTTCATCCTTGTGACCCGAGAAAACTTTCTGACAAAGTTTCATGGAAATTAGACCATATATGTGATTTGTGGCCCTAAGAATGTTAGTAAGAAAATTGCCATTAAGACCCCCTTTCCAATGATATCACTTGTATTCTTCTCCATTTTCAATATAGTTCATCCTTCTGACCTGACAAACATTCTTACCCAAATCTATGACGATTGGTTCATTTTTGTTGCCTATAGACTGTGATATGCATAAGGTGCAAAAATTGAGAATGGGTAGACAGCCTCATACTATAAATATAGAAATACCTGATGGTCTACAAATACATTGAGGCCTTATAGTAAAGACTCTAGTTAGACTGTGTAGATACATAGTCTGTACAGAGTCTTTACTTTGCACACATTTGAAATTGTTGAAAATCTCACACACAGGCTCAAATAGTATGCCTAAATGAAACAAACACTTGGTAGCTCCGACAAAATATTTTGGTTGTACTAAAGTGATAAATGAAAAGAAACCAATGGTTGGTGTATCAGCCAAATTGAAATAATTACAATACTGTTTACAGCAGTGTTACAAGCCAAAAAGCCATGCAAACAAACTAAATTTAAAAGAGCAAATAGAAAATGATAAAAAAATTCTTTTTCAGGTCCTGTGAATCCATCATACCAGTCTAACTACAACAACATGCAGGGTCAGCCTCGTATGGACCAGATGACGGGCGGAATGATGTCACAAAATTACAACCAATCGTATTCCACCAACCAGAACACGTCCATGATGAACACCATGCAACAACCACAGTCAAACTACATTGCACAGAGTCAACCAAACCAAGCTCCATACTCTACAACTTCAAGGTAAATGATATTTAATTCATTGTTATCATTCAATGTTCAAACTTAATCAGAGAGAGTCAACCAAACCAAGCTCCATGCTGTACAACTTCCAGGTAAAAGATATTTAATTTATTGTTATCAATCAATGTTTAAACATCATTGCACAGAGTCAACCAAACCAAGCTCCATACTCTACAACTTCTAGGTAATTAGTATTTAGTGTATTATCTAGAATCAATGTTTAAACTATATCACACAGATTCAACCAAATCAAGCTTAAAAATCAATAACTTCCAGGTAAAGAATATTTAATTTTCATTGCACATAGACAGCCAAATTGAACCAACCCCCATACGAAGCAAGGTTCAATTAACCCTTTGCTGTTTAATTCCTGCTTTTTACGTGCCTGTGATTTTATGATGGAGAAAACATTGTCAAAAAAGAAGAAATTGCTTCTGACAAGCAATTTCTTTTTTTTCCACACTATTTTCTACCCTACTGAATGGTTATTATGCCCCCGATAGGGAGGCATCATTAATTTGACTTGTCTGTCCGTCCGTCTGTCCGTCCGTCCGTCCGTCATTCCGTCCAAAAACTTTAACATTGGCCATAACTTCCTTATTACTTAACATATTCGCATCATACTTTACCACAACATTCCTTGGTACATTACCTTTCTGTAGGCACATACTTTGGTGACCTTGACCCCTGGATGACCTTGACCTTCAACATAGATTGGCCATAATTTAAAATCAAAGCGGTGTCGGGGGCATTGTCATCTTACAGTGACAGCTCTTGTTTTTCAAATTAAATCCACTTTAAATTTTCGTCTGCAAAACCTTTGAATTTGGACTGGTCCAAAATTTTGTAAAACAGGAAAGTGTTAAAGAATATTTATGTTTTTTATGAAACATACTGAGTTGCCAAGTTGCTTGGACAACAAATTTCTCATATGAATGGAACCAAAAGTTACAGGGTTGAACAGTTCTTATCCATCCCCCACCACTGGTCTCTAGGGTGTGTCCTACTTCAAGAGCCGGAGTCTAGTAGAAAGATAGCACATGAAAAAATCAACTTTGCTTTCATATAATTGAAGGTCTTTTCAAATGGGCATTAACACTTGAAAAACTGTCTGTCGTAAAATATAGAAGTCCAGTGAAAGCATGGACTTCCCACTACAAAACTTAACAAGCCGGGCATTGCTAGCATAGGGGTAATACAAAAGGCTGTCAATCCTTGGATTATGAGTTTGACTCCTGGCTCGGACATTTGACAAGGTATTTGTATGATAAGTATGCCCTAAGTGATACGATCAGCTAGTGGCTGGGATATACATAATACATACTTAGTGTTTTGTAAGAAAAAGAATATCTAACGAGGTTGGGAGAATTGATCAATGTCGAGGCTCTGCCAAGACAATTATCAATTCTCAAAACTGAGTTAGATATTTTTTCATACAATACATTAAGTATGTATTAAATCTATCTTATAACCTCTATCTGTCATGTTTTTGTCGATGTTTCTAACTGAAATGCAAATTTCTAAAATTAACTGAATTACATCATTGTTCTAAAAAGAACTATGTGATGTCATAAAAAATATCATACAGAATGTTATCACACTGATATTTGTATAGTTATAAGATAAAAAATGTTATGGTTGTACTGGTGTGGGAAATAATTTTGTAAGTGGCATTAAGCCCCATACAAACAAAAACAAAGATGTACAGGTGTATTTTCAAGGTGCTGAGTCCATTACCATAGGTATATCGAATATGTTTAAAAGGTAGGAATTGAACCTGATCTATGCACTTCAATTTTTCTTCAAAGTACATTTATAAGTAAACCTTTCAATTTAAGACAAGCAATAAATTTCATTTAAATTGTAAATTATAACTTTTCAAAGTGATTTTTCTTTACCTGTTTTATCTACTTCGACAAAATGGCACACAGGAATATAATGGTTTAAGACAGCTTTCACGGCTCACTGGGCAAAATTTATCTTTATCAAGGTTGTCTGACAAAATGGAATGGATCATTTGACACTGTACAAGGTCATCTTCCAAGGTCAAAGTTCTGAAAAACCTACTTTTTGATGGATTTTTTTTTTTTCAAACAGACAATTCTTGTTTTATTTAAATTTTTATAACCACTATCCAAAATCTCTCGACTAGATAAGTATGATGTACATGTCATGTAATTTGTTAATGACAGTACATATTCCTATTTTCTATTCTTGAAGAATTCCTATGGTGACGGGAGGAATGAACCCAAATCAATCAATCAGTAATATGGGCAATTACAGTAACCAGATGGCCCCTAGCCAGTCTGTGGGCCCCGGGGGTTTCATGCAGCGTATCCCCACCCCACAACAACAGCAGAGGCTTCAACAAATACGACAACAGCAGATGCTATTACAACAACAACAAAAACAACAGCAACAACAACAACAAATGCAGCAGACGAATCAGCAACATCAGACCGCCGCCCTTGTGGCTCAACTTCAGCGGCAGATGAACCCTGGACCTGCACCTCAATATAATTACCAACAACCACCCCAGTATTAAGTCTTGTCATGCTGAAAAAAGTATGGCTAAAAATTTCATAAAAATCAAAGGGCAAAAAGCCCTGAAAGTACCAACTTTAAGTCAATTTTTATTTGAAAAAATAAATCTATTGACAATTCTTGTTTGAAAGTGAGAAACAGGTGGTGTAGACTAACATCAGACTGCACATATGTGCAGGCTGACGTTTGTCTATAGCTCCTGCCAAAGCAGTAATATTCTGGGTTCAGCATGACAAGAGTTAAATCTTGGTGTTATGAATCTTGCCCCAGTGTCTATTCTAGAAGACAAAAAGTAAAAGGGGGGATTTTTTTTGAAATTTGGTAACATTGCCAAAAAGATGGACATTTTTGCTCTTTCTCTTTGTAAAAAAAATCCCCCATCATCATCAAAAATAGTGAGGATTTTCCAAAAATATGTGCTAAAATGCGCAATCCCCCCTCCAAGAATAGACACTGTTATCCTGTACTGTTATTACATGCATCCTAGGGTGGACATACCTGTCTTTCCATGTGTTTGTCTCACATCTTGTTAAGGTAGTGGACCCATAATAGTTCCGCAATGTTTCGGAAGTAATAAACTTTAACAGTGTTAACCAAGGTTTCCTAATGATTTGCATTAGGAAACCTTGGTCAACATTGTGAAAGATCATAAGATCGGAAACTTTGTAGAACTATTACAGGTCCACTACCTTACTGCAACTCCTCCTGCAATTATGGGACAATTTTTTCAAAAATTGTTGCTAATCACCTGGGGTTACTTTGTGGATAGCTAAAGACTTGCAGTTTCTTTGGATAAACATATAGAGGATAATTGTTTGTTTCAGTGTAAGATCGATTTATATTTCATTGAGTGAACAATAAAACTTTACTTTCACAAGTAGAAATATAGCTTTTGTTGTTCCTGAAAGGAAATATTAATGGATCTTACGTGAAAACATACAATTAGTCTATTTCTTTAATGCAAAAATGAGACAAAATGTGAAATTTCTTGGACATATTTTCGTAAAGCGTGTCATTTTGCACGGGGATGCTATGCAATGTTCATTGTTACGTCACTTATTTCACCTCGCATAGATAACTAAAGGTGGGATGAAATGCACAAAAGCAGGGTATAAGTTTTTGATAATTTCACTGCTTTTGCAGCGAGATTATCAAGTGATAATCTACCGTTATTTCTCGATAAACCATCGAAAAGCATTTAAAGAAATGATATTCCTAATACACAAGTGTCTGTTCAGGCCATCCAAGGTCTGGACTTTACACACATGAACATTTTGTGAATTACGTATATCACATATAATGCTTGATATAAAGTAGCATAAGTCATACCATGCTGGCTCAGTGATCTACTATCTTTGATAAGAAAAAAAAAACTGTTTTGAAGTTATTTATTATTGATGTGTAAATATTTGCACTAGACCATGTTTTGTTGATGACGGCATTAAATTCTTAGAAAAGAGGGATCTGTGGCTTAGTACGGAAATATCAAGCAAAGATTTACACATGTTGAATTGTCAAAAATGGGGACCGAAATGTTATAAATACAGCTTAATTCAAGTTGTATTTATGATATTCTGCTCCCCAACAATTGTATGTTGTTTATTCCATATCAACCCTCCTTTCCTAAGAATGTTGCTTATTCAAATTATGTGTTGATGTATACAGTACATTGTAAATTCTGATTTTGTGCAAAATTAAAAAATACTTGTACATTATTTTATTTCGTTTTTCCCCATAAGGGCATTGTGTTCAGTTCGAACAATTTTTTTTTATTCATACTTACATGAAAAAGGAAAGTATAATTTTCATTTCTTAAAATTTTACTTGAAAAACTGTATTGAACTATTCAAAATATTTTCATGCTCAAATTTTTGTTCATGTAGGTACAAATAAAAGGTTTAGCCAATCAGGATGCATGGTATGAATTAGCAATACCTTATCTGAAAAAAAATGTTGAGGACAGAATAAAAGTATGAACATTTTCAAAGGACAATAACTCTAAAAGTAAGAGGGGGAGAGTTACAGTTCTTGTGCATTTCACTTTCCCTGAATAAGACCTACCCATACAAAAAGTTCAATGATTATAGCTTTTGTACTTTCAAAGACATGCTCCAGACTAAATTCCACACATTAGGGCCAAAATGGCCCTAAATCAAATCACTCACCTGAATTATACTGATAAATCAGATGAAACTTGCAACCAAAAATGGTAAGAATGGTCAAAATAATCCTGACCCACACTGCGCTTCCTCTTTATGGTAGCTATCCCTGGTTAAAGTTTCATGCTTATTATAATTCGCCCGAAGGGAGGTTTTATGTTATGGTCCCGGTTGTCCGTCTGTCTGTCTGTCCACCTGTCCTTCGGTTAGCAATTTTTTGTGTGCACAACTCCTAAACTATCAATTGGAATGAGCTGAAACCTGGCACAATTACTCCTTGTGATGTCTAGTTGTGAATAAGACTTTTGAAATTCAAATCGCTCCAGTCATTTTGGAGTAAATTTGAATTATCTGCTCTTGAATAAAACAAATTCTCTGTTTTTTGCAACTCCTCCTAAACTATCAATGGAAATGAGCTGGAACTAGACACAATTAATCCCTATGATATCTAGTTGCGCTTAAGACTTTTTTTTAAATTCAAAATGCTCCAATCCTGAGAAATCATGAATTATCTGCCCTTGAATTGAATGAAGATCTCTGTTTTTTGTGTGCGCAACTCTTACACTATCACTGGAAATGAGCTGAAACTAGACACAATTACTTCCTTTGATGTCTAGTTGTGCATAAATATTTTAAATTCAAAATGCTCCTGTCATTTTTGAGTTATCTTTAATTATCTACCCTTGAATTGAATGAAAAACACTTTTTTTACGAGCTCCTTTTCTCTTACATTTTGAATGGGAATGAACTGAAACGTGCCACAATTACTCTGTAGGTTGTCTATTTGTGCTTAAGACTAAAAAAATTTCCATATGTAAAGTAGTTCCTGATTTATCTGTCCTTTACTTAAAAAAATAGCTTAAAGTTACAGATTTGTGTGAGTGCACAACTCCTACAAATTTAATTGGTTTGAACTAAATCTTGCCACAATGTATCCCTGATATTTAGTTGAGCATAAGACTTCAGATATTCAAAAAGCTTGGGTTTTTCTTGTATTATCTGCCCTTGAATGAATTGAAATTCACAATGCTTTTGTGAGCAACTTGTCTTACACGTTGACTGTTTGGCGTATAGTTGTGCATAAAACCATTTTCAATTTACACTCAAAGGGTCATACTATGTTATGGCTCCAGAGGTATGTCCGTCTCTTTGCATTTTGTTTTGGCTATCATTCAAGCTCTTGTTACTGACAATCCAAGGTTACTGACAAGTCCCTGTAGGCGTTAATGCGCCGCTCTGCAAAGCTCTTGTAGCTATTATGCTGCCATGGATATTCTCCAGACAAAAGCCATATTTTAAAAAAAAGAGTGGGGGGAGAGGCAATAACTCGAATGAAGTTTCATGATGAAAGCTATTGCACTCCAAGAGATGGGCTTTGTACAAAACAAAATCAAGGGCAGTAACCCACAATACAATTGTAAGCTACGTCAAAATTATTCATAAAAGTTCTACAAAATTATTATTTCATTGATTTAAGGCCACAGATAACCTGGGTATAAGCTTAGAGTTGCCATGTCAACGGAAAGGCCGAAATCTGAGATATTTAAAATTCTTCTAGATGTTTGGTATTTGAAATGTGCCTTCAAGGTGCATAGAAACCCAAATTACGCCTGACATCCGAATTATGGAACAAAAATAGGTTAAATGTGGTCCTTACTCTATTGTAATCACCCATTTTAATGGAATCTATAGCACAATAAAAATCCCATATGTTTATATGAAGTCACCGAATTTCACTTCTGACCCTCATACTGTTACTACTGTATTCTATAAACAGTGCGCAAATTAACTGTCTAAGATTTCATTTATGATTTGAATAACTGATTTAAGTAAATTAATACTTAATCGGTGTAATACGGTCTTGGCCTTCAAATTGTCAGGTGAAATTCGGTGATCTCAATGGTAACTCTCGATTCAAATATTTTGTTTAATATCTCCCCCCCCCCCCCCAAGTTTCTTTTCATTAAATACAATATCTTTAAAAAGCATGATATTGTTGCTTTTTGTGGTGTAATTCTGATATCAGACGTAATTCGGCTTTTCTATGCACCGTTGCCATCACTTGAATGTCTGCTACAAATAGTGTTAAACTACCAACCCTGGCTTGAAATTTTACACGTGACTTAACCCGATGGCCTTCTTTAGACATTGAGAAATATACCTTTGTTGTCCTACTTTGAGCCGGTCCCAGCGGCACATTATTTGTTTAAAAACCGTCTCAAGTGAACGATTTAGGATCATGCTGGTCCTCTTGTATAACACAATCACTCCCTAATCTATGAACATGCTTTATTGATACCAAAAAATTTGCATACTTTAATTCGTCGGTTAGCATAAAACAAGCTTGTCACGGCTTGGATAACTATGTATAATCTTGATACAGGAATCAAAAATCGAAGAAAAAGAAATTTTCGCCGTACGAGTAGCGTTGGCGATGGAGATAAAGAGTAAAAGAAAAAAAAACGTACTATTTCTCTCTTTAGCACGAGGCTAAAATCGCTCGAAAGTATTGATGGGTAAAAATGTGTGACAAAGAAACTAATATTTCATCCAAATTCGGAATGTCTGTGTACGGTCGCAAAATAAAGTTATTTGGAAACTTCGCGTTCGTTTGTGTTATCAAATTCTATATCACTCTAAATCAATTATTGAAAAATGTGTCCTTTTGCAAGCACAAGCTGTGGAGTTTTTCTTACACCGGCGCACATAATTCCACTTATGAATAATTTTAATGATTTGCTAAAAATCATCAAATCTTCAATTCTAGACATAAATTTATATTTTTGTGCGTATGTACTCGCATTTGAAACAGAACAAAACCTCTGACAAATGCGCCAAATCGCTCAAATGGGTGTACATAAAGGAATGTGTTCATTTTGAAAAAAGTAAAAGTATGTAAAACGAAAAATCTTTAAAGTTTATGCCGATGAAGCAAGCAGAATGTTCACACACAATAGGCTCTCTTTCTCCTACTGTTCGCAGACACATCGTAATTGGTTATTTTTTTCCTGTTTGTACAGATGAAGTACATAACATGTCCACAAACGATGTTTCTGCGACCGTACACAGACAATCCATAATTAGATATATTTATAATACGTACTTAGTGTTTTGCATGGAAAATAAATATTTAACGAGGTTGGGAGAATTGATAAATGTCGAGGCTCTGCGTATTACATTTATCTTATAATCACTATTTGCCTTGTTTTCGTCAGTGTTTCTAACATAAATGCAAGTATCTAAAAATAACCGAATTATGTCATTTTTCTAAAAAAAATCCATGTGATATCATAAAAAAATATCATATAGGATGTTATTATATGGATATTTGTATAGTTATAAGATACCTGGACAGGAGGAATTGCAAATCATAATCTCATTTTTAGCTCCACTGGCTGAAAGCCACTGGGGCTATTGTCATGGCGTTGAGTCCGTCCGTGCGTCCACCGAGTCGTAAACTTTTTCTTTAAAAATCTTCTCCTCAGAAACTACTGGATGAATTTCAACCAAACTTCACAGAAATGATCCTTGGGTGACCCTCTTTCAAAGTTGTTCAAGAAATTTTGATCCAATGAAAAACATGGATTTAATGGGCGTGACTAATTTCCAAATGTGGTAAAAGTGAGTTTTCTTAGATACTAATTGATAGATATCAACCAAATTTAATATGAATGATCCTTTGGTGACCCTTTATCAGTCTACCAAAAATTAAAGTGATCGGATGAAAACTATGTATTTTATGGGCGGAGTTCATTTCTCTATATGTTATATCGTGGAAATTTTGAAAACCATTTTCTCAGAATGCAATGGATGGATATCAACCAAATTTCACTGGAATGATTCTTGAGTGACCCTTTATCAGTCAACCAAAAATAATTGTGATCGGATGAAACATGTGTATTTAATGGGCGGAGGTCATTTCTCTATATGTTATATAGTGGAAATTTTGAAAATCATTTCTCAGAATGTGATTCATGGATATCAACCAAATTTCACTGGAATGATCCTTGAGTGACCCTATATCAGTCTACCAAAAATTATTGTGATCGGATGAAAATTATGTATTTTATGGGCGGAGGTCATTTCTCTATATGTTATATAGTGGAAACTTTGAAAATCATTTTCTCAGAATGTAACTGATGGATATCAATCATAAATCATTGGTATGATCCTTGGGTGACCCATTATCATGCAGCAAAAAAATATTGGCATTGGAAGAAAAATATGTCTTTTATGTTATATAATGGAAACTTTGAAAATCATTTCAACACCAATAGAACCCAAACTATCTAAAATTTTAGTCAAAACTTAGGTTTGCTATTACAAGAATTTCAAGCCTGTTGAGCGACTCAAGCCATTCATGGCTTTCTAGTTATTACATATACAACCATTTATTTTGTCTGAAGGCCAAGTCCCATTGCACTTACGGATGCATTGAGGATGTTAAATGTATGAAAATCTTTACATCCACAGAAAAGACGCTTTGCATCTATTTCCAGCCCTGTGCACACGCTCTGTCCGTCTATTGTGATTTTATCCGCGCAGAAAGTTTTGAGCTGCACAAAACTTGTTGAGCGGATGCACTTCCCGCTTTGTACAATCTAAATGCGCAACATTACGGGGAACAAACGCTATGTGTCCATACCATCCGTCATACTTCCGCTATGTCCTCAGTCCATCCGCTGGACATCCTCGGAGCTCCAATCCGCATTGGATGAAAACATACAGATAGGATTAATTTCAAATATACGAAAAGTATATACCTGTAGAGGGAAAGTAATACGGAAAGGGAATTGGGAAATAAGAATCTCCAAAAATCCCAAGACCATTTCAACAAGCTTGGCATGAATGTTCTTTAGGTGACACTTTCAAAACCTTGGCTTGAACCTTTGATCCAGGCGAAAATGGAGTTGTGACGGGGCTAATCGGACTTGGAGAACTCGTGTAATAATTTTTTAAGGATCTTCTCCTGGTCAACAACTGGGCTTATCTCAATCGATGTAAAATGACTGTTCATTTTGAGATCAATATCACAAACTTATTCCTAAGGGAATAGAATAAACATAGAATAAACATTGAATGAAAACACTCGGTATTTCAATATTTCGGCAAAAATTACCTTTTTCAAGAAGAATGAAATAAATACTAATAATAATACTATAAATCGATACAGCCACTTTATTTCATCTCGTAAAAGATATAAAGGGTGAAAGTTTTAAACGAATTCTTTTCGGTAACCAGCAGAATTCAACCAAACTTGGCAGAAATGTTCCTTCCGTGACCCTTCAAAAAACTCGTTCAAGAAATTCTGATTGATCCCCGAACATTGGGATGGTAGGGTTCGGATCATTTTGAACCTTTTCTTTATTCGTCTGGGTCATCTAAATAATTCAGGTTGGCGATTTAGCGCTATTCTGGACCTCTTGTCTAATTTTTCTTGCAGTTTTTTTTCCACTTGAACCAATCTAAAATTATGTTGTCGACAACAAAAGTTTTTGTGTAGATTTTTAGCTCACGTGATCACATTGTCAGTTCTAAAGGAAGTTCAACTTTTGTGATCATTGAATGTCCGTTATGCGTGATCGACATTTTCCTCGTTTGCACTCTAGAAGCCACAATATTGGCCCAATTTTAATGAAACTTCTTAGGAATTCTTATCTGTACAGAAGGATGGACCTTGCCGCAATGAACAATTCCTCTCTGAGTAGCAACAGTTTTTTTCCAATTATCACGAAACTTTTTCACTCGGAATGATTGTCTGATCACAATGGCGAAACACCCCGTCGAAAATAGAAACGTTCTTTTGGAAATGGCTGAAAAATATGCCATACTGACAATGTTCTTGCAAGCACACTAAGGGCCACAATTTCGGCACAATCTCCGAGAAACTCGTTGACCCTTTCCTAAAATTATCAAGAAATTTTGACCCCCCCCATCCCCCTCTATATGGGCGTGGCAGGAGGGGCTTATTTTCACCATAAAATCTTGGAAAATCTTCTCCTCCACAACCATTCGGCCTATCTCTGGCAACAAAACTCTTTGAATGAATGATCCTTGGGTGGCCTTTGTATTTAATTGATCAAGAAATTTTGCACGAATATTAATAATCATTTCAAGAGGTATTGGTATATATAGTCTCTACCATACCTCAGAAATCCCTGGCTACTCCCCCCCCCCCCCCCCCCCCCCCCCCCCCCCT